>CM077346.1:2420028-3020028 GCA_039655645.1 Ammopiptanthus mongolicus
TAATTAAATATAGATGGAATGCATTACCTGTTGAGCAGCGAGATGGAATGAAAAATTTCATCTCTGATGTTATTGTACAGGTATCAGCTGCATTTGGATAAACCAGAAATTCAGGCTTACTTAGATATTGTTATTGTCAATATTGTTTTTTTCTGCATCATTGTTCTCATGTTGGCTTTTCTTGCACAGCTCTCTTGCAATGAGGCCTCCTTTCGAACTGAAAGGTTGTATGTCAACAAACTCAATATTATATTAGTTCAGGTAAAAACTGCAGTTCCTAACGTGGCTTTGAATGATTGTTCCTGTTAGTCTTGCAGCCCATTATTCAGTGTATATGTTTTTTATTTTCCTTTTCCATTTATATATCCAAGCTGCTTAGGAATGTCTTTTTTCTTCTACCAAGTAATATTTTTGGGAGTAGGTAATACTTACAGATTTATTTGGATTCCTTTTAGTCTCATAACCCGTTATTTGGTGCATATGGCTTATCCTTTTCTTCTCCGTTTATAAATCCAATCCGCTTAGAGATTTTTTCTCTCACAAGTTTTTTTGGGTTCTTAATATTTACAAATTTATTTATCAGGGTTCAAGATGAAAAATATTTTGTCTGCAGTTTTCTTTAAATTTTCTCATAAAGGTTTTGGGTTATTTTGCACTTATTTACAAATCTGGATTCAGAAACTTTCTTTGCACTAGATTCGTGTTTTCATTCTTTTGGTGTTTTTGGTATCCATACAAGAATTTGTGCACAGCTAAAGGCTTTATATAATGGTGTACATCCCATATGTAGATTTTGAAGCATGAGTGGCCAGCGCGATGGCGAAGCTTTATTCCTGACCTTGTCTCTGCGGCTAAAACTAGTGAAACAATTTGTGAGAATTGTATGGCTATATTGAAAGTGAGTTTATCCTACTTTCCCTTGGCTTTTGTTCCTTATATCGATAACTAACTTAAACAATTTCCATTCAGCTTTTGAGTGAAGAGGTTTTTGATTTTTCAAGAGGAGAGATGACTCAGCAGAAGATTAAAGAGCTTAAACAATCATTGAACAGGTAGCTGTTGATATCTTTATTTCTAGAGAAATTTCATCTGACATGCTATTTGTTCATGGTTGCTGTGTCAGTTCTCTTTCTTTTAAATTGGGGTCTTGAAGAATTTTGAGTTTTAATTATTGGTTTTCCTTCTTAAAAATCTCAGTTGTGCTGCTATTAATGTTTGGTTCACTCGTGAAAGTGATGTATTGATTCAAAGACTGGCAAGTGACGATAACTGCTTATATCAATGGCTTGCAAAAGCAATTCATGATAGCTGTTAGGTGGGAAAAAAGACTACGGTTTGTAATGTTCTAGTTGTTAATCGGTAACTGCACTTGTCAACTGGAAGGTTAAAGTTGGTTGATTGACATAAAATTCTTTAGTTGTTGTTTGGTAAGGACAAATTCATTTTAGAACAGAAATAGACTTTGGTAAATTACAAAAAGGGAATTCTTGGTGCAAATATTTCTAGCCTAGGAAAAATTAACTGCTCAGCTGGCTACTAATGGCTTATTGACTTACTTATTTGTTTTTAAACTGAAATTTTTTTTACCCGAAGTTCTTTTGCTGTATATTTCGCATAAATTTTCTCCTTTGGAGCACTGACATGGATGTCCCTGGCTTGACATGCATACTTTATGCTTGGATATTCGTTATTGCTTCTCTTTCAGGCCCTCATCATACATGCTTTATCTAGTTATGTGCTCAGTGATTGAATGTGATTTTTTACATTTATTTTCTATGAATTGTTTATAAATTGCTAAGAAATATGCTTGGTTGAGTGCAGTGAATTTCAACTCATACACGAGTTATGCTTATATGTGCTATCAGCATCCCAAAGGACTGAGCTCATACGTGCAACACTGTCTACATTGCATGCCTTCCTATCATGGATTCCTTTGGGTTATATATTCGAATCACCACTGGTAGGTTCAGTTTTCTGCTTATATGATACTTTTATGGAGGAATTCACAAACTGAAAGCTTTTGATATTTGTACATCACAGCTTGAGACACTTCTTAAGTTTTTCCCAGTTCCAGCATATCGGAACCTGACACTGCAATGTTTAACAGAGGTATGTTCCATCCTTTAAGTGCTTATGCTTTTACCCGAAAATTTTAATATCAGTATTCATTTTTTATGTTTGCAGGTGGCAGCCCTTCAATTTGGGAATTACTATGATATGCAGTATGTCAAGATGTATACTATATTCATGGGCCAATTGCAGGTGTGTTTGAAATTTGAATTGCTCTCTTTTCATTTAAGATATTAATTTGATTCTACTTTAACTATATAATATATTTTCTGTGGTTGACTTTAGGATTATGTTATTTTAATGCAGGGCATACTCCCACCTTCTACAAATATACCTGAGGCATATGCACATGGTTCAAGTGAGGAACAAGTGGGTTTTTGTAATTTTCTGAAACAAGAAGCTTGATTTACTTAATTAAATGTGAAGTATTTGGCTGACACTTGCTATTTTTTTCCCTATGTTTAGACATTTATACAGAACTTGGCACTGTTCTTCACCTCATTTTACAAGGCAAGGTTTATTTTCTCAGTTTTATGTCTATTTGTAATTTTATTTTGTTAATATATAATCATCTAGCAGCTTGATTAAACTGTGAAAGAATGTGACCTCGCTGAGGGTGGTGTCTTTGAGTTACATTTTGGACGAGTCCATATTGTGCTTGTGGCATATTTGGGTCTTGAATTTTGGCGTTGGAAAAACTTTTTTCATTTTCATTGTAGCTCCTATTCTTCCTCCTTCTATCTTTTCTTCCGTATAGTTTTTGGGTTGCTTGTAGGGTGGTCACCTCTCTATTAACACTGTTCTGGCTCCCTTCTATTTATGCAGGTTCACATTCACATCCTCGAATCCACTCAAGAGAACATATCTGCTTTGCTATTGGGTCTTGAATATCTTATCAATATTTCATATGTGGATGATACTGAGGTTTTTAAGGTATGCTGATATTGAAATAAGTTTCATCTCTTTGCATTTTCTTCTGTTATGATTATGTGTTTAATCTTGCATTTGCCTGATAGACATCTTCTGCACCCCTCCCAACAACGTGTCTGTTAGCCTGCATGTAAATACTGCATTAGTATGTATGCCACTGCCTCCTGTTCTGAATACCTAAGTTCATGTTTTATCTGGTTTGTTTTAAAAAAAAAGGTCTGTCTGGACTACTGGAATTCCTTGGTTTTGGAGCTGTTTGAGCCACACCGTAGTTTGGATACTCCAGCAGCTACTGCAACGTTGATGGGACTTCAGGTACCGTCTCTTCAATGATGCGACTCTGAGATCGTTAGAATTAAGAATTGGCAATTCTCTTTTCCCTCACCAAAATACTTGTCTAACTACATATGTTTCTCTTTGGGTGTTATTGTTTTGTTGACTATTACGGAAATTACAGAATTAGGTTTCTAGAACTTTTCTACATATTTCTACTATTAATTAATGGGTTTTGCTATCATGTGCAAACTTGCACATGTTAAAGAATCAATAATAGTAATCCTCTCTTGGAAAATGTTGCATTCAATATATTGAAAAGTTAAAAGTGTGATTTTCCATAAAAGTTTCTATATATTGATTCCTTAACATGTGTAAGTTTGCACATGATATTAAAACCCTTAATTAATAGAATTATTGCAGTTTTCCATATTGCTCCTTTTTGTCCTCGATGATCACAAGAAAGTTGTAATTTGTTAGCATATTTGTTAATGTAATTAATTGAATGAGTAATATAAAATAAGGTGCTTAGCGTTGCTCACTATTATCCTACTTAATATCTCCACTTTTCCTTTTTCACTCACTTTTTCTTTGACATCAGTTTTTTTTTTTTTTTTTTTATTTCAGCAATTTTAAAACTTTCACATGTTTAATGGCATTCCTACTTCGGTACTTCCTACTATGATTCTCCAGGATATAGTTTGGAACCATAGGTCTTTTATAAGACTGGTCTTTTTATATAGTTACTCAGCGTCTCTCTTGTGTGTTACGAATTTCTTTTATAAGACTGGTGGCTACTGTGCATTGAAGTGTTGCTGATGTATGTTTCTCCCTGGAATAAGCAGGTGCCTGCGATGCTCCCTGGTATGGTTGATGGACATGGTTCGCAGCTTCTTCAGCGCCGGCAGCTCTATGCTGTTCCAATGTCAAAGTTGAGAATGCTTATGATCTGTCGTATGGCTAAGCCAGAAGAAGTTCTCATAGTTGAAGATGAGAATGGGAATATTGTCCGCGAAACATTGAAGGACAATGATGTTCTTGTTCAATATAAGGTTATACTGACAGAGTTTAGCATCTAATATTCATATCTGTATAGAAAGAAAATCTCTGTCTTGAAGCTATTTTCCTGTAAATATTTGTTTTGGTAGTTGGCTTATGCAAAATATTGTTAAATTGAAGAGCTTCCACTTATCCATGTTTAATTATACAGATTATGAGGGAGACTCTTATTTACTTATCACATCTTGACCACGACGATACTGAAAAGCAGGTATATGCATTTGAAAGCACATGTCCTTTTGTTGTTTGTTTGGAAATATAATTATTTTATTGTGTGGTTTAGGGAAGTTTGTATCTTTTCAAATATTAGCTGTTTTTCTTTTTTTAGTAAATAGTAAAACCAGGATGTCGATTTATGTTAAGTACTTCTTGAAATTTAAGATTTATCAAGCTAAATCGAATTGAATAACCTAAAGACATAATGTACGAATGTTGTTGTGGTTTAGAGGGATATGATATAAAGGCTACCTATTATAAAACTGTTGCTTGTTTGTGCCTATATATATGGCTGCTTGATTCAAATGTCTCTTATCATGGAATATGCAGATGCTGAGGAAGTTAAGCAAGCAGCTGAGTGGTGAGGATTGGTCATGGAACAATTTGAACACACTATGTTGGGCAATAGGATCTATATCTGGTTCCATGGTGGAAGAACAGGTACTGTGAACTTCATGGTCTAGCTTAATTCTCATTATATCCCAACCTCCCAATGTGCACGGGTCACTTTTAAGATTAAAAATATGAGGAGTTATCCTAATCTGTTGTTCCTTTGCTGGCTCCACTTATTTGGACATAGTGGTTTGAATCTATAAACAATGTTGAGGTATTTCCGTTATTGTGGCATCATGTTGGTTTTAAGATTTTTTGTAGTCAAAGTTTGACAACAACCATGTTGACTTTCTTGGTGATATCTTGAAGGGATAAAGTTGTATGTTAGGGTCCTAAACTAGAATACATGATATAGAGAGAAAAAGGAAGAAAAATAGAGAGAAAGAAAGAAAAAGATTATTATTCAAACTAGGAGAAGGATCTCCCCAAGGTTTCCCCTTACAACCGAGCTACTGCTCTATGTTCACTCTCACCGAGCCAGTGCTCAAGATCACAGTCTCAACACCAATAACTAACTTCCCTCCCTGATGCAATTCTCTCCCTATTTATTCAACTAGCTAACTAACTACTTCAACTAACTAACTATTACAATTCTCCTTATTTCCTAATTGGGCTGGGCCCTAACAATACCACCATTTTATGAAACAACCCTGTCCTCAAGGTTAGAGGTAGGGAACTGACGACTGCAAAAAATGTATTTTGGCCCCCTCCCCTGCTTCCACTATGCCCTTGTCCTCCTATTCCCCCATACATTCATCTTTTGCCAAAATTGTCACCCTTAAACTCTAGTCCGGGCATTTATGGGCTGGGCTAAAAGGAAATCCACATTGGAAACATTTCTGGTCTGCCCTTCTTCTAAGATACTCCTGATAGGGCAGATGCTTAGCACCCTTGCTTCTGTGAATTGCATGATGTTCTGCCGTAGTTCTTGTCCTTTCAGGCCCCATTTCTGAATTGTTTACACTTGCCAATGAGCTCCCTACAGCAGATGCCTTTTGCTGACCTCCTTACCCCGGCCCCCTTATGTTGGACTTGTGCCCCTTTCCAGTCATGGATTAACTGTAACTCTTCCTCCACGGATCTGGCCAACTCAAGGCTTGAGTGACATCCCCGGGGTCATGAGTCCGCACTCGATACCTAATTTCTTGCTTCAGTCCACCCAAGAAAAATCCCAGTAGCTGTCCATCCCAAACATTAGAGGCCTGAGCTACCCCTGCTTAACCAGTTTGGTATAACGTGGCGAGCCTTTTGAACACATTTTCTACCCCCTTACCTTCACAATGTGGCATCAGTGCCAATGTGAACCTCTCTGAGGACAAGTTCGTTTCCTTCTTCCTCAAGAAACGGAACCAATTTGCAGCCACCTCTTCCATGCTTATGAAAGCCAACTGCATCTTCTCTCCTGGCTGCACATTATAGATTTCAAAGAATTTCTCAGCCTTCGTTATCCACCCAAGCGCGGATCACCCCCGTCAAAACTCTGAACCTCCCCAAGAACGACCCTCATTTCGGTTTCTTAGACCCCAACAGAGCAGAGTTGACTCCAAGAACTTCATCTTCTTCTGTCACTCTAGTTGATTTCTTGGACCCAAACAGAGCGGCATTACCTCACAGAATTTCGTCTTCTTCCGCTGCTGGCTTTGATGTCCGGGACGCAAACATAGCTGCATTAGCTCCAAGAATCATGTCTTCCTCACGCTTCTTGTTCGTTCCCTCCCTTCGATTCCACCATGATGCCCTGTTGTTGCGTCCACTGTCCCAGCATCTGTTTGATGTCCTCAATTCCAGTGAGCCTCGTCTCCATCGACGCTAACTGAGCTCTGTGTTCCTCTATCACCTTGCGAGTTTGTTCGCTGGTTACTATTTGCAGCACCTCCATCGACTTCTTCAAAATCTCGGATCGCGCCTCCATGCTGCTTTACACCCCCACGCAGATCCAGCAGGTCAGACCAATCTGTTAGGATCCTAAACTAGAATACAGGATATAGAGATAAAAAGGAAGAAGAATAGCGAGAAAGATTATTATTCAAACTAGGAGATGGATCTCCCTTCTCACCAAGCCACTGCTCAAGGTCCCACTCTCAACACCAATCACCAAGCTAACTATTACAATTCTCCTTATTTCCTAATTGGGCTGGGCCCTAACAGTATACCTTGGATGGCATTGTATATCTTAAAATTTAGCATTTATCAAGTTTGACTTTTAACAGAGTCTTAATAACTTTTGTTGCATGTATAATATCCATTTCCCAACTGATTAAATTTTAAACATCTCTTTATTTCTCTATTATCTTGCAAATGTGGCAGGAAAACAGATTTTTGGTCATGGTCATTCGTGATTTATTGAACCTATGTGAAATCACAAAGGGAAAAGATAATAAAGCTGTTATTGCAAGTAATATCATGTAAGAATCATTTATATGTGCTTTTTTGCTTTTGTATTGCCTGTTTAAGATTAGACTTTTTCTTTTTTTTGCTGTATAATATGTAATTGCTTCTGTTGGCAGGTATGTTGTTGGGCAGTATCCACGGTTTTTAAGAGCTCATTGGAAGTTTCTTAAAACTGTTGTGAATAAGTTGTTTGAGTTTATGCATGAGACACATCCTGGAGTTCAGGTTATTTTTTCTTCTTTTTCTTCTTTGAAACTTACTGTCAGTTTCTGTGTGACTATTATTTCTAAAAATATTATAACTTGTTCAAACAAACCCAAGCTCTGATGATCAATATGTACATAAAATGTAATTATTATTCATGCTTCAATTCTCTTATCTTTTCTAATGAATGTGGTGTATAGACAGTCTACCTTATAGTTTGGTGGAGTATTATTCTATTCTGTATCTACTTTGTAGTATTTGCATGGTTATCTTCTGTCTAGTATTGCTAAAATTTTATGTAATAACCTTTATGTAATGGGATATCGTTTGATGATCAATATGTACATAAAATGTAATTATTATTCATGCTTCATGTACTACAGGATATGGCCTGTGACACATTTCTGAAAATAGTCCAAAAGTGCAAGCGGAAATTTGTGATCACCCAGGTAACTAGGGACAACAGATTCCTCCCTTCCCGTCTTCTGATTTCCCAAATTTACTCGTGTCTCTCTCAAATCTTCCATATATGTTTAGTACATGACATCCATAACTGACCATTATTGCTATTAGGTTGGTGAAAATGAGCCATTTGTATCCGAACTTCTATCAGGCCTTCCAACCACCATTACGGATCTTGAACCACATCAGATACACTCGTTCTATGAATCTGTACGACTTTTAGATGTCTTTGATTTTATTTCTTTGTTATAATTTTTTCTTATGTTATGTAATTATAATTATATTTGTGTAGTGCTCATATCTAAGTTATACTCTCGTATTGTAGGTTGGTCATATGATTCAAGCAGAGTCTGACGTGCAGAAGAGGGATGAATATCTTCAGCGGTTGATGGTGCTCCCAAATCAGGTCCTTTGCTCGCTTGATAAGCCATATTTTTTGCCAAATCTCTTTCATGCTATGGGCATGATAATTCTTGTAATTTTTCAGAAACCCAAGTGTTATAATATCTGTTATTTCCCCCCTTTTTCTCTGCAGAAATGGTTGGAAATTATAGGGCAGGCACATCAAAATGTTGATTTTTTGAAGGATCAAGATGTAATCCGGACTGTGCTTAATATATTGCAGGTATAGCTCTGTAATCATTCATGTAATGGTAGTGTCCTGCCATATGTTCTTTAATATTTTACTCTCTGCTTGCTAGGAGGCCATTTGAATTTATAAATTTCATTTATCATTTTATGGCATGTTCAGTGGTAAAAAACTTTGATTAATTAATTGCTGATGTTCAATTATCGAGAGGCCAAATTGTCTCCTATTTGTTTGACTTGTTTTTTTTTGGGGGGTGGGGGCTATGTTATTCTTTTAAGCATTAGTAATGAACAACAGATTATAAAATGTATTATTCACCTTTAATCCTATGTATTTCATTGGCTTTGACAATTTTAATATCTTTGGTACCGAACTTTATGATTGACCACATCAGCAGAAGGTTGTCTCCTGCTAGTTATTGGACTGTTATACCCATGGTTTCAACACCTTTGCTTTTCTACGTTTCTGCTAACTTCTGATGTGTAATTGTTTTGATATGTGGTCAATTCCTAGGTCCTTTTTATTCTTGGTTATTTTGTTTCATGATGTTGTGATTTGAGTAACTCTTATATCGCAGACGAATACAAGCGTGGCATCTTCTTTAGGTACATATTTCCTGCCCCAAATCTCATTGATCTTTCTGGACATGTTGAATGTGTACAGGTATGTTCTGTTAACTGATTAGTTTTTATATTCTCAAATGCTAATATCAAAATTGATACTCAGCAATAAATAGGTTGATTAAATTCTTTATTAGCGGCAAGTATTAAATAAGTTTTTCTTTATGCAACAGAATGTACAGTGAGCTTATTTCAAAAAGTATTACAGAAGGAGGACCTTTCACCTCTAGAACATCCTATGTGAAACTTCTACGGTAAGATTAATCAATGTTTTATTGCTTTTGTACAAAATTACTCTTTGGTCTCTTTTCTATACATTTTCTTCATGATGCAGTTCGGTCAAGAGGGAAACACTTCAGCTGATTGAGACTTTCTTGGATAAGGCTGAAGATCAACCACAAATTGGAAAACAATTTGTACCACCAATGATGGATCCTGTTCTGGGAGATTACGCTAGGAATGTTCCTGACGCGAGGGAATCAGAGGTTTTGTCACTTTTTGCCACAATTGTAAACAAGTATGCTTCTGTCTTTTTTTCCTGTTTCCTTTATTCTTATTGGTTGATGTATGGTTTTTAACATGTAAATTCTACATGTGTATGCCTTTTTACTTCCTGATGGCTACCCTAGGCTAAAGTTAGGTTTAGGGTAGAGTGTGATGAATACTTGCTATTGTAATTAAAAATAACATGTGTTATTCATTTCTTTCTCTCTCTCTCTCTCTCTCACACACACACACACATCCAGATATAAAGCTGCAATGATTGAAGATGTACCTTGCATATTTGAAGCAGTTTTTCAGTGCACGTTAGAGGTAATTGTGTAGGGTATTCAGCGCTCTTGTAAATACTCTACTCTACTTTTATTCTGTGTTCATGTTTACCTTTGCAATAAATTATTATGGTATTGTTATTTTAAGTTCAGTTTTGTGGTTTATTGTTACTTGGGATTTAAATTTACAGTCAGTGGTCTGAGTTGCATAATTTAGTAATTAGAATGAGTTATCAACTGCATTATGTTTTTCTTTTTATTCTGTTTCTCAGATGATAACAAAAAATTTTGAAGATTACCCAGAGCATCGGCTCAAGTTCTTCTCTTTACTCCGTGCCATAGCTACTCATTGTTTTCCTGCATTAATCTGCTTATCAAGTCAGGTTGTGTTTCTTGTTCCATCTGCCCACAATAAATCAATGGCATGTAAATTTATTTGGCTTTATCTTTTGTTGACTATGACAATATTGTCAAAATTTGCAATCTCTGTAGTCCGTGCCTGATTTTGTTTGTGATCTATGTCAGCAACTGAAGCTTGTTATGGATTCAATCATATGGGCATTTCGGCATACAGAAAGGAATATTGCCGAAACTGGGCTAAACCTCTTGTTGGAGATGCTGAAGAAGTTTCAGGTGTTGTCTTTTGTCTTTTAATATTTTGTTTATAACTCACTCCTGACCTTCAAAGATTCTTTCTGCATTCTTAGTTTTCCTTGTTTATCCTATATAGGTTTTCTTGTGTTGTTGGATTTCTTACCCTCCCCTAATCGTACTTTCTGTTTTTTCTCTAATCATGTCGCCACTCTGGTTCTTACTACTGGTGGTGTATATCTTCGTTTTTTGTTTTTTGGCTGAATCTGTGTATATTAAACAGGGCTCGGAGTTCTGTAATCAGTTTTATAAGACATACTTTTTGACAATTGAGCAAGAGATATTTGCTGTCTTGACGGACACTTTTCATAAGCCTGGGTTCAAATTGCATGTCTTGGTGCTTCAGCATTTGTTCTGTCTGGTACAGTGTCGTGGTCATGTTTTATTTTTATTTTTTTACTAGTGAAAAATAGATAAAATATTGAGTTTGACATTTTTCAGCTGGAAACTGGTGCCATAACTGAGCCTCTTTGGGATGTTGCTGCAAATCCTTATTCATACTCAAGTAATGCAGTGTTTGTACGTGAGTTTACCATAAAACTTTTAAGCACTTCATTTCCCAACATGACAACAACAGAGGTAATTGGAGAGAAATAACTAATATTTTATACGTGTCTCTTGCTAGAACAGATAATTAAGTTCAAGAAATTTGCAGGTTACCCAATTTGTGAATGGACTCTTTGAATCCACAAATGATCTCTCCACATTTAAAACTCACATTCGAGATTTTCTTATACAGTCAAAAGAATTTTCAGCTCAGGTAATGCTTCTTACTGCCTCTTTCATTTTCTTGTACTACAGTGAGGGATTTTGCTTTGACTGGGCCAACAATTGGGGATGTTTGTTCTTTTGCACGTAGCAAGTTGACAGTGCATCTTGCTATTTTAGTTGGTTCATATACTAGTAAAATTATAAACGTTTTTTGTTTGCTTATATTTGCTTTGTAAATTATTTATTTGACTTGCTCCTCTACCCTCATAGACAATGTAGCATGATGTGGCACTTCGGTTATATTTTTATCTGTAATTCAGTACCGGAATACAGGTCTGAGGTTTAATTTCCCTCTGTACTGCAGGATAACAAAGATCTCTACGCTGAAGAGGCAGCAGCTCAGAAAGAGAGAGAACGACAAAGGATGCTTTCTATTCCGGGACTTATTGCCCCGAGCGAGTTGCAAGACGAAATGGTGGACTCATAGGTAGGCTACAGCATGGGAGTTGAGACCGGTGATGTCTGAAACTGTTTCAAAGGTGCCTTGATTCAATCAAACACCAGATACTTAGAGAACAGGTGCAGCTTTTTTATCCAAGTTTAGTTTTTTCCCCTCGTCCCAATATTTCATGTTGGGACTGGTTTGGCGAAGGTTCCTGATTTTAAAGCTTTGGCTGGCGGGGTATACTGCCTTGTCAATAGGGTGAGTTTAGATTATTCAGTTGCTAATTTAGGATGATAACATTGAGTCATTCGTAAGGAATTCAATGAACGCATCTTTATATAGAATCGCAGGATGGAAGACTCGATTCCCAGTATTGATGACTCTTTAGGTGTGACCTCCTAACCTCTGGTGGTTTGTGCAGAAAACCCTTTGTGGTTTGACATTTTGTATTTTTTTTCACCAATTAATTTTTAGGGATATTGATGTACAATGATGGCACTTAATATATGGGTTCGTGATACAACTGTGTTGTGTATGGCATGTGCCCCTGCCTCCCTATGTAACTTTACATTTATTGTGTATTGCATTCTAGCTTAGCTTCGAATCTCCCAGAAATTTTCTGTGCATTTTTTAAAGTATAAATGCAATTTACACATTTATAACGTCATTTCACGTTTGCAAAATTTTTACTATTCGATTTTGGTCAGGTTCACGTGGTTTTTTATACGCCAACAAATGTGTGAAAATGATGCTAAATTATCATTTTTCTCTTTCAAGCTACAAGTCCAATAAGCACATTTAGTCAGACTACCTCTAGACTTCATCGAAGTTTTAGTGCTCCGTCTTATCGTCTAACTGTAAGTTCCCTGTATATTAGTAAAGACAAATGAGAAATGAGAAAGGAATCGAGTGTTAATGTTGGATATTGATTATTTCAGGCTTAGAGGGTGGTGCAATTACAATGTATAAATTTTCTGCTTGGGACTGTTATATAGTCTGGTCTCTACTGTAACCCCCCTTTTAAGTTTTTACCTATATTGCACGGATGGTGGAAACAGTGCCACAAGCTGTGCTGTGCAAGTAGGTTTTTTTTTTTTTTTAAAAAAAAAAAAAGAGAAATATTAACAACATATTTTTCAACACATTTTATTATTGAGTGGATTTTATGTGGGATCATCTCAGTGCATGTTTGATAAAGATTGATTGTTTGAGTTTTAGCTGTTTTTTCTATTCAAAAGTTTTATAGATAATCTATATGTTTGATAACTAGATTAATTTCTTAAAAAGAGTTTTTTTTTTAGAAAAAGTTGTTTTTATGCAATCTTGTGGGGAGGACTATTAGATTGTTGGTGCCAGGTGTTTTTGAAGAAAAAGTTGTTCTTATATAATCTTGTGCAGAACAAATTATTTTTGTACCATCCTAACAAAATAGATTATCTTAAAATTGCTATTCATCAAATAGATCCAAGCAAAAACAAATTCTAATTATAATCATTTATATAAATAATCAATTATTGATTTAATATATTTTTTTCAGCTTTTTTAAATATACTCTGAATAGAATGTGGACACATGTGATCTAGTGGATCCCACATAAAATTCATTCAATAATATAAAGTATGTTAAAGATAGTGTGATAAAGAATGTGTTGATAACATTGTTTAAAAATTAATTACATGGACTAATTTAAAAAATGTTCAAACTATAAACATCAATATTACATTTATTTTTTTGACAAACAACCATAATTAAGACTTTTGGTTCCCTAATGACATCCCGAGTTATCCCGACAAGTTTCGACCCTTTGTATTGGTTATGGGACTAATCCTTGCTCAGCTACTTAGAGCGATGAGTTAATCCTTGATTTTTGTAACCTCCTAACCAGAGTGTCTGTCACCAAGATTCGAGCTTGCGTTCTCCTCCTTATGGGATCAAGATGTTTATCACTCGACCAATTATTAGTTGGTCTTAATATTATATTTTATCTTTAAAAAATAGGGACATTTATAGTGAAAATGGTTGTCCAATGATGGTATTATGATTTTGGAAGATGAAAGTGTCAATATTAGAGAAGTAGATAATGATGGTTATATTCTTGTAATTAAAGGATGTATTGGCACGAAAAATTGGCTAAGTTTTAAGTATTGTATTCTCTAAGAAGGATATATTTCTGGTCTGGAACATTGCTACATCATTTCTTTTACAACATTATATTTATCATATTTAAAAAATAGAAAGCTATAAAAACAAAAAAAGGAGAATATTCTAGTTTTACTAATTTTTTTAGTTTTTTCTGAAGGGGGGAGGAAGGAAAGTGGTTGGAAAGCAAGAAAACGCAACGCTATTCTATATTTCTATTCTATTCTGATTCTCCTTCCTTCCCTTCCCTTTGTCCTTTGAAATCGTGAAATCGAGAATCGCAATACGTTGAAAAGAAAGAAGAAGGAAGAGGTTGGGGTTGTTACTTGTTTGTTAGGCATGGGTCAAACTTTTCGGAAGCTGTTTGATACCTTCTTCGGCAATACCGAGATGCGGGTAACAAATCTCATTTCCCCCTAATAATGTTAGTATTTTTGATTATATATAAATAAACCTTCCAGTTAGAAATACAAGATTATCCTTATATTTATTGTTATTTCTTTTTAATTTATTATTACAATTTCCCATGTTAAACATAATAATAATAATAATAATATAATCAACATGATTATTTTCAATTTTCAATTTATCCATTGATCTGGCTTCAGGTTGTGATGCTTGGTCTTGATGCTGCTGGCAAAACAACTATACTCTACAAGCTCCACATCGGAGAAGTTTTATCTACTGTTCCTACAATCGGTGGGTTTTATTCTATAAAGCTCATAACATGATTAACCGTTTTGTTTGTTAAATTTTAAGCGTAAATACTTGGTTTCCTCATCTTACATCCATGTGATGTGTTCAACCTAATTATTGTTAAGCTTATGCTTGCCAGTTATCTACTTGTTTTTTGTTTCTGTGTATGTTTAATTATGCATGTAAGGACAGTTGTTCTGTTACTTCCTTGACTGTACTGTGTAAAGTCAAATGGAACTTTTTGTGGTTGGAGCTTATTTTATTGGAAATTAGATTTCTTGTGTGATGAAGAGAGATTTTTGCCTCTTGATCGGTAGGCCGAATATCTATTAGTAGTAGTGGGTATATGTGAATTGAATGAAAAATGTATCATGTTTCAGTCTAGCGGAAGAAAAATTAGAACTGGAAATAAGTTGGCTGAGGCTTATAAGTGTGTATTGCTTTGCAGGTTTCAATGTGGAGAAGGTTCAGTATAAGAATGTTATTTTCACGGTTTGGGATGTTGGAGGGCAAGAGAAATTAAGGGCGCTTTGGAGGCACTATTTTAACAACACAGATGGTCTGGTAAGATTTAATTTCCATTATTTTGTGCTTTATATGAAAACAAAACTTCTGTCATTTGGTTGGTTTGTTAAATTTTCTTTCTGTTATAGACAATTCATCTATCCAGTAAGACGGAAAAGACAGGATAGGGGGTCTAATGTATCCAGGTTGATACTTATATGCTGATGGGTATATTTATGCAGATATATGTTGTTGATAGCCTGGATCGTGAGAGAATTGGAAAAGCAAAGCAGGAATTTCAGGTTATAAATATAATATATATATATATATATATATATATATGTATGTATGTATGTATGTCTGTATGTATACCATGTTAATCCAAATGGACTTTAAATAAATCCATGGATTACTTGCAGACAATAATTAGTGACCCATTTATGCTCAACAGCGTCATCTTGGTGTTTGCCAACAAACAGGACCTGGTATGTCTTTGTTACTTCTTGATCTGTATTCTTTCAGCTGAATGACCTGACATTTTAGGTTAACTTTATGAGTAATGATCAAATTAGAGCCAAAGCAGTAAATGGTTGACATTGTTTAGTGAATATTCTAAGAGTTAGGAAATTGTTGCTTTGTGCTATTTTACCGTGTATAGAATATAATTAATGCATATACCATCATTGTGGGTAAAGTAGGTTTTTATAATACTGAAATCATTGAAATAATTGAAGTATTTCAAAATTAGTTAGACAGTTTAGGGAGTTTTTTTCCTGCCAGTAGGCCAAAGGAATCAAGTGTGATAGAAAATATTCATTATTTACGTGCAACTCTTAGATAGCCTGCATTTTTAAATTTAACTTGATACTAACCTTGGGAGAACCACACCACAAAAGCTAGCCGTTGTGGTTGGAGAGCCCAAGGCCATAAAAACTCCCCACCAGAATCCCATTCTTCTGATGTGAGACTCAAGTCCCATACCTTGCAATTGGATCCTAACATCCCACCATGCTCCGCAGCCCTGATGCTAACACGGGCTGTCTGTGCACCAGCCCTTTGACTAGTCCGAGTGAACACTGCAAGGCCGACATCACCACCTGCGCTGCTCGTCTGCAGTTGAGAGACATGGTGGAAATCTCTAATACGAATTGATATGATGATAGAAACTGGTTCAATTGATCATATAGAATTCACTTAATAGTATGTTTATTGATGATTCTCTGGGGAAGTGTTCCCTAATCAGAGATGGAAGAAGAAGTTACAGAGAGCTAAAGAGAGAAAATGCAAGTAACTACCCAGCCAAGGATTCGAGAGCTTGGCCTCTCCCACCCAAATCCAACCAACTAACAGAATGCCTAACTTTCCCTCTTCTAACAGCTCAGCTAACTCTCACTTATTAGGCCCATTAGGCCCATATCTAACAATACTCCCCTCCTAAACGTTCACCTTGTTCTCAAGGTGAACAACAAGTCAACAAATAGCCTCCTAAGAACAACTACTTTCCTGGGTCCCACTGCTTGAAGCATGTCGATCCCACTGTGGTATGCAGCTGTCCACCAGGGTCCCGTTGTGACTCATCTTCAATTTCCCTCAAACCACCGTACATCTCATGCTTAAGCTTCTTGCGGCCTCCAAAATGTGGGCAGCATTGTAATCCCAGTTCAACCAAACGTGTTGCTACAGGCCATTCTCTAGCTGAAGAATCCAAAATTGAAGACACATTTCCACCTGAAACTGTTTTGTGTACTTCACTAGCTAATCCAACTGGAGCACTACCAGTGAGTTGTAAAATGATAAGACCAAAGGAGTATATGTCATTCTTAGGTGTCAGTACTCCAGTTCTCTGAAATTCTGTTTCTGTATATGTAAACGGACCTCTTAGCTTGGTACTCAAGTGGAACTAGGAACATGGATTGACTCTGCTGTCCCCAGCCTATGAACCCAAATTCATCACATGTCTTGCAATTGAGTGCAGAATCAAGAAAGAGAATCAAGAAGGATTGAGTCAAACTTCAGATTAGTTTTAGGTTTGAAAGAATGTAAGAAGCAAAGAGCTCTAGCGATTTCAGAAATCCATTGTTGTATAAACTTGTATAACTCCTTCTTGGGTACACATGACCATGGCATAGTAATCTACCTTCCCATCAAACTTGTTGAAAAAAGGACTCATAGTGGGTCCCTATAACCCAAATAATGATGGTTGACTCAGTACTCTCTCAGCCACTTCTTCTGCACTACTGGTTCCTCTCACGTTTGCAGTAACCGTGAACTGTCGTATGGCCCTGAGATGTGCATCCAATCCTTCAAGGAGCTCACGTGTTCAGGGTTGTGGTGCAATATTGAAAGTATTATGAGAACAAGGGAACATCTCCTGCTTCTCTTCCCTCTGGAGCAATTCCTTCCACATGGTACTGGGTGGTGACCCATTCTTGAAAGGACAATGAGAATTAGGTAGTGTACACCTAACAGTTACTTGTCTTCCTGCTCTTCTAATGACAACCCCATCAGGCCTGATCCTACCAAAATTCTTGAATTCCTCTTCAATTTCAGAAGCAGGCGTAGTAGGTGACAAGTTTCGCACGTAAACAGAACTGATTTCACCTTCATCTTCTGTTACGGGAACCTCAGCCGCTACATCAGTTTCGACCCTTTCAAATGCGTTAGTCGATGCCGCTGTTTGCTGATTACTAGTTTGTGGAGCATCATCCCACTTAGACAAGGATACATTCTTTTGAGATGGTTGGGAAGCAATGGGTGTTGTAATTTGTCCTTTAGCAACCCGTAAGATAGGGGCATAAGTGTGTTTTTGGGGTTGTGGCCCAATCTTGATATAACTCGGATAAATGGGCCTCCTATTGCATGAATTCTGATCAACAATAGCCCACCCAACGGTTCCTATTCTATCCCCTTGTTTCTCTTCACTGACTTGGGCCTGGCCCATTAGGTCAAGAGGTGGACTCCTCTTGTCATTTCCCACTTCTGTTGGCCTTCTCTTGGCCCCCCATGTGCGCTGCTACCATCCTCAGTTGCAAGTGCCACTTCGACCACCGTTCTAATGTCACGATTCGGCAGTTTCGGCGGCGGGTTGACCAGAAGTGCCTCGACCGCCGTCGTTCTCCTGTTGTGAGTGGTGCCCTCGGTTTGGGTTCGTAGCACCACAACCATCTCAGCCCTTGGTATCGTCGCCTTGGTTTCATCAACCTCCATAGGACGATCTCGGTCCGGCGGTTCCGGTGGCGGCGACGGCTTGTTCGGACCTCCATATCTCTTCGTCCTAGCTCCCCTATCCAAGGCGGCTTGGGTTTGCCGTGCCACCGCCAACTTGTACACGACCACCGTCTTCTCGTCGTCATTAGCTTCCTCCACCTTAACTTCTTCCGTCTCGTTGTCGTTCCCCTTTTTTTGTATCGTTAACCCCGTTGTTTCTGGATGCATCTTTTCCAGCAACATTATTCACATCTCTACCTCCCGAATTCCCTTGGTTGGGTTGCAGAAATTTCTCAAGCCAATCCTCATGCCTCTTCAATTGGGCTTCTTGCAGCTCCTCATTATCAGTCACTCCTTCATCACCATGCTTCTGTTTTTGGATTCTCATACCTTCATCTTTCTTTTAGGTGTCCTTCTCCAAAGATTCTTGCTCTTCTTCGTGGATCCAGACCGGCAAATCTGGATCATGCTCTGGCTGAAACCGCTTAAGAATTGCCTCCCTAAAATCCCCCTAAGTGGCATTTGGATTGATCCAAACCCATAATCGGTACCACATGAGAGCACTACCACTCATCCACTACGCAACCTCTGGTGTCCGATCTTCTTCTTCACATACTCCCCCCGCATCAAAATATTTCTCGACCTTGATCAGCAACCCATAGGCATCTTCTCCTTCAAAAATTGGAATTCCTAGACATAACTCCTTGAGTTTTCTTCTCCAACTTTGAATCTCTTTTATCAATTCGTCACGAATGTCGAGAATTGGATCCTTCATTCTTGTTGAATCCTGAACAGCCTCTGACTTCATCTGCTCACAACCCATAGCTCCAAGATCGAGAAGTTTTGATACTAGTTGATAGAAACTGGTTCAATTGATCATGTAGAATTCACTTAATAGTATGTTTATTGATGATTCTCTGGGGAAGTGTTCCCTAATTAGAGATGGAAGAAGAAGTTACAGAGCGAAAGAGAGAAAATGCAAGTAACTACCATGCCAAGGATTCGAGAGCTTGGCCTCTCCCACCCAAATCCAACCAACTAACAGAATGCCTAACTTTCCCTCCCTTTCTTCTATTTATTCCCTCTTCTAACAGCTCAGCTAACTAACTCTCACTTATTAGGCCCATTAGGTCCATATCTAACATATGAATCTTGGGAGAACCACACCACAAAAGCTATCCATTGTGATTGGAGAGCCCAAGGCCATATATTCCTATGTGGGACTCAGGTCCATACTTTACAATTGGATCCTAACAACCATTAGTGGAAGGGGTGTGCATAATCTCGTACCTTGCAATTTGATCCCAATGTAACCATCATTTGAAGTTTGTGTGTGAAATTAGCTTATATGTTGGTTGGACCATATGAGATGTATGAACCAACTTGTGGAAAAGGCCAGGCAAATTTATTGCTACAGAAAAAATAAAGCATTTGACAGTTAAACCTATTCCCATCATAGGTTCAACTGAGCTACACAGGCATATGATGGTAAAAACTTAGGAGTTTCTTTTGATTATTTATTTAGAAAACACCTTGCATGGAGCGTTGGTTCTTGAAAACAATTTTCTAATATATGTTTAGAATTTGCATGTCGTGCTAAACTAATTAACTGAGATATTTGACACAGGGTTAGCCCTTTGTAGTTTTTCTTAATCATTGTGCACACAAATGTAATTTCATCAAACCTGAAGGGTGGTTAGCATAATTTCTTAATTTTTTTTTAAAAATTCTAAGAACACAAGAAAAAAGTTTGAATAAAAGTTTAAATAATTTTATCTTGAATTTTCAATTTTATGAACATACATGTCATGTTAGTGTCCTACAATTTTTAGAATTCAGTGTGTTCTTGTATCCATACTCATGTTGTGTCCTTGGTGTCTGTGCTTCACAGGTTCCTCTTGAACAAACTCCTCTCCTCCAAAACAGTTTCTAGAGTTTTGCCTTATTCCCAAGTCTAGTTATAATTGTGAATATTTTCTTTTCCTTTTCCAGAGAGGAGCGATGACACCAAGGGAAGTATGTGAAGGATTAGGTCTCTTTGATCTCAAGAATAGAAAATGGCACATACAAGGCACTTGTGCGCTTAAAGGAGATGGTCTATATGAGGGCTTGGACTGGTTGTCCACAACTCTGAAGGAGAGGAGAGCTGCCGGATACTCTTCAATAGCACTAGGAACCTCATCCTTCTAATTTTCCAGGTTTGAACTATCATCTTTTTTAATCATGAGTTACCTTCTTATTAATCATTCCATTACATTATATGTATATTCTCACTGCAGGTACTTCGGCCTTAGGATTTGGCGATTGGTTTTGGCCAGTTCATTCTAAAATGTTGTGAAGGATAATCAATTTTTTTGGGTTACATCTGAAGCTGATGAAGTGTATAGTTGATTTGCCTTTCAGGGTTGTTGAGATAACGTGACTTGCTCCAATTATATAAGTTTGTGCATGACAAATGATTAACTAAATTCTGTTGCCATATTGATAAGTGCACGCATACCGGATAGGTCTTGGATACTTGATTACTCGTTCATTCTCCCTTGATTTCTCCCTTCCCACTTTTGTCCTGTTTCTGTATGGCTGTGCCTGTGGTGCTCAAATTCATAGAAACAATGATTCTGACAAACATTGGGAGCTTGTCGTGATTTTCTTTTTGGCAACGTCTTATCACGATTCAATTCAATTGGGTGGTACCAATTACTTCCCGCCTTTTCATTTGCCTATAATGATACACCAGTCTCTTTTACTGGATTATTTTTGTGCATTAGCAAGCCGTTAGTAACTTATTACAACTGCTTCAGCTATATCCCTACATACCTGAGCCACCCATGTTGTGTAGCTTTTGATATCAAATGGATTGGTAGGAAGATAATTCAACAAAAAGTATAATGACGTACATATGGGGTTAATTAAAGTTAGATTACTGCCATCATTTATGCAAGGATTACGTTTGAGTACTTGCTTTCTAGGCTTTAGACGAGTCAAAATTAGATGAAACATAATATGAGTTTTATTTTATATTTGATGCATTTTATTAATAGAACAGAACAAGATATTGGATTAAAAATGGTCATAGATAGTAGAACAGAATCACTTTATTAGTGTCTCGTTCTTTTTTATTTTTGTTTCATTCTGTCCGCATAAGCTAGCATATAATAGACAAATAGCTTTCCATATTTTTTTGTGGATTTTACCTAAGTTTGAATATCAATAGAAAACTAAACACTAGGGGAGCACAAATATACCACAGGCGTAGAATACAAAAATGGCCTAGCTTTAAGTACTACCAAGTTTTTATTTTGGGTGACTGCTTAGTTTTCACTTTAAATTTAACTTTACCATTTTTAATTCTCATACCAAGTAGATGTCCTCGGCTGTAACATTTGCGATAGAGAAAAAAAGAAGAAAATCTATTTCTTTTTTTTTCTTTTGGGTCTACAGTAATCTTTTTATTTTATATAAAGGTTGTATCAAAAAGTCAACTTGGGCCTTTGATAGGGAAAATGAAAATAAGAGAGAAATAGAAACAAAATGAACGGTGGTGGCAATGAATTTGTTTGTGAAAAGTGTCAAAAGTCTGACATTGATTGAGTATATAAGCAAAGAACTATTTATAATAACTTGGACAACTCTTCCTCTACGAACTATCTTTTGGAGTGAAATTAGACTCAATTATTTTCAATGATATCAAACCCTAGCACGATGTTAGGTCATCCGCATATGTTCATTCTTGCAGAGAGCCTTATCACATTCTTAGCAAGTGTTAAAGGAATGTGATGCTTTGACACGATTCCATGCTAGCATGATTATCATGGAAACTGCATGGTAGATCGTGGTAGGTAAATGAGAGTCAGGAATACAAATTGGAAACCAGACAAAGGCCTCAAGTGTTAGAATTATCATACGTATACATCATACATACAATTACAACATTACTAGCCTAAAATAGCAGGGATGACCAACGACTAGTGTGATATGAACACCAACAAAAAATCACCATCTTTCATCTTGTACCCAATTATTTTTCTCTTTTGGCCCTGTAGGACCTTCCTCGCCATACAGCTCCACTGGTAACTTGTTAAGTAAGTTCTTCATTGAATATTGAAGCATGCGAGGAAGAGCATTGATTATCTTATCCAGCTCAGCTTTTGAATCATAAACAATTTTAGGTCCCCACTCTCTCATAAACTGCAACCATTGAGGCTCAGTAACAACATCTCCAAGATACTCAGCTGCAACAAGCTCATAGTGAATACTTGAATCCACATACAAATTACTGTGAGCAGCATCATTCCTAATGCCAACCCCAATTTTTGAAGACCCTTGGATATAGGTCCCAGGATGAGGGTAACTTGCATGTCCACTCTTTGATGAGTAAACAATAGCTTTATTGGCATTAATATAATCCAAGTCATAGGCATCTACCCATTCACCACCACTGTGCTGTGAGAAGTATATACTATAGAGCTCTCCAGTGAAGTTGCATATACGAAGCGTAAAATGCTCCCAGTCACCAACATGCTCTCCAATCTTGCTCAAAGGTATATTTGTAATTCCAACTTTCAGAGTGGCTGGCCCATTGAAGGGGTAGAAAACCCACATTGCAATGTCTGTAAAAGTTCCACCAAGAGCTGGCTTCACATGAACATAAAGCCTTGCACTTTTCAGGTCCCCACGTTTGAGAAAATCCTTTCGATCATCACTTGGAAAGTCTATCCAAAACTGCCCATCATTTGTTCCCCCAACAGGTAGATTTGAGCCAGTTGTATCAATTTCCTCTCCAGTAGACACGCCCTTTCTGTACAACTGGGCTCCATTGTTGAAAAACCAAGCCACAGAAGATGGCAAGTAAACTTCCCCAGGATGAAAGAAAACAGTAGGACCATAATGGTTAATAAGGGCATGTATTTGTTGCAGGTTTGGCATTGCTGGTAGCGCGGGATTTAGGTTCTTTAAGCATGCAATGGGCAGCTCTTCTCCCATGTTCAAGCCACTACTGCAGAAAAAAGTCCCAACAGAAACTCCTTTCCCCAGCATGCCACGGTCACAAGGTCTCAAGCTCCACACCTGAAACGAAAACTCTGGAACTCCAGAACCAGCTGCAAGTATTAGGCGGTAAGGTTCACATTTATCAGTAAGATCAGCACGAACACAGCACATTTCATCCAACTCAGGCTTGTCAGGTTTGTTAGTAACCAAGTAGCCAAGTGCCTTATAACCTTCAGGAGGCTGGGGTAGCCAAAAGTATCCACATACACTTGACATTTCCTGACTTCCTACATTTGGACTCCAAACTAACTCAAAATTAAGGGGATTCCTCAAAGGAGGTAGCTTATCATGGTTGTCAATATCAGTAGTTTCAGGCAAGCAAGTTTCCACTTCCCTAGCGACAAGTACAAAACCCCGTAAAGGCTTGTCACTAGGTTGACAATAATGACCAAGGATATGGAAATTATCAGGTATTCCCACAGGCTTATAGAATGTAACAACCTTTTTCCTGTCTAGCATAGCATTGCTGCTCCAAATGAACTCAAACCTAGTGACCTTGAAAACATCTATTTCGCCAAGACTTACAAGTCCGGAAGCAAAAACTTGTCCTGTAATGACATATAAGGAGTAGATTAGTTTATGCAGGTAAGTTAATTGTCTTTTCCAAAATTTAACAAAAAAAGCTAACTTTAAATGTCAGTTTCAAAAAAGTTCCTATGTGCCATTGATACTGCACTGTTATGCAAGTTAAAACACTTCCTCCTAATTTTGTTCTTGGATAATATAACCACCAGGCTATCGTGGTATTCTAGTTTCACCCTGGTTAATTTGCAAATCATAATATTATGAAGGTCATTACTGAATGCACTGCATATAATGACAACAGATGAAGTTATATTTTTTTTTTTACTGAAAATCAAGTTCCATCAAACATATAACAGGCTACCAAACCTAAACGCAGCATGGGAAAGGGAAGATGAATGATAATCAGGAAATAAATGAGAATGAGAGAAAATCATTACATGAACTCTGCATAGGAAGACAATCCATTGGCAAGTTGGCATAAAAGAGACAAGGGATATTTGCAGGAGGAATGAAAAAAAAAAAAAGAGTAACATGATCACTAAAGGACAATTTACCAAAAAACAAACAAATTTCACAAGGGACAACTCAAAGAACTCCAAGTTATAAATCATAATAAAATTGGATACAGAAAATAAAAGCCCACTCGTGGTTCCCAAGTTTAAGACAAAACAAAGCTAAACAAAAAGGAACTAAATAAGACCTCATCTTCTTATAGATGGGAAGCACAGTAAATTCACAAAATTTACTGTTGCATCAGTGGCAACAACAAAAAAATCCAAACTAAAAAAATAGAGGGCCTTCAAACAAAAAACCTTTAATTACCAAAAATAGAAAGATGGCCTTTACATGAACCATACATAGTCTAACAATGCAGGAACCCAGAAGACCCACTAACACAAGAAGCAAATTCAGAGGGAGAATGAGCAGAATGCACATTCCTATCATCAAAATACCAAAAACTTTTCCCAATTCACAGGAAATCCAACAACAATATGAAAAGCTATTAATTAATATTATGATTTATTACCTTGAGGCCATTGAGGGATGGGAGCAGGAAGAGAAAAGATTGGAGGGTGAGGGAAAGACAATTGAGTGATCATTGTATTTGTGTTCCAACGAAAGCAGTTGGAGCCAATCATCTCCCCCTTCCGCAGATGCAGACTCGTACGGATGGCGATGCTTCTTCTTCTTCATTAGCTTTTCCAAACCAACGTTTTTGTCCCAAACGCATACAATGTATTGTACGATGCACTCACTGCCTTTTGTTATGAAATTCTACTTTGTCGTAAAACATCATGCTTCCCTTTATTTAAAGATTAATTAACTAATAATATGCATGTCTTTTTTTAACACACCAAAAAATGTTATCTTCCTTACTATTCAAGCAAACTTCATCAGTCTTCTGATTCGGTAATTATCATGTATAAATATTGCCACTGTGTAACTTGACCAATTTCCATTTAGGTAGTTTTGAAAGAGGCAGAGAGCTTATTTGAGCTTATTTTATTATATACACATTAATTGATATTTGGATAAATAATTTAATTAAACGTTGGTTAAATGAACGCTTATAATAAAAGAGTTTATGACATCCCAGCATAAATTTAATAAATTATTTATGTTTGGATACTTATTTTGAAAAGAGCTTATACAATGAAGGCATTTGAATATATCACTACTACACTTATAAGTACTTGTCATAATTTTTAAAAACACAAAATTTTAAGAATCAAACCATGATTAAAAATTAACTTTATAAATTTAAATTTAAAATTAATATCATATATATCAAGAAACCATGATTAAAAATAAAATAAAAAACATCATTTACTTGTAATAGAAAAAAAGACAAAAACTTCAAATGGGAGAGAGAACAAATGTCCAAATTATATCTTAGCAACATCACTATATCAGGAACATATTGTTTCATAAAAAATTCTTCCACCATTAGGTAGTTATAATTGAGTGCATAAGTTGTAAGGTACAACATCTATAGATTAATAAAAACATGAAATTAAAGTTAGATAGTTCTAGACATCTGGTATCTAATGGCATACTGAAAATAAAGCTAGATGGTTTCTAGTCATTTGCCTTATACTTTCTTGATTTGGTCCATCTCATTCATATGACATCTCCAGATCTAGTTTCATGTATATCAGCATTGTATTCTAATTCATCATTCTGGTCAAATAAAAGAAAATCTTCATCACCTATATCATTCCTTCTTATGAAATTGTGCCAAGCCATACAAGCAACAATGATAGGAGTCGTGGTTTTCAATGGGAAAGGAGGCATGTTGCCTAGTATCTTCCATATATCTTTGCAACAACCAAATGATTGTTCGACCATGCTTTAGGGGCTAGAATGCAAATAATTGAACACTTCATTTCTTCCTCTAGCTTTAGGCTTTAAAATAGGGGAGTCGATATGTAGTGGCTTTGTACGGTCCCAACTAGCCCATAAAATTACGATGACCAACATCAACAAGGTAATAATTACCTGTGAATATAGTATACAAGAATTTAATATGTATTTATATTGGTGATAAAATTAAAAAAAAAAACATATACAAGTTAATGCGGAAAATGCAATCTAGGCATGTGCAAAGCATCCATAAAGACCCTAGCATCATGTGTTGAGCCCTCCCATCCTGCTAGCACAAATGTGAAGCACATATTAAAGCCGCAAGCAACCATTATGTTAGTTGTTGTATACCCTTTTTTGCAGGTGTAACGAATTTTATGTTCATAGGGACTATAAGTTTCACATGAGTACCATCTAGTGAGGGTGGGACTCTCGAACATGGAACTTCTCATGCGTGAACCCGCATAAATTGTAGCTTATGGAAATAAGTTAAAAACAACTTATGAAAGAAAATAAATTATTTTTATAACTCTTCCAAACACTCTGCCTAAGTGTTTATATGATAAAATAAGCCAAAATAAGTTAAGAATAAACTATTCCAAACATGGCCTTAAGAGTGTTTAAAAGAGCTTATGAAAACAACATATAACATTCGTATAAACTCTTTTGTCAAGCTTATTAAGATAGTTAAAAAGAGATTATAGGAAAGTCATAAGTTCTCATATGATAAATACTTACTGAATAAACACTTAAATAAGCTGAATACCTACACATACCCTTACTCTTCCCGAGTTGTATCTTGTCTGCAAAGTTAAGTGTGCCTTTGATAAGTGTGCCTTTGATGCGCAGTGAAGGATAATACAAATAGAATAACATAGTATAAGTGGTTAAGATATAATTTTTTGTATTGTTATCTATTTGAAAATATGAAAAAAAATTTGTGCTGTCCACGATTTCATGTGTAAGTGCTCGAACAAAATACTTCTTGTCTTATGTAAAGGAAGGTTGAGAAAATTTTGTGACTGAATTTAATCGGTAATAAAAATTAGAAGTTTTATGTTATCTCTTGAATTACTTTTATGTCTAATACTTAAACTAGTTTAAAAATCAAATTATTCTTTATTTTATAATAAATAAAACAAAATCCTAAGACTTAATTAGGTCCAGCGAATCAAAACGTTGCCGGACCTAGCTCAATTTGTAACACTAGGGTTGCCCATGTTCGAGCTCAGACTGAAATATCGCGCTCAGTCACATTGCGCATTTAATCTTTCCTTACACGCTAGTCCCTCCCATCTTCATTGGTCTTTCAACCAAGATGAGACTTCTTCGTACAATAAATTTCTCAAATTATTCGAGACGATGCTCAGTTACCTTTATTTCTTACGTAAGCAAGGGTCGCTTGAGGAAGCACATTTGAATGGTGAAAGATTTTATCAATAGATGCGTCAGGATCCCATTCATTGCTGAACCAACCAACATAAGAGGTAGCTACTACCATGCAGAACACGACGTGATATCAAGGATATTCAGGGACGGATCTAGGGAGGGATGAGGATGATGTTTATCACTCCCTCTTTTATATATATATATATATATATATATATATATATATATATATATATATATATATATATATCGTTTGTTATACATATATAAATATTTTTATATATTTGGCCCCCCTCAGATCTTTTCCGGATCCGTCCAGATATCAAAGTTGATGAACATGTTCGTGAATTTAACTACAGACTCGGCACAACTTAAAAGCATATCTGCAGCGAGATCTTCAACCTCATTGCCCCAATACAAGCATACCAACCAAGAGATACAAAACAGATACTTCGTTCTGATTTTATCTGCAGCTCTAAGGAATATTAAGCAACTGATTAAAGCACCATGCAACTACCAAGGTCAACGTTGTCTGCATAGCATTTGGAGCTTAGCAGGAAAAAAAAACATCTGAATCTATGAGCTCGCCAGAGATAATGGATTTAAACAGGGACAGTAACCACAGGCTATGCATTATTATTATTATTATTAGCATTTGGCTCAGAATTTGTTTCTGCTGATTTAACGTCTTCAAAAGCTTCCATGTCAATGGTCATATCATCACCTATATCAGCCTCGACCATCACTTCATCCTTGTCGGCTACCAGAGGCTCCATGCCATTCTGTGCACTATTGGATTGCTGCTTCTGCTTTTCGCTTGCATTCTCTTGGTCATCTGGTTCTTGTACTGTTGTTTGCGGGTATGGGTCAGTGCACATTGTCAACATTGATGTAACTAACAAGTTCTACAGAGGAAAACACGAAACAGAAGTCAAGAAAATGTTTAAACAAACTATGTACAAAAGTACCAATCATAAAAGCTAATCATTAACCATTTTTAAATACAGGATTTTCACTTTTATTAATTCTTAAAATAACAAATTTGAACAGCATTGTGCAAGCCAGATTATGAAGCATACCTTTTCAAGAGCTAGAGCAAGCTTTGAAAGGTTTGGATAAATGCTTTTTGCGTCCAATAGAATCTGTTCAATGCAATATCAGACAAAGTAACATCATTCTATATTATAATGTTATCATGTTAAACTTGATGGACATTTATGCTGGAACATAATAATGCACAAATGACAAAAGGAACAGACTTACCTCACAAAGCCTTTGCAATGTAAATGGAGGGCCTTCAATGAAACAATTAAGTGCTGCATTCCAGAAAAGCATACCAAAATAATTTAGTTTTGTAAGAAAAAAATAACAGCTTCAAATAATTAGAAAATCAAAGTAACTTGATAACATGATAAATGGTTAGACAATTGGTTATTCAGGAGATTTGTTGCACACATTTTCCTTTGGAGACTACTTCATTATGGCATCAAATAATCTAGAGCGAATTTGGTTTAAACCAAATGGGTGGGAATGGGATATCAACCCAATGATCAACGCAACTCATGCTGTGCTCATCTTCTAAACCATTGGTTTCTTTGGGTTTGAGTTAATCTCCAGGCAGACATGTAGGCACAGACATGTCGGCCAACTCCAAACATGCAGGCACGGACATTGAAAGAATTTAACATCATGATTTTACCATGAATAAATGACATTAATTGTTAACATAAAGCTTTATCCAAGAATTTTTTTTAGAATTAAAGATTCTATGTAAGGAGGAAAGAAAAGGCTTGTTTTTACTATTAATTGTTTGAATATATAATATATAATATAATATATACATCAACTATCAATTTATCTATACAGATAAGCATAATTACATTTATCTATATAGATAAGCATAATTACATATGCAAAAAAAAAAAAATGTGTGCGCTACACACTTAAAGCTATACCCAATGTTCTGAGAAATGGACCGGACCAGCCGGTTGGACCATTTCAACCGTGAACACCAATTGGGATTGGTGAACCGGTCAAACTGTGTGAACTGGCCGCTCTGGTCAAGCCTCTAAAACTGGATAGCAAAGATCCGGCCTTGGGATTGGTGAACCGATCAAACTGTGAAAAGTGGCCCAAGTTAGACAAGCTGAACCAGTTCAAAGTTTATTTACCATGAAATGCAGCAAATGGGAAATTCAGTGTCGAATCCCATAGTTTTGAAAGTCAAACTTCAATCACTGGACCACTGGTGCTTCTTGTTTAGTAGCGTTCAGTTATATATTCTTATATTCTCTTTATTTGATTGTCCTATTTTGGTGTTGGAATATCTCTGCGGAAGACATTTTATCACACCCAAAATATTTGTCAGTAGTTTCATTAATTATTGTCAAAAGTAATATTAATATTTTACAATATTTTCACATACTTCTATTTAATAGAATAATGTTATAATAATTTCAAATACAAAAATAACTTAAAATGATGTCTACTAAAATTAATGATACTCATAAAAAAAGGTGATTTTTATTAACACTCATACAAACACACTTCAAGTTTGACCATGATTCAACCCTGGTTAGACTATTGAACTGTGAATATTCCTTTAATCATTCAATGGCCGGTCTAGTTTTTAGAACCTTGGCTATGGCACTAACGGTAAGATACCTTCATCCAATTTGTTGACCAACTCAGAGTAGGATTCTCCTAATGAAGCATATTGCTGCTCACTTGTCATTTTTGCCTCAGCATACTCTGACAATACCTAAATAGCAAATATGGAGAAAGAGGCAAAAGATTAAAATTTAAGAACTATGATGCAAGAATGATAAATTTGATAAATTACAACTTACATGAACCAAGACAAAATATAAAATACTAGATGCTAGCATACGTCTAAGAACCAACACAACATACTTAAGAAAGCATGCTAGCATGCCTCCCCATACCTGCTTCAGCTGAAACGATAGCATACTCTTCAACTTATCCCAGTCATGCCTGTTATTCAAAAAATTCACCACATTAACATTTAAAATACAGATCCATGTCCAAGTCAACTATCACTAAATATAGCTAGGTACAATCTAGGCCTAGTGAAACAACAAAAAAGAAATCAAATCATACTTAATCACCATTTGGAAGTGTTGACGCATCGTCAGAGAGACTAAGGCATAATAACAAAGAGAAAAGCCAAAATGGAAAAGTAGTAAAGAAGTGTCACTGCTTGCCCCACTTGTTTGACAGAAGTTTCAATTTAATTCCCTATATTCCAATTGCGATAATGCTGCACCCCTAGTTTTTGAACGGGTCAATCGGTGGAAATGGTGAGGCGGTGCTGGTGTGAACAGACAAAAGTCTGTGTCAGTACCACATCATTAAAATCTAGCCACATCAGCATAACCTCACTAATATCCATTTGCAATTGGCAGTCAATTAATGATAAGACTTCATTTTATCAAGTCAGAAAGGGCAGTATTGCTGCAATTGGAACCAAAAGGACAAAACAGAAACTTCTATTGGATTAAAGGATTCATAAAGGTATTTGTTAGGTCCATAACTCAATTTATCCTAGAAAATTGAAGCATGGCACCAGGAGGGATAAAAGGGGAATGAAGTATCCAGTAATGACATGGGAACTGACAAAGTATTGATTGCAGACCAACTTGGGAATAATGAGATTATTGGATTGGAGGAAAGTGGAACAGAAGAAAAAAAGGCAGAATGGGAGGGGGAAGGCTTTTAAAAAAGCAGCTTAGGAGTCGAGAAAGAAGAGAAAATTTGTGAAAACTGGTTCTGGGTTTTGGGGTAGCCCTCTCCTAAGGCTGGGGGCTCAATGTTACATTGAGTTACTGTCATTTCTAAATTCTGTTCTGTTATTTCCTTTTCTTGTGTTTTGTACTCCAAGAATCCATACAAGTCTGGACAGAATAAGACAAAGTCTTCTTCATCAGTGCTCTGGTTTTCGTGCTCTTACATTTATCCAATTTTATAGTACACAACAGTACTTTTTTAATAATAAAAGAAATATTATTAGAAGAGAAGAGGAAATTACAAGGGAAAAGGATAAAGCATCCTCATAAAACAAAACAAAACAAAAACAACTAAAACCTATGTGGCAGAGCCATGCAACAAAGCATACCAATCCATCCACATGTCTAACAAAGAGACACCACTAGAAAGCCCATGGACAGAGAACCAAAGAGATGCCAAAAGAATAACCCTATCCCAAATAAAATCTATGGCCGAAAAGGAGTCATTGAATATTCTACCGTTCTTTTCCAACCAAATAACTGAAAAACAGAATAAATAGACCACTGCCACAGAATTTTTGCTCCTTTACTAGAGCCAAAACCCATGTTTTGGTGCATAAACCTACTAGTCAACCCATGTTATATGAGAGCCACAACCAAATACATAACAGTATTTAAACCTAGCATCATAAAATAACTCATTCTTACAGTCACGGGCTAGATTGTTTTCTGTGCAAAAAACCCAATGTGGTCAAAGGCACCAAATGGCATGCTTAAGCCAAGGTGCCAGAAACGGTCAGCTCCTTTAGCTAATTGTGATTGCTAAAGGGACTAAAATAGTCAGAATGTTAAAAGCAAGGTTGTCAAACTTTCGATCCTACTTAGGATAGGACAAGGGAGTAGACACGTAAAATATAGCATCATAACTAACAACAGAAGATCCTACCTCTAACATAAATTCTATCTAAAAATTTTATATACATATATAAAAAACAGAAATAAGAATACATTTAAAATCACAACATTTAAATAAACCATAATTCAAAATGCATAATAGATGTTTTTCACCTTCATTTTTTAGTTTTCTATTTAAATCTTCAATCTTAATATATTTATTGTTTTCATATTTAGTATAGTAATTACTTCTGGATTAGGTCTATGGCCCATTGTCTTGTATCTCAAAAGGAAAACAGAAAAAAAAAAAAAAAAAAAGTTAAAAGTTAAAACTGTGCATTTTACATGTAGTGGTTTGTCTCCCTCATCCCATCCCATTGTCGACACCCACTCGCAGGTTGCAGGACATGCAAGAGACAACTAAAAGAAGCAAGAGCCACCCAGATTGAAGGGGAAAAGCAACACCACTTAACACTGGAAGATTGTGGAATCATGCAATAAGTTGAACAGAGCTTAGGGTTTTGTAAATTGAACATCTGAATGTTTAATTTAATTTTTGTAATGTTATGGCCTTAAAAGTAGAGAAGGATGCGTACCAGAAGTTGCCGGTGGAAGCAATAAGTTGTAGAACTTGTTCCGTTGAATGGTGGGTTTCTCTACAAAAGCACAAGTCAATTAGAATTAGAAATACAGATACATACATATGAATGGTTTTGCAAACAAACAATCCCTTATCACAATCAGAATCACCTGTGATTGGTGGAAGCATCATCATTTTCACTTGATTGCATCTCCATGATTGCTGTTAATTCACATATCACATCACCTGTCTGTGATTGCTTCTTCCTCTCTCTCTTTCTTTGCAGCCCCCGACGTCGTATGCCGTCGATTTGGGGGCTGAGCTACTCACTCACTGCCTACTTGTATTTCTACAAATGCCAACTTAGGGTCAACTCAAGTTATTATCAACACAACATTCTTAGCATTATTTATTATTTATGATTTTTTAAAATTACCCTTCACAAGAGCAAATGCAAAATAAAATAAATTAATTTCATTTTTTTTTAAGAAATTAATTTCATAATATTTATAACTTGTGTTAAATACTTTTATAAAATTTGTTTTAAAAAAATATACTTTTCTAAAATTTGTACCAAAAAACATTTTTAAGTGCAATAAAAATACCCCAAATAATTTACATTTGTTATATGGTTAGTGCATAAATCTAAATTTTAACCTTACTCCATATTTGGATTACAGTTTGCACTTGACAAATATGGGTTAGTGACTCCAAACTTACTTTTGCAATTTTTTATAATGTTTGGTTTCTAGTTGGAAGAATTGATTTTGGGATCAAACGTGGATTTGAGTGGAAGCAAGAATTTGTTGTTTTTGCGTTTGTCAAAACTCAGTTTGAGTTTTTCAATTATTACTTTTACCATACTTACTCTTAAAAATTAATCACTTTTCATACTCATTTAAAAGTTGAAGAACATTTTGATAACTAAACATTCAAAAGTCAGTTTAAATGGTACAATCCAAACAACATTCATTCTACCAAAACTACTTTTAACGATAAAGTATCCAAACATAAATCAATTACTACCAACTCACTTTTAATCATAACTTAGTTAGTGGCTCTTGCTTCATTTATTGAGAGGAAAGGAGTTACATATTAATGGGAGTATTTTTTATATTTATACAAATTGTGGGAGTTTAATGCCTTTTTTTAGATAAAAATTTAGATTAGGGGAAGGCGTATACGGTCACAAAAGATCATCAATCTCAATAAGGATTTAAAGTAGAATTTACATATCGTATATCAACAGGAAAAATATGAGAATCAAACCCAAATCGTAGTGAGTGTGAGCGAAAGGCTTAACCAGATGTGTCATCCCCAATTGACAGCGGGAGTTTAATGTCTAAGGTTCTGTTTGGTAAAAATTAGATGATAACGAACAAGCTAGCTGATAGCGAATAACAGATAAACTAGCTTATTGGATTGGAAGTATTTAATGAAATTAACGGTTGAACTAACTGCTAAGTATAAAATGACATAAAGGACATGTTTATGTGTTTTTTTTTTTATAAATTAATATAAATTAATTATATATATAATTTCTTTTAAATATAATTTATTTTAAAATAATTATCATTTTTAATACTTGAATTTATTTAAATTATTTATCAGTTGTTTATATGATATTTTAAATATTATATATGTTATTTATGCATTCATAAGTGGCATAGAGAGATTTAAAATTTATATACGTAGAAATTATATAAATGACATATAAAAAAAATCAAAAAAACTAAAAATAATGTAATAATATAATAATAATAATTAAAATAAAAGTTTAGGATCCATTTAAGATTATAATTTTTTATTTTAGGATTATAATATTTTTATTTGTTATAGAGAAAATAAAGGAGGAATTTAAGTGAATTAGTAAAGATAAAAATAGATAAAATATATGATACGTTATAAACTTAAACTTAAGCGGTATAAGCTACTGACAAACGGTAAGGAAACCTAGGATAACCTTGCCACAAAAAAAAAAAAAAATTTAAAAGAACAGTGCACTTCAGAAAAAATTGATTTATTGAATAGTATTTTTTTGCAACAAGTAAAATGACAATCAAAATTTGCTGAGTGAACTGAAAAGCAAACCAAAGGTTTGGACCCTCCTCCAACAGCAAACTAAACCAAAGATTATTTAGAGCATGCCACATTCCAACATTTCTAGTTTTCATTGAATCTCTTGTCTAAAATTATTCAGCCATCAGTATGAGCTTCCCTATTTGTCATCCGGTTCTCTGGAAGTGCCTGCAGTGCAGTTCTTTTCTTCTCAACTTCCTGCACAGGTTAACAGTAAACAATGTCAATAAAATTCAGTTAAGAATTCAAAGAGAGATAAAAAGAAACTCAGCCTCACCTTTACAACATCGTTAGTCTTGCTCTTGCAGTTTGATTTACCATCTAGTGTTAACTTCTTCAGCATCTTCTTCAGCTCCGCCATACTCTTCTTGTCTAATTCATCAGTGGTCAGGTTTTCCTTCAACATATTAACATTGTGCATATTGTCCTCAGTATTGATCAATTGTGGAACTGTTTGAATTTCATTTGCAAAGCCCTCTGTTTCTGAATGAACTGGGAAAAGGGATTCTCCCTTCAATTGGTCAGCAACAATTGATTTAATTGGAATATCACTAATCTTCTGCTCATGGATTGGAGCAACTGCCTCCGTCTCTGCTAAGACACTAGACTCCTGTTTTGGGATGGCAATTTCTTCTGATATAACATCACAATCAACCAGTGGGTTGGAATTGCAACTTAGGACAGACATTAAAGCATCTGAAGAGGAATCTATGGAATTTCCAGTAGATTCAACTGAAATCTGCTGAGGGATTTGAGGGTTAGAGATCCCACATAGAACAGAAGCATCCAATGCGGTTTCTTCTGCTGCTGCATCTTGCTCAGATTCTTCAGCTTGTGCTTTAGATTCCAGGATCTCAGAATTATCCTTCAGGTCTTCTGCTTTATGTACACCTACATCCAGCAGTGAAGATTCAACAGTGACATTTTCAGCATCCATGATGCTTTTATCTGCAGAAGATTCAAAGCAGAACTCCGAAACAGTGGTTGAGTTCTCAAAATTTGCATCCATATCTGCACCTAAAATAGCAGAAGATGCGCCAGAAACATCAAAAGTATGTTCCTCTGAATCTTCAGGTTGTGCTTTAGCTTCCAATTTCTCAGAACTACCGTACAGGTCTTCTGCTTTCTCAAAACTTGCATCCTTCTCTACAGCAAAAACAGTAAAAGACGCACGGTTAACATCAGAAGCATTATCCACTTTCTCAAGAACCCCTTCAGGACTTGCTAAGTCCTTCTCATCTGCTGCCTTTTCATCACCAGCAAACACTGGTTCAAAATTTGGAATGTAATTGCCATCTGCTGTTTCATTGTTCTTATCTTTGTTATCATCATCCTCATTGTTGTTGTCTTGATTATCAGTGTTCCACTCAACTAATTCCTTTAGGTTCACTGAATCAACGCTTGCTGATGACATAGGAACCGAGCCAGCAACACATTGGTCAGCAACCTCAAGAGAAGCATCACCAGGTACCTCAACAGACAAAGCAGCAACATCTTGTTCAGTAAATTCCATAAAAGCATCTTCAGATACCTCCGCAGACAAGACCTCTTGCTTGGTTCCAAGGCAGTCCTTATTTTCAGGTTCAGAAAAACCCTCGAGTTCAGATGACAACCCAGATCCTGAAAAGTGATGACATCAAACTTAGATAACTCCACTTAAGCACACCATCATGAATAAGCAAGATATCATCACTCTACAATAATTAATCACAACAAGTAACAATTGCAAGAAGAAGAAAACAAACCTGCTTCATTCTGCACTGCCTCCCCTATTGGTACTGATTTCTTCAAGTCGACAACTAAGTCATCACTGCAGTCACCAACTTCATTTGAATCATCACAAGTCTCAGAAATTCCTTCCAGTTTCAAATTTGAATCATGTGGTTCAGCCTCTAAACAATTGAGATTCTCTACATCCTCCTCTTGTGGATCAGCTTGCAACCCTGCCACCACGTCATTTTCTGCCCCAGAAACTAATTGAATTTCTGATTGGCATTCTTCATATTCAGTATTCTTTTCCAGGGAGGAAACTTCCAATTCATCAGTTTCCTCTGAAACCACAGTTGACACAGTCTGCAAACTAGCCCCTGCATCATTCACTGTTGCAACATAGTTGATTAGAAACAGTTCACACAAGGATCACACTTACACAATGCAAATAAATTTTAAAAAAAAAAAAAAAAAAAAGATGCAACATACCCTTTTGTGTCTCAACTGAGTGTTGAGTTTGGTGAGAGACATTACTCAATTCTTGTTCAGAAACAGCATGATGAGGTCCCATGTCTTCAGAGTCCAATAAGGTCATCTTAGACAAGTTCTTCTCCAGTAATCTGACCGACCTCCTGGTGCTATATGAAGTAGTACCACCACGTGGGGTCCGGCCAGTTGCTCTACTCCTACTGCTTGGAAGAGCAGCAGGAGTTTGGAGTAGCACCTCATTCTTATCATCATCTTCTTCTTCCTTCTTTCTGCGAGTCGAAACCGGAAGGGCCCTTCTCCTGCTGGTTGGTGGCATCACAGCAGGAGTAACAGGGAGCACATTGACATTGGAATCTTGCACAAATTCAACATTTTTTGCTCTACTCCCACGCTGAACCCGACTACACACCTTACTGCTTTCTGATTCATCTTTGATGCCTTTCCTTCGTGTTGCCGTACGATGATGGGTATCTGGGGTTCCAGATCCACAATCACCTTCTGTTGGATTCAAATATTCATCCAATCCTTCAACCTGAAACATTTCAAAGACAGAAAGATTTAACAAAAAAACACATTTTTAATTTCCCATCTTCACAATTTCAAATAAGGGTATCTGAATCAATCAATCAATCAATCAAAAGAAGCTTATCACAATTTCAAGGAAGAATATGTTAATGAAAACTAAAGAAATGGAGATCGTGGAAGAATAGAATAGAATGATGGAAGAATCGAAAAAAGGGCATTATTACTTGGGGAAGAGCAGCGAGAGCGTCAGCCATGGCAAGGTTGGTGATATTGGCTGGGATCTTATTCTTCTTGCACAGGGCCTGGAGCTCCTTCCTTGAGAGGCTGTGGAAATCCATAGAGAGAGAGAGAGAGAGATCAAATCAAAAACAATACAAAACAAGGTGTTTCGTTTAGGGTTTTGACGAATCGACGCGACGGTAGGGAGAGAGACAGAGACAGAGACAGAGAGAGGAATAAGAGGGGAATGGTAGTAAGAGTGAAGAGAGAGGGGGGAATGGGTGTGGATATTTATACAGAGTGTCAGTGTGAGTGTGGAGGAGACACAGAGAGACACGTTTGAGGAAGTGACCGTTAGAGCGTGAATTTTGAATTTTGAACTTTTGCATTCAATGTAAAAAAAAAAAATGGTAACATTATTAAAATAATTAAGACAAAAAATATATTTCCCAAAATGCATGATTTCCCCCCTCATTTCCTAAACTATACACTTTTTTTTTACCGACCCGTAATTGGTCTGAGTGGTAACGAGCTCGGACGCTTTAAACAAGTGGTCAAGGATTTGATCCTTTGCTCTTATATATGGAGAAAATCTGGTTGGGAGAGATCAACCATTAAATGTCATTCAATATCTCGTGGGATTACTCTCTACAGTTGCACGCGAAGGATACCATGTGAAACTAAAAAAAAATAAACTACACACTTTTTTTTATCCTAGGGGAAGTCAGCACCTTCCAAATCTACTTCCCTCCTTACTTTATTTTATTTTTTCTATTAATCAATTTCGAATTTAAAAAAATGAAGAAAAGTCGGGTTTACTTTGACCAATATCGCTAATTGAAAAAAAATGTGCAAGAATAAAAGTGGGTTTGCAAGGTGTCGACTTCCCCATGGTTAAAAAAATGCGTAGTTTGTGAAAAACAAGGGAAGTATGTATTTTAGTAATATATATATATAATTATTTTAATGTTTTTGCCTCAAAATTTGATTAATTAGACTACTATATTTGGTAAATTTCCAATGGTGAAAGAATGAAAGATAGATATGAGTGCAGTCCATCAATGTTTTAATCTCAATTTTTTTTAAATCAATTCATTCAAAATTAATTTTATCAAAATCTAAAACAAACGAACTCAGGCAGATTTTAATGTGCAACATAATAGTTGAATGAGTATGGTTGCTCACTTTTGTTAATACGAAGACATTATTTCTTTTCAATTTTTGTTTAGCCCTCCATAGGTCATGACGTCAGCCTCAAACCATGATGCTATCGCAACCACGACCACCACTTCATATGCATCCCATGGTAGATCTTCCCTCATCAACTCAAAGCTCTATCGTCATTCGTCATTGACAACCAATCAATGCCCTGATCTTGTTCTTGAACTTCTTTTCCTTAACTTCGTAGCCTCGCCAACAACCCTTGTCCCAGTCACTTAGCTACCTCATCGCACAACCACCATCAACAACTTAACAACCACTGCCAAGCACCACATGACAAACCAGAAGCCTTTACCATGTCAGTCATTCATCGTTAGCCTTCCAGTTGTCAACCTTGCTCCACTGCCCTAAAGCTTTGGACCCAGTCATCGTTTCCCATCCTCCTCCACACACAACCACGAGGCCTTTTTTATTATTTGTTTTAGTTTAGGGTTTCTTCATATTTGGACTTCAAATGGTTCGAACATTTTTCCTCCCCTTAACTTGCCCAACCAACCTGATTACACCCCAACAATAATAGAGCTAATTGATTGGGGTTAAGAAATCAAAAAAATATTTTTTTTTATTGAAAATTATAATTTTTATAATATTTAATATTTTAAATGTATTGTATTATAAAAAAAATATCAATAATTTCGAAACCAATGCACTTGATTAACAAGACCTTATAAAAAAAATGTGAATTAATTGACATAATTAAGATATGGATCGTACTAATTAGTATCTCAAGAACATCATTTAAGAAATGAAATATAAAATCAAATATTAAAAGTGATATATTTAATATATTAAAAATTCAAAAATACCACTTTCCACTAAATACTTTATAATTTATTTTTTGATTGCCTAACCGTATGCTGAAAATTGAAGATTTTAGTCAATGTTTTGCCTTTGAATATGATCAATCAATCACTAAAAGGTGAATGTTATGGTACTATTGAACTTGAATGAGTTTTAGTACCCTTTTAAGATGGTTTAATCTAAAAATAGCAGGTTAAAATTGTCCACATCATTGTTGTGCTCACAACCTTTTTTTTCTTTTTCTAAAAATAATCTCTATCGGTAAAAGCAAGATAATTGAAGCACTTAAAACTTAGATAGTGTTTGGTATAAATCATATTTTAATATTCTCGGGAACGTGAACATGAGAATAAAAGTTTTTCATGTTTGGAATAAGTTTTAAAAAATTATTCTCGGACATAAAAGATGCTCGATAATAAAACTAGTGAATAAAAGTTAAAAATTTTATTCTCATATATGAAGGTGGGACAGAAATAAGGAATGAGATTTTCAAAAATATAATTTACCTGATAATAAAACATTATATGAACCAAACTTAACCTTATGTTGTTATATTTCATATTCATGTAATTAGGAAGTTATACTTATATTTATTTCTGAGTACATTAATTACTCACTCAAACATAGAGGGAAAATCATGTCTTTTCATGACAGTCATCAACGTTTCCCCACTCTCTCCTTTCATCTTGGACACAAATCAAAAGGCCATCTCTTTCTTCCTTCTAAGCCCTATTCGCTGCCCATCACCATAAATCCAGTCAAGCCATCCCAAAACTGTCGTTGCTCTCCAATTTAGAATTCAGCTTTTCGTATTCATAGAATAGAATAAGGCATTAGACAAGGGCCAGAGCCTTTCTACCAGCAATCCTTGAAAAGGTGAAGGAAGAAAGCCAAAGGCTCAGTTTCACTAATTTATAGTTAGAATGAATTAGGTTAATAAGATTAATAACAATCTCACATTTTTCGAAGCAGCAGCAGTTTGGTTATCAGTGTTGATAATTTGGGAGTCTGACAATTTCGGGATTTAGGTTTGAACTTTTTATTTGGTAAAAAAGATCTAATAGGGTTTAAATTAAAAACAACAAAATATAAAGGTTTATTAAAAAATGAAAAAGGTCGCTAACACAGTAATAATCATTTTAAGGTTGGATGATGGATCACCTTGACACGATAATAAAAACCCTTCAAATTTAAAGTGTACAATAAAATTCACCTCAATAAAAATACAAAAGCAACCAACAAAGCTGGTTGCAATTGGTCATGATAGCCATTTAGTACAGTTTTACAGTTACTACAAACAAATTAGACTTTTTATTTTTGCTGAATCAAAAGGGCTAAAGCCCCCACCAAAAAATTAAAAACCTCTTGGAAATCGAGTACAAGCTCCATCTACCCTTAAGGCATTAGAAATAAAGGAACGAGTAAAATCAAAAATCCTAATTTGGTCATCTAGAGATAAACCAAATTTAGTTAAAGCATCAGCTACTTGATTCGCTTATCTAAAAACATGATTCCAAGTGATATTCCCATTGCCCTTGTGAAGATCATGTATGGCTGCCACAAGAGTATAGCAAGCATTTGAGTGATTACAACCTTCAGACACCAAATCCACAACATTTTTTTAGTCAGAATACACTCTTATGCTTCTCAAATCCCTGCTTCAAGCAATTCTCAACCCATGGTAAATAGCCCAAAGCTCAACCATTAAAATTGAGCACGAACCCAATCTAGATGCAAAGCCAAAAATAAAGTTGCCACAATCATCTCTAAGGACCCCTCCACCTGAAGCAAAAACTCCTGCATCAGTCACCGATCTGTCACAGTTGAGCGCCACTTCACCAGGGTTAGGGCACATCCATTTCACTTGCACACTGTCCACTGTTAGATCACGATGTCTGGAGAGCTTTTCATGTAGCATAGCAGCACTATTAATCTCCTCTAGACTCTTCCTTACCTTCACCAAAAACTCAAGCTCGCTCCAGTGATTGTTATTAAAAAAAGCATCATTCCTTCTCCACCATAACTTATCAATAACAACACCAAAGGAAGTACTCCAAAGAATGCCATTGGACTCCTCACGACTAACCAGATTTTCATAGAGCCAATCTGCCCAGTTTTGAGATGAGAAAAAATCACTATTCCTTGAATCAAGAATCTTGCTCCACACTTCCTTTGCAAACCCACAGTCACGAAAGACATGCATGTGGTTCTCCATAGTAGTTGAACAAATATCACAGGTAGCATGCAAAGTCATGCCACGTCGAGTCCTATTCTCATTAGTGAGCAAAACCTCATGACTGAGCTTCCAAAGAAGAGTTCTTATCCTTTCCGGACCTTTCCATTTCCAAAGGGCAATAAATAATATCTTCCTTGGGTGGTTTTCATACTGATGCAAAGAATTATACGCAGAGGAAAAGGAAAACAAACCGTCGTTGGCATGTTTCCACGCCAAAACATCAAAATGATTAGTGCTGTGAGGAGCCAACATTGCAGAGCTTTTATTTGAAATACTAGATGGTAAGTACCTAGAAAAGAGAGAAAAATCCCATCTACCATTTAAAGCATAATCTTGAACTTTCTTTGAACACTCAAAAGGAGGAAGAGTTACAATGATATGATCCAGTAGAGGGCCAATGTTAGGGACCCAACTATCCCTCCAAAAGTCCACTCCATCTCCCTTCCCAACTCTCCAAGTCGTGTTTTTGGAGAAGACTTCCCAGACATCACAGAGACTTTCCAAAAGTTGCTCCCAGGTTTTACCATACTTATGCCTGATAACCGAGGTCCACAACACGTCATTTTGGGCCACCACCCGCCAACTAGCACGCATCATGTAAGCTTGATTCAAACCTCGGGTTTTCCTCATCCCAAATCCTCCATGCAACTTTGGCTTGCAAATACTATCCCAAGCAATGAGATGAACTTTCTTCCCTTGTTCAGTGTCACCCCAAATGAAATCTCTGCACATTTTGTCAATATTATCACATACCGTTTTTGGGATCTTAACTGATTGCATAACATAAGTAGGGAGCGCTTGGATAACTGACTTAGAAAGAGTGATTCGGCATGCGAAAGAAAGTGTTTTCGCCTTCCAAGAGCTTAATCTCTGACTAACTTTCTCCAGAATAAAATTGTAAGTATCTTTGGTTACTTTTTTGTGAAGAATGGGGACACCAAGATATTTACCTAAATCAGTAGTCATCTGAATACCCAGAGCATTGCTCAATTGATTCTTTACTTGCCAACCCATATTCTGTGAGAAAAATACTCTGGACTTCTCCTTACTCACCTTCTGCCCCGAACTCTTACAAAAAATATCCAGGATAGAATGAATGATTTCAACCTACTCAATGGAAGCCTCGGAGAACAATAACAGATCATCCGCAAAAGCAAGGTGAGAAATATAGGGCCCCTCTCTAGTAAGGCAAAAAGGTTTCCATAAATTTTGATCAACAACAAGAGAGATAGCTTGAAAGAGCCTCTCCATACACATAACAAATAAGTATGGTGAAAGAGGATCACCTTGTCTAATACCTTTTGAAAGAGAAAATTCTTCTAAATCTTCCCCATTCCTAAGAACACGCATGCTTGAAGAAGAGATGCAATGCCAAACCAAATTTATTAATTTTTCCGGAAACCCAATATCTTGTAACGTGTCCTTGATAAAAGCCCAATGTCCACCTTAATAGCCATCCAACCTTTAGTCCCTGTCTTCTTTCTCATAGAGTGGAAAACTTCTTGAGGGACAAAACTGCTTTGGCATGGGACTACGAGCAACAATTTTTGTAATGGTTTTATACGACATATTACATAAACTGATAGGCCTAAAGTCCTTCATGCAAGTGACAACATCCTTTTTTGGGATCAAAGTAATGAAAGTTTTGTTGATATCTTTGATTTGAGTAGGGTCATTAAAACTCCTCCACACCATGTCGCAAAAATCTGATCCAACCACATGGCATTGGTTTTGAAAGAAAATAGCTTGGAAACCATCGGGCCCCGGAGCCTTATAGCTACCCATATGCTTCACTGTATTATAAATCTCTTCACAAGTAACATTTTTCTCCAACTCATGCAAATCTCTTGCCTCCAGCATTGGAAAAGAACCTGAAATACCAAAAGGCCGGACCGTACCTTCATCATGGAAAATAAAAGAATAGTAATTGGTGACAAGACCTTCCAACTCTTTAGAATCAGTGATCCAATTACCATTTGCATCTTATAACATATCATAGGTATTTTTCCTCCTCCGAACAGCTGCAACCCCATGAAAATATTTTGTATTCCTATCCCCATATTGGATCCATTTAGCTCTACTTTTTTTATATCACAAAATTTCTTCTTGGGTCAAAACAACTTCATATTCCTTCCAGGTCTTAAAATATTCCTCATCTAGAACTAAATTTGGCCAACTATTACGTTGTTGGTCCAACTCATCTAGACGATATAGAAGCTCTTTCTTCTTGGAGAAAATACATCCAAAGACCTCCCTATTCCACTTTTTTAAATCTTGCTGTAATTTCGAGATTTTCCCATTCCAAATAATTGCTTCATCTCTCCAATGACGACTCATGAATTTAGGAAAATTTTCATGAGTGAGCCATGCAGCTTCAAAGTAAAAAGGCCTTCTTCTAAGGTTCTTATTCTTCACTCTTTTACCACACAACAAGAGAGGACGATGATCGGATTTGAGATAAGGAAGATGTCGAATAAAGGCCTCTTTGAATTGCACTCTCCAAGCTAAATTTATAAGGCATCTATCCAGTCTTACCTCCATATTTCCTTTTTTCCATGTAAAGGGATCCACCTGAAAACCAGCATCAAATAAATCGCAATCCTGCAGAGTACATCTAAACTTCGCCAAGTCTCTGTGATGGGAAGAATGAACACCTTTTCTTCTATCACTGTCCACCAAGGTGCAGTTAAAATCACCTATTAAAGCCCAAGGACCAGAAATTGAAAAGGCAAGGTTGGAAATATCATCCCACAACAGTTGTCTACGAGAAGCTTGAGGAGCTCCATAGACTGCTGTAAGGAACCAAGGACACTCATTTTTCCATTGAACCTTCATGTGAACAAACTGGCGGGAATGTCTCAGAACATAAACTTTCCAAACATTTTTATCCCACAGACACCAAATGCCTCTTGAATGGCCTTGCACCTCCTGTATAAAGTTACCCAACAGGCGAATCTTTTTAACAATATTTCTAGCTCGATCCCCACTTGTCTGAGTCTCCATAAGAATACAGAATTTTAAATCATGAAATATTCTCAGGTCCCTCATTAAAGACCCAAAACCTTTACTAGCTGTTCCCCGACAGTTCCAAGAAAGAATATTCATTGATCACCTGATGGATTTTTTGGCACTTCACTGCCCTCTTCTTCTGGCTCCATATTAGCAACCTTCCTTAAATCCTCATGCATCTGCGACGGGGCTTTAGTTCCGCCTATATTCTCACGACCACCATACTTGCGCAAACTCTGAGCAAATTTCAAAGCCTCTTTATCAATATGAACAAAAGTAACTGGGATACCCTTACTCCATCCCTCACAAGCTTGAATCGTATCACTTTGTTGGATCTGGATTTGCTTCATTCTGTCAAGAATAAACGTCTATTCCTCCCTTTTGGACTTCAACTTTGCTTTTGAACTTCTTTATTTAAAATCCCTTCAAGCTTCTCTGTCGATTTGGACGTTGAAACTTTGAAGCCTTTTCTTGAAGCCACATTGACATCTTTCTTACGGCCAAACTGCATGTTTCCCCTGCATGTGGGTTACGTACTTTTTGGTATAAAAAAGGTTGTTGAACCTGGGAAGTCTTTGATTGGGCTGGCCCACCCGCCCTTGATCAGATATCTAAGTTTCAGGAACCGCTTCAAATCTTGATCATTAAGAACCGAAATTTTATCTTTCAAAGAAAAATTCTCTCCCTCCTTATTTTTTTCAACTCCATCCTTACAATTTTCAACTCCATCTAACTTTGAATTCTCCCCCTGATCACGTACCAAAATAGTGTAACAAGAGCCCTCCTTTTTTTTTCCATATCCCATAAAAAAACTCCTTCTTTTTAGCCTCCTCATTAATACCAGATTTTTGCTTTGATTTGTTTCTGATTTTCCCCCTCAAATCTCTCTTAACAATCATTCAGGACCCATAACTTTGGGCTTGATGATATGATTCTTCCTTATTTTTCTCACTTTCTGGCAGCATCTTGAGGCGTTGCAGATGTCTCCGCTGGGTCATCGCCAGTTACCTAAGTCTCCTCCCCCACCAACACATTTTCTTCGCCCTCAAGTCTCTCCCGACATACGTCTTTCTTATGGCCAAAACGTCCACACCGGAAGCAAATCGCATGGAGACCTTCATATTCAAGGAAGAGCCTAAAACCCCTTACTACAATATGGGTTGCAAGCGGTCTGTCAAGGTCTATCTCCACACAAATATGGGCAAACTTTCCACGAGAATGAATCGATGTTAGACGATCAATCTTTAAAAAATTTCCAAAGTTTGTCTCAATCCTGGGAAGAAAAATCTCATTGGTTAACTCAATAGGAAGTTTCTGAATTCTGATCCAAACAGCAACTCGACGAATTTTCTATGCATTCATTAAGAAAAACGGGCACCATCTTTGAACAATAAGATAGTGGTCAGCAAACTTCCATGGTCCCTCAAAAAGAGCATGTTTATAGTCCTCCTCATTCTTGAAAACACTTGAAAAAATCCATCATGCAAATCAATGATTCGAATGCTACCATTTTTCGTCCATTCTCTTTGAAGCTTGTTTTCTATCATTCAAAAGTTGACTTTCTTACCTAGCACCTTAACCACCAAGGTGTTCCTCCAAGGATTTGACCACAGATTTAATTCTTCATCAGAAACATGAATCTCTGGACCTTTAACATATGGTAACAGCTCTCCCTCTTCACCCTGGGCAATTTTAGCATCGCCCATGCACTCATCTCCTGGAAAAATTTCCACCCAGTATCAGTCTCCGGCATACCCCCAAAAGGAGATAGTAGTTTGTCCTTATAGGACAATTCTTTCACCTTCTTATTGCTTCTATGGAGGAGATCTTCTTCCTCCGGAGTAGCAAAAGTTTCTGTTTCTAAGGGAACCTAGCAGAGCTCATAATAATGTATTCATCATCGTGCATATACAAGAATCTCATGACCGTCGTGTGAAATTGTTAAAGTGAAATCTTCCCAACAAAGAAATGATGCACTATTGAATGGAACAATCTCATTAACACAAACGAGATTAGTACGTGAGAATATCCACGCAAGGAACAAAAAGGATCGCTTAAAGAAACGTCCAATATAATGACTTGGCGTTCATAATTTGACGTCACCTTTCTAGACATGCATTGTTTTCTTGTCTGGCTAAACAATATTGGAATCAGATATCGAATTTCTAAAAACAACCTTTCTTAGTTTTGTGTATATCAACTGAAAAAGTCCCTTTTATTATAAGAAAAAGTCACTTATATCAAGATTAAAAAAAAATATCTAATAAATTATTCAATGATGCAAAAATATCTAATAGACTCCTCCTCTGAAAGTATAATTCTCATTTAAAGGGGAAATTACGTTGAATTCCTACAAAACATTACTCATCTTTATTAGTATCATATCCTCATGCACCCATTACCATCAAACATGTGCGATAACAACTTATCCAAATAGTGTCATACCGCGAAAACAAACACAATTCCACAGAACATCAAGAAGAACTACAACCGATGCCTCGGCTTAACCAAGCACGTAGAGCTGGGCACCATGGCAATCTATCTAATAGAGTCACAACATCCTGGGATATTAGTTTATAACCTCTCAGGCAAAAATCTCCAAAGCTCTTGGCATAGCTAGTTTGGGGCAGTCTTCATCAGCCATCCATGTTCTTCGCACCATCAGGCTCTCGTGCTGCAAAGGTCCAGCCTTCAGTGTAAAGATTCTAAAGTTTCACCGTCTTAAATCATCAGAGTACCAAAAGGCAACAGTAAATTAGATATCTAAATCATAATCAGCAAATTTCTCTTATTTAAGTTGTCATGGCCAGAGAATTCTATACCAGAGCTTTATAAATAATCATCATTCTCTAGAAAAAAAAAAAAAAAAAAGGCAATCAAAGGCCCATCTGCTCATAAATTTGGGACATGGAATGTTAAATATAAGCATCTATGTAGGCAATTTTATGGTTGGAAAGCAATGTAGCCGAATAAGAAAAGGAGGTACATATTCAGAGCTAGGGTACGGACTAATGGTGAAATAATTGTTTTATAGAACAAATGTAGTTCATTTGGAAATAGACACGTACGTCTATTGGAAATCTAGAAAACAAGAGAGATGAGAGAAAGATAGAAAAGATAGATTCAGAAAAATACTGATGTTAGATTATGGTAGTAATATTAATGACAAAGAAAAGACAAACCCAAAACATACTGAGAGAAAAAAAAATAAAGAGCTCATGGACAATTACTAAAATTGTTCACAGAAAGTAAAACTTACAGAAACGAAATAGCATTGAAAACATTGGACATGGTAGAAATTTTAGAAAACAGCGCAGGTACTAAATCACACAAGCAAAGCTCTAAAGGAAAAAAGGGGTAAGGGAAAGAGTGCTAAATGTTTGGCACTATTTATCACGCGATCAGCATTTTAATTTCTATATTATAGTAGGTAGAGACTATCATACCCGTCCAGAAACAAGGCATGCCAGAGCCGTCCCATTCATACATGATAGCACTTGCCTGCCCTTGCACAGAACCCCCTTACAGCTTAATATTTAACCAAAATATCTAACCATTTCTGTTTTTATAGATTCTCCTTATAAGCATTCCTGTTGCAATCTACAACTCAGAACAACAATAAATACACAAGCACAAACTAAGAATATTAAGTAGTAACAGGTACATTAAAGTAGAGAAACACTAAGAATCAATCCTGAAAAGATGAGACATGATCAAAAGTAAGTGGATATCAAAATCAAAAATAGAATTCATAAGTTCACACGCAGCAGGACAAGGACAAACATAATTCTAAAGGCTATTGAGCCTAAAATGACAATTTAGATGCCCTGTTAAAAATATCCATTAAATGGAAAACTTGTAAGAAAGATATCCTGTTTTGGTACACTTGCGGAAATCCAAACTATGAACATTATAGCAAATGCATCAATAACTGAATCATTTGATCTCCCCATCACATCTTTTTCTCTTTTCGATAAAATATCTCTAACCAAAACCTGAAAGATATACATGTGTAATCAGATAAATAAATGCGTATAATAGCATCATAGCTCCTACAACTCAGGCACATGGGATAACACGGGCAAAACTAGAGTCTTGAATGCTTGGTTCAAATTAAACAGGACCTAAATACAAAGTAGGACGCACCATGATTGCCACCTTTTGCAGCCACAAATCAAGCATAATAGGCGGAGACAATTGAACATGCAAGCATAGGCTCAAAAGACCAACCTGCACAGTAGTGAATGACAAACAAGAAAGAAAATAATCAAAAGGATAGAAAATTGGTGCAAATAAAATTTAATAAAAAACAAGACATCCTGCTGTTAAGCTGCATGCAAGACATTAGAGGATAGACCGAAAGAGTTCTATACATGCAAACTCACAGACACAAATAAGATAAGATTTTACAAATACCTATGTGACAACGAATGGGCAAAATACGTAGACAATATTCAACTTTGCCCAGGGTGGGGTGGGAAAGAAGAGGGTTAACTGAAACCCATTGTGCCTACATATTGAATTCCAAAAGTACACTTGCTCTTAGGTTTAAGACATTTTTAAAAAGAAAAAGAAAAGAAAAATATTGGCAAACAAATATCACCTGTTTGCTTGCTAAGAGATCTGATTTCATACTTAAACCTGGGAAATAATATCTATATAAGTTCTGAACTAAAGCAAAATCCACCCCAGAAGATAAAAAACGAGAAAATCACTTGACCAAATGAGACCATCCAGCCAAAGATAATCATACACTTATATTTTTTGTAAGGAACAAAAAATATCAAGAACAAAAATCACTACAAAGCTGGAAGGGCATCCATGGTTCTAAAATGTGGTAGCGGTCACAATTGCGGTCATTGCAGCTGTTGCAATGCAGATTGCAGACGTTGCGATGTGAAATTATTTTATGTTAATTATTGTAAAGATAGAAACTGATGTATGAATCTCTGATTATTTTTGTCTTGATTCTTCTACTTCTACTTTTTGCTTTTGAATATTTGTTCTGATTTCTGAAGAGTGTTGGAAACTTGGAATCTTGTCAGATAACACTGATTTTTTCTGTTTGATTTGAAAGCAAAAACGGAACAGATGCATTACCATTCCGTTGCGGTTACTTCTGGGATTTCTGTTCACGCTGCAATTGCGGTCCGATGCCCTTGCGGCGAAGGCCATAACCACAATATTGTGGCCTCATAAAGGTGATGCGGACCGCATTTTAGAACCGGGATGGCATCTTCACCATTAGAATGTATGTAACATGATGCTCAAGATGGCTGTATCCATTACAGAGTGGATATTACATATTTACACATTAACAATAACTGAGACATGATGAAAGAGTTGTCGATAGAATAATTGAACAACAAGCACAGTGATCCAAGGGAAATAAACCCCATTGCTATTATCAATAAAATAAGCAAGTAATATATGCTCAATTAGATCAGGATCTTACTCTTTAAACAACGGAGTATTTGCCTGGTTGAGATCCACCAGGAAGTTGCAAAGCCTGATTTGTGATGTCTTCCAAAACACGCTTCAACTCTGCTTTAGCTCTCTTAACAGACTGCTCACTTGGACCCTCAATGAACAAATAGAGTTTGCGTTCTCCAGGCCCTGGGACTTTGCCAGGTGGGAAATACTGCCCCCTGGTGGTAATAGCAGCTCCAGTCCACTCAGAAATTGGACCCAAAGTTTCCTTGTGCGTGACTTTCCATCGAGCATTCTGGGGGAAATCATTTATCTCCAATTCAGCTTCATAATGCTCGGGCAATGCTTCAGATTGTATCTTCGCTAAGTTGTGCTGTAGGTTTATAGCAGCTAATGCTGCTCGAGCTGCCCCATCATTTACAGCAAGGGGCAGCCCTGTCCCAGGCATGACTGCTGCGTTCGGGAGACCAAGAACAGCCGGCAAAGAAACAGGTAGTCCGCCATTGGAAATCAGCTGGGCAGCAGAGATAGGACTAGGGGTTGCAGGTGAATTCACTTTCGAGGCAGCAATAATCTGAGCAAGAGCAGGATGCTGTGAAATGTCACCTCCTGCCTTCCTAATACCTTCATCCTCATCTTCAGAATCTGACTTGTCTTCTTCAAATCCATATTCCTTGGCTTGCGCTTTCTTTGCTGCTCTCCTCACCTCATCTTCCTCTTCATTAAATTTAAAGCCACTGCCTCCATAACCAGTCCCATGGGCGTGCTCAAGTCCTTGAGTCACTTTTGCCATAAAGCTATCAGCAAGAGCTTTCAGATCATTAGGAACAATTTGCTCAGATAGGTCCAAGGCTTTCAACAGATCTGGTGCATATCTTGATTCTTCCTCAGAAATAAAAGTAATAGCACAACCCTTTCGGCCAGCTCGGCCGGTACGGCCAACACGATGTACATAATCTTCGTAGTGATTCGGAACATCAAAATTGATCACCAATTCAAGTTCCTTGACATCTAATCCCCTGGCAGCAATACTTGTTGCAACCAACAAATTGCAGACATTGCTTTTGAAATCAGAAATAGTGGATTCGCGATCTGTCTGATCCTTAGCTCCATGAAGAGAGAGGCAAGGATAACCATGTCTGAGCAAATCCTTGAACAAAGCATCACATTTCTCCTGTGAGTGGACAAATATCAAAATCTTTCCTTTTTCATACCATTCCCCCAATAACTCTAAGAGCCTGAAGAACCTCTCATTTTCAGGCCTCACCTCCACTAGCTGGGCTATGTCCTTGTTCACAACACTCCTCCCACCAACTTGTATTTCAACAGGTTTATTCAGAACCTTACGAGCCAGAATTTCAACCTGACGAGGGAAAGTGGCAGAAAAGAGAACGGTTTGACGATCTGGTCGAATATTCTGAACAATTCGTGTGATTTGAGGTTCAAAGCCCATGTCAAACATTCGATCAGCCTCATCCATGACCAGATAAGTGACTCTGCGCAGGTTAGTTATTTTTCCATTACTGGTGCATAGTATGTCAATCATCCTACCGGGAGTACAAACCACTATCTCAGCACCACGTTTCAACTCACTAATTTGTTGAGCAACACCAGAACCTCCGTAGACAGGTACGCACCTGAGACCCATTACCTTTCCAAACTTCTTTATATCACTGTAAATCTGTTGAACAAGCTCCCTTGTAGGGGCCATGATAAGCCCAATGGGTCCATCTCCTGTAACAACCGGTGGCTGATCCTTGATGTGCCTCAACATAGGCAGAACAAAAGCAAGTGTTTTGCCTGATCCAGTTTTAGCAATGCCTATGCAGTCTCGACCACTCATAATTACAGGCAGTGCCTGAGCTTGGATAGGCATCGGCTTTTCATAGTTGAGCTTTTTTATTGTCTCCAAAATTTTGCTAGTAAGTCCAGTCTGATGCCATGATTTTACAGGCTTTGGAACATCCTTTCCATGTATCTTCAACTCCAACTGCTTCCTGTATGCAGCAGCTTCTTCAAGAGTCATCTTCGCGATCTCCTTCACTTCAATGTAAAAGTTTTTCTTGAAAGGGTTATAATCAATCTTTGAATGATCAACTATAGAAAGCTTCTCAGCTTTTGTCTTCTTCACTCTTTTTATGAACTCATCGTCATCTTCATCTATTTCGTCACCCTCAACTTCAAGATCTGCATAATCTGAGTCAGACTCTTCACCAGGAATTATTCTTCCAATAGATTTATTTGATCCTTTCCTCGGCTGTCCACCATGACTTTGCTCATCCCCTCTATCCCTGGGCTTCTTCTTGTCATCAGTTTTGTCCACAATTGAAGGGGGCACAGCATTGTTCAGTTTTTCAACTTCAGGCAGAACCATAGAATTCATGAAAGCATCCAATGGATCAATTTCCTCATCTGCAGGGGCACCAGCAGTTCCTTCTTGTAGATCAGATGCAACTGTTCCGTTATCACCATCTAGCACCATTGAATCATTAGGTTCCTTATCAACAGGTTTTTCATTCTCATCTACATTCATAGCTGTATCTGTTTTTCCTGTGGAGGGTCCTTCTTCATCATCAGATTCCCCTTCAAGGGTCCAGGTCTTTCCCAACTTTGGTTCATTAGCACTTGCTTCACCATGCTTTTCTCTCTCGGCTTCTTCCTGCTTCCTCCTCAGCTCTTGCCACTCCTGAACTCTCCTCCTCCTCTTTTCCATTTCTTCATCCAACCTCTTATGTTCATCCTCCATATCCACTTCATGGGTAGGTTTTCTCTCTTTATCTTTGGTATCCAAGTCATCGTCGCCACTCTTTCTCCTTGGGCTTGCTTCAATATCCTCACTTTTCCTATTTGACTTTCCGACACTCCTTTCCCTGTCTCTCCCCTTGTGATCATCCTCCTCTTTCTTATGGCGCTTCCGATTTCTCTCCCTGGTATCATCATCACTATATTCACTATCAACTTCCCTATGTTTCTCCCTGTCACGTATTCTCCTCCCCCTTTCTCTTTCAATTTCCTTCTCTCTCTCACGCTCGCGCTCCCTCCTATCCTTATCCCTTTCTCGTTCTCGCTCTCTCCCCCTCTCTCTTTCTCTATCTCTGTCTCTTTCTTTATCCCTTACCCTGTCTCTCTTCTCCCTTTCCCTGTCTTCTCTGTCTCTGTCTCTTTTCTTGTCTCGAACTCTTACTCTTTCTTCCTTGTCTTTATCTTTACGTTTATCCCTTTCTCTCTCTCGATCATACCTATCATCAGAATCACTACTCTTGTCTCTATCATGGCGTCGTCCCTCACGATCCCTCTTGTCCCTATCCCTGTGCTTCCCATTGCTGCTTCTGTCCTTATCTCTTTCTCCACGGTGACTCCTCTTAGAATCGTCTTCCTTCACCTCAGAATCTTCTTTCCTTGATTTATGCTTTCCCTCCTCCATTGCTTTCTTTTTTCCTATGAATTGACACACACACACACATATATATTATATTTCTACCCACAAATACAAAAAGTACTTTTCTAAACCCTAGAAGACAAACTGATTCAAGATGTGCAATTAATTGGGTGCATAATCAAAGTAAATAATGAATTGAAAACAACGGGAGAATATTACGGAAAACAAAAATAAGGGAACGAAATTGAAATGTAAATTAACAGTGTAAATGGGAAACGAGTAAGCATACCGCGAGACCCGAGAAGAGAGGGAATGGCTCAGCGATGATGGGGATGGACGGAGGCAATAAACAATTGTTGTATTGTATGAATCGCAACAACAAAGCACAGAAGCACACAAGATGAACGTGAAGATGGAAGATAGTCACGACCACCTTAACCTAATGCTATGTTCCGAACTCCACTCACAACTTGAATCGAGTATTTATTTATCCTCGCATGTACGTAACATATCCAAAAGTAGAAAATAAAAATAAAGGCTAAATTTGTTTTAATGGTCCTCTATTTTATAAATGTTAAGGTTGATCTATCAATTATCAAATGTTAAATAATTTAGTCATTTTTATTAAATTTTATCATTAAGTTAAATAAATTAAAAAAAATAAGGGACTAAATTGAATAAAAATATAAAGATCAAGTTGAATAAATTAAAACAAATGAAAGACTAAAAAAAAATTTAGCCGAAATTTAACGATGAAACTTAACGGAAATGATCAAATTGTTTAACGTTTGACAAGTAAGGGACCAACTTGAACATTTTTAAAATAGAGGGATTAAGTTGAATAAATTAAAACAAATCAGGAATAAAAAAATAATTTAGCCAAAAATAAATAAATAAATAACACTTATTACTTTTTTTAACTGAAAAACACTTATCACTTAATCGCTTACTATTTTTTTGGTTTACAGTCAAAACATTAAATTTTGTTAACTTGTACATTTCTAAATTTTTTAAAAATAAAATAAATAATCATACTTTTGATAATAGTTAATTAATCAAAAACTGTAACTAAGAGCATATTTGGTAAGAATGTATGGTAAGGCTTATTTCCCTAGGGTTAAATTTTGAATAAAAAAAGTTGTTTCAAATCTAATTTAATATTTTTTTTTATCAGATTAACCTCTCTTTTTTGTCAAAATCTAATTTAATATGTTTGATAAACTTAATTAAATTTCAAAACAACTCTGTAAAAGTAGCTAACAAACAAATATTATTAAATTATACAAATCATTTCATACCTTTTTTTTTTAATTTCCTATATAAAAGTGATTTTTTCCCACAACCCAAATGAAAAATACTATCTTAAAATCATTTTTCAACAAATACATTCAAATATCAAATAGATTCTATTATAATTAATTATAACAATAATCAATTATTGAAACAATTTATTTTTTGCGCCTAGTACAAACACACAGTTCTAAATTACATCTTATCACTATCTCTATTCTTACTCCCATTTAGTTTGATCAATATAACAAAGGAAGTTTATAGCTAATATAGTCATGACAGGTTATGTTAGTAGCGACCTGAGTGGATGGAGGTCGAAGACGATTCTGGTGAGGGCAGAGGTATTGTCGGCAGTGAGGTGGGTCGGATCTAGATGGTGAGTAAGAAGATTCTATTAACTATGGATGATAGTCAGTAACTAGCTAATCACATTTCCTAGGAAACCAAGATCTGGCAAATGTGCACTTACAAGGCAGCTAAATAACTTCATGAACCACCTTTTATTTATCTACACTAGATACAGGATGAATTGAGAACTATACTGCATATTAATCCAGAATTATGCTGACAATAAATTGAACAGGACTTCCCTATATTGGAAACAAGACATATCCAATAAATTGTGCTACCGCTGTAAGACTATTGTTCCATATAACAATGTACATGTCACCTATGAATTTCTCTCCACGCCGGTATTCAACAAAGCCGCATTACTAGCTGCTTTCAGCGGAGGCCTATTAATCTTCTCAAGTAATCTACTAAATACTAATTGGACTGGTATGCAAGCTACTGTAGTGGGCCCAGAGGTTTCTGGTTTAATAATCAATCTATCTGTTTGATAACTACTGCTATCATGTAATGGCTTTCTACTAAGATTATGTTCAATAGATAATGAGGACAAAGTTCTAGTTTTCTGGCTAGATGACAAGCTCGCTTTCTTTGGCCCCTTTTTAAAGGAATTTTTGTCAGTTGATGACCGATGACTTTTAACGCCACTCTTCCTCTGAAGGCTTGCCTTATGACTGGAACTTCCAGCATTTATTTTTTTGTATTCAAAGTTTCGTTCTTGATTTGAGGGAAACTCTGCAGCAACATCCGTTGAGGACGATACATGAGGGCGTGGGATGCGAAAATTTGATGTTCTCCTGGCAGTCCTCCATGCTGGAGGAAGCACACTAATTCCCTCAATACCAATCCCATCATTGCTGAAGTCATCAATTGCTGAAAATAGAATATCAGATGAACCATCCTTAAGGGCTTCAACCTGGATCGGGTGCCCTATTATTGCCTTCCCATCTAACTTACTCATGAGAGAAACAATGGGTACAGGTTCTTTCCGATAGCCTGCTTGAACCTTCAACTCTACATTAACCAGCATTGAACTTATCCTCCCACCAAAACGATAACGATCACCATGTATTGGAGTAAATCCTTTAATATCCCAATATCCTCTTGAAGCAAGATGATCATCCCAGGCCCAATCATCCCAATCAACACCCCGATGAATTTTATTTCGACTTTTTGATACAGCTCTAGAATTTAGAAAGTATTCATCTTCCAATCCAAACATTTGATCATCATCATCAAGAGCATCACTAAAATCATTTCTGTACCCATGCAAATTTGGACTCATTCTCTTGTGGCATAAATGACGACTTCTTCCTTCAGCATCTGCTTCTGCTCCATATATAATAACTTTCCCATCAGGAGCACCAACAGACCTCTTTACAAGATTACGATTATTCCTTTTCCCTTTTAGTTGCCATTTAGACACAGCTTCATTACATGTTATAAGTTCACAAGGATAGAGGTGAGGCATGTCACTGGAAATTGCCAACTCATCAGGCTCCTCACTGCTTGTGCTTTCATGTTCTTCAGCGTCCCGACCAGTTTCTGCAGTCACAATAACATCAGAAGAGCCAGGAAGGATGATGTGAAAGAAAGCTAAAACAAATAGTCCAACACAAAAACATGAATCCCTTAGATGCCCCTACAAAAGTTGCAAGTGCCTCCAAATTACTCATTGAAAAGTCAGTCAAAACTAAAATATGCATGATGGTGAGAATTCCTTCTCTATCCCTCCTCCTAAATTTAAGACCCTAGGCCTAAACAAATCAACTTGCTCACGTAGTACATTTTATCTATCACGTTTTTTTTTTTTTTTAGGTGTTGAGTTTTTACACATGCTGTAAAAAGTACAGTAGTTTCCCAAAGAAGAAATGAAATGTAAAAGCAGAGAAAAGAAGAAATGAAAAATCAGAGGAGACCCTTTGGGGGGGGGGGGACACAGTCTTGTACTCAACTACCAAGCCATTTGCCAGGATGCAGTCACTATTTTAGTAAACCAGGTAAGGAATGATGCAGGAATGCAGAAGGAAGAGCACCAACTTCGGAAGCACTGAGACAATGATTTACACATAATTCATTTCAATATCCAGAAAATCATGCAAAAAAAAAATCAGTGCAAGAAGCCAAGAATATATAATTAGGTGTAAAAAAGTAAATTCACTAAATGAAAGACCGGCAGAATATATGATAATATGAAGCACTGGAATCATCATCAGGTATGCTGTTTTTTTATCTTTTCAAGTTGTGGCCATTAGATCAGCCTGTTAAGATAAGGATAGTGTACAAGATGAGTGTGGCAGAAACTAAACCTGAAAGTATAGTCATCTCTTCATCCATGTCTGGTTCTGTCTCAGAAGAACCTGAATGAGAATCAGTAGAATCTGTTTCAGAAGAATCAGATTCAACATCCATAAAAGCAGATTCAGTCTCTCCAACCATAGAACCGCGATAAGGAAACTCCCCTCCAATTTGGGAAGAAGGCATCTCAACATGGGTTAGAGTCTCTCTGTAATCAAGAGAATCACTAGACTCAGCTGGAAGATAAACAAATCTGCTCCTCTTTGCCCGACAAGCTACTCCTATTTGCCCAGCTCCTGAAGACAAAACTGTAGTCAGGTTACACCCTATAAGGCTATAACATATCCGATATTTTCACCAGTTTAATAAAATAGCATCGATTTTATGCCTCTTTACTAAATATTCTTCAATCTCTCATCTGGTCATTTTCTTCTGTTTAGAGAATTTTACCATTAGTGTGAAGTGCACTCCCCGTCCAAAGAGCAAGAGCCTGAGCACCATCATCATCAGTAAGTTTCTGAGAAATGCTTGGATCAACAGAAGATGAAAGGTTCTCTTTCAAGGGGGCAATTTTGAGCCCAAAATCCTGCAAGTCTCTCATCCGATGTGTTTCTTCAGCATGATCTACTTCTCCACTCAATTGATTGCCATCATTGGCTGTGTGTGAAGGAAAGGGACCTCCAATAATCTCATTTCCACGCGACACATGCAATTTTGAATTTGCACATTTTTCATTATCATTTCCCACTGTTTCCTGTGATGTAACTATGTCCTTGTTAACAGTATTTGACAATCCAGAAGCAATACCTAAATTTTCTTGTTTCTTCAAAATTTGCCTCTCTAGTTCAAGAGCATGCAGAATAGCATCTTCTCGGCGAGCGTATTTCTCTCTTTTCTTCAATGGCATCCCTTGGGCAGATTCAGCCCTTTCAATACAATCGTCAAACTCACCACATCGGAAAGCCTTCACGCGCTTGGATTTCTCCAAATTGTACCAATCCCTGTGCAGACATACCAACAACTAAGAAAAAAATTAATAACTATTAAGAATATTGACACATTCGTGCACTTCATATGCATAACAATAATGAATCATCAAAATTTTCCAACTCCAAAAAATTAGTGCCTATCCACAAAGATCAGCATTCAGAAGTTGTATACAACTTATGCTAACTAAGTTAACTGAAAACATAAAATTAATTATTATAATATAAGATTACATGAACATGAACTTGTTAAGCCATTACAGAATGAGAAATTTTCAATGAAATTGAAGAGAGAGGAAGAAGGTTACACGCTGGCGTCTTCCCTGCCGAGAAGCTTGACGGGAGTTCCTGATCGAGGTGAGGTGAGATGAGAAGCGGAGAGGTCATCGAGGCCAAGTATTTGACCCGGCCACCACGACCCGTTCCTCCTCCGCACCCACACAATCGATCCGACTCCGCAATCCATCTCTTTTCTGAAGAGTAGAGGTCGGTGACTCACCCGACGGCGAAGAAAAACGATGAACGGATTATCCGGAAATTGAAACCGTCGTACGTGGAGGGTCCGATTAGTGGGAAATGGGTTAGGGCAAATGTTTCCATTCGAGATTCAGAATTGGGGGAATTTCATTTTTTGGGCCTTTTTAATTTTGACCTTTCATTAAATTCCCTACGATGTACCCAAAAATATCTACCAAAAAAATCCCTATAAAAATTTTCATCACCAATTGGGTGCAGGTTTAGGATTTGATTTGGTGGTTAAAAATCTAATATAACTTAATGTTTATGTTAGGCAAAGAGTGTATTTCTAACCTTTTTTTTATTATCTATAGTATACTTTTATGCTATCTATTTACTCCCTCTTAACTCAATCATAAGTAAAAAGTATTTATATTTTGTGGACTCAAATATAAACAAAATCCAATAAGGTCAACTCTATTTAATGTCAGTGTTTCAAAAATACCCTTGATTAATTCTTCTTTTACTTTTTCAAGACAATTAATATCAGGGTAGTTTAGTAATTGTAACTCAATTTTTATATAAATCAAGACAATTAACTTACTTCCTTAATAAATGTGAAGTTAGTTAATTTTGCTTATAATTGAGTCCGGATGGAGTATGTCTTTATTCTTTTGTCTGGGACACTCGATATCATAAATCACATTTAACTTCGACTATTCCAAGTCGAGTTAAGAAAATACACTTCTCACAACCCCTATTTTTTTCATTTACTAAACTCAAACTTGAGATATTTATTATTTAAGGGGAATCAAACTTCTTCTCAGTTATCATTGCATGTTGGTGTTGAGTCTCCAAAATGTCTAATGTGCATTTATCTAAGTTTTGATGAAAACTAAATATTTATTCAAATGATTTTATTGAACTCGTCTATGGTTGCCGACCTGTCCACATAATGTGCAGATTTATATAATAAGCTTTTAGATACTTGCCTATACTAAGTCAAGACTCGTCTACACTGGAGCTTTCCTGTGTGATTTAAATATATGAATCGTCTAACCAAGCAAGTTCACCCATCTGATGCTAGTTAAATATCAATTTGTCTAGAAATAAAGATCTTCATTTGTCTTATGACTATCAGTGAAGCGTATTGAAGACTTTTGTTCATGTGAAGAATTTGTCTCAAAGACTTCTCACAAGGACCAAGAAATCAGAAGCCCAGTTGTCAAAGTAACCTCGTATCTTAAAAAGAAAGTACAACAAAAGTATTTTATCCCTAAGTACAACTGCAAGTTACACACAAAGGGAAAGATTGCCTGTAAAGAACAAAAAACATATGTAACGAGCTGATACGACTAGAGATGTATCAAAACACTCTGTCCTTCGTATGTTAGAGCACAAACAACGTTCCCCAAGCATTAATGACTGACCAGAACGACTCTATTTGCATTTAATGACGATCTGCAAAAGGTCAAACTTTCAAGTAATGTCTTTAACGGCTTTAATCCCTTGAAGCTTATTTATTGAAGAAGACGCTAAAGATTCCAATATAGAAGAGAACTAACACAACACTCAAAGAGCAATTGCTCTGTGTATTTATATCTTCAATCTTTCATTCCTTATTCTTCAACCATTTAAAGTTAATACGCAGTCTTTCGGACCTTCACATTTAATACACTCTTCTGAGTGATTGTGAAAGACTTGCAAGTTGTAATCTATTTACATCTTCTGTTAAATCAATCTGAATGAGCCTGAAGAGGCTAGGTGAGAAAACAATACTTGTGTTAGAGCCTGAAGAGGCTAGGTGAGCAAAGAATACTTGTCTGTCCTGTAACCTGATCAGTTATAGTTGAGAAAACTTGGTGCTGCTAAGGATTGGACGTAACCTCAGTTATTAAGAGGTAAACCAGGATAAAAATGTTATGTTTAATCTCTCTATCCTTTATCTCTTTAGTTTGTTTATTTATCCTAACTGGCTTTTAACTAAGGAGGTTATAACTGTGTTTATCAATTCGTTTTTTATCTTGCTTGATTGTGTGCTTTTCATAAAAAAACCTTCAGACTAGTTACCTGTCTGACTGCTCTGTCTTAAAACACTCGTTTACTCTCTATTGTGCTTGCGAAAAAGTTTTTATTTCTCTTTAAATTTGGTAAACACAATTCAACCCCCTTCGAGTGCTTATATCTGTCTATTTCAGTTGATATCTATCTGTCTAACTTTTTACTTCTTTAAAATACCCCTACTTACTTATTTTATTTTTATGGTTTCCTAGAGTATCCTCTCATTCAATAGGTGAAAGACTAATCTCTCGAGGTATGGTCAAACACCTAAATAGGGACCTCTTTCAATAGTATTTTTTTCATACACACGAATCCAGTAATCGAACCCAAAACTATATGCTTAAGAAACTCAAGCCTCTTCCACTTAGACCAACACCCATCGGTCCCTACCTACTTATTTAAATATAGATGAAAAGGAGGCACAGACAAACATAAACTAACACCTATAAATTGGGCGGAGATCCTCTCCGATCACTAGAGAGGTCTAATATGAGAGCGAAAGAGATATGAAATAAAACAATATTATTTATAAAATAATATTATTTTATTCTACATATCTCTTTCTCTCTCATACCGGAACTCTCCCGTGATTGGAGAGGAGAGGATTGGACAATGTCTTATATTTCTCAACTACCCATTTTTCACCCTCGACCTATATACAATCATACAACCGCGTTCCGTGTTGGCGGTTATTCCTCATGATCAAGTTGCCTATAAACTAAGGACAAGGCTTAGGTACAATTTCATAGGTATATTAGGTGTTATTTTCCAATAAGAATAGAACATGTGTAACAGCTCATCAATAAAAATATAACATGTATTACACATGTCCTATTTCCATTCGAAAATAGCACGTAATGTACATATAGAATTGTATCTAAGTTTTTTCCATAAACTAATAAAAGTTCAAACCGGCTAACAGAAGCCATGATTAAGCAAAAGAATTTCGAAAATCTAGTTAAAACCTGAGTTAAGGCACAGGCTGGGATTCAGGTATTCTTATTTATTACTGTCGTCATCCTCTGATAACTTCTTTTTCGGCCACCTTTCTGTTGACTTTATTGGACCTAGCTAATCTTAGTTAGCTCCACCCTTAGTCTTAGCCCTTAGCCCCTTAGGTATATATAATTCTAACTTGACACGTACAATTTTATACAGAATTAATATTAAATAGAGTACTTATGATAAATGATAAATAATGCATAAAACATAGTCCCATTCTAAGATATATTGAACTTTAACAAGAGCTTACAGTAATATTCTGACATTATTTAATAATGAACTGACTACATGAAATCCTTTATTCACTTGTAATAGCTTAAATCACTTGCAAACTAACCGGTAAAATTCTTTGCATGTATGTTGGAAAATAAACAAAGCCTCTTAAAATTAATCATATTTAAATTACCAACCTTGTCATATTCCGTACTACCATTGTACCACGATTGATTTAACTATCCCTGTATAATTTAAAAGACAAAATAGGTTGATTGGTTTTATACGTTTATTTAATTTTTCATATAGATCCCATAAGTTTTTTTTTCTTTTTCAAATTGATCCTACACGTTATATTTCGTTTTCACATTAATCATTTCCATCAATTTCGACCTTACGATGCTAGATCAAGAGCCATATGTCGCACTATATTATAGTCACGTTAGCTTAAAACTAACGGCGTTAGGTTGAAATTGACGGAAAGGACTAACGTGAAAAAGGAATATAACGTGTAGAATCAATTTGAAAAAAAAAAAAACTTATGAGACTGATGTGAAAAATTAAATAAACGTATATGACCAATTAATCTATTTTGCCTAAGTTAAAATACCCTTTTTAAGTTGAATATGTGAGGCATGGGAGAAGGGAAGGGTGGCTACAGAAGCCACTACCCCTACAGCCCTTAAATTTTCTTTAACTTTTATTTCAAACTAGCAAATATATAGTGTAATTAACTTTTATTTGAAATTAATAAATATATTGTGTATTATATGAGTTTTTTAAAGGGATTTTTAAAGGCATGGAGGTTGCTTGGAGCAGAGGAATCAAAAAAATTGTGACTGAATGTGATTCAACTCCTGTTATTAACATTCTCCAGTAGAGTGACACAAGTCCAAGACACAACAAGTTTTCAAGAGGTTTTTTCAATGGCAGCAAAGAGAATGAAAGATTTCTTATTCACATGTGTTGAGGGAAGATAACGTGTGTGCGGACTCATTGGCAAATTGGAGCTTAAATCAAGATTTGGACTTTCATTGAGTGGAGACTCCTTGGGGAGAAAACTAGCTAGATTTTTATTTTGTGATATGAGTGGGACTTTCATATCTTGTGTCCTTTTAGGCTTGTTTGTTTGTTTTTTGGGCTTTTAGTTCCGTTAAGCACAAAAAAAAAGTTAATTAAAATTTAAATAAATAAAAGTTTAAAAATAATATTATAGAAAATACACGTATAATTAATTTAATTAAATAGAATTTAAAATTATAAAGAATATATATAACTAATTAAAATATAATTCAAATTTAAAATAAAAACTTAAGAATGATATATAACATTATTAGAGGAAGAGTGACTTAAAAGATTAAATCACTCTCAATAAAATATATTCTTTTTTTTGGTAAACACCATAAAATATATTCTAATTTATTATATAGGTGTATGTTGAAAAAAATTAATGGTTGACTTCTCAAGATAAATTTGTCTAACTCCTCAGGGACATTTGTCTTTCGCAATTTGTTAAACTTTGATAGTATTTGACAAATATGTTAAAATAAGACGAAATATAATATACAAGTTTTATTATATATTTGAAAAATAAAACATGTGTTTAATTGTTATATATTGTCAGTGTAAAGATTTTTACACTGACAACCAATCAAAAATTATGGTGTGCGTGACTTTTAATGTCGTTAGGATAAGAGTTAATCAGTTTACCTTATGTGACAATTTCTAATTGATTGTCGGTATAAAAATTTTTTACACTGACAATATATACCAATTAAATCCATAAAATATTTTTTTTGTCTAAATTCACTATAATTAGAATCTTTAAGTTCTCAGTGGGTCCATCAAAATGTCCCTTGATCACTTAAACCGGATATGAGACTAATATTTAATTCTGCAACAACAAACATCCGATCTTTTATATAAGGGATCGACGGCCTCCCGACAAACAACTCCAAAAATTAAACTTGTGCTCTTAGTGTGTGTTTGGATGGAGTATTATTAGAGGGTAAAGTAATTTTATAGGGTAATTAAATTACGTTACTTCAAAATATGTTGTTTGGATATTTTTTTAAAAAGTATTTGAAATTCTTGTAATTTTAATAGGGTATTTGTTGTAGTGTAATTGAGGGAATTTGAAATCCCCTCCTAAATAGATGGAATTTGTAAATTCTTCTCACTCCCAACACATTTGGCCACCACCTCTGGCAGTCGCCAACCACCACTGCCGCCGGTAGAGTTCCGGCCACCACCATAGCCGCCGCCATCATTGATCTCCGGCCGTCGCCGTCGGGCAAGCTCCGACCGCCGTCGTCGCCGGTGAGCTCCGACCGCCGCCGCCCGACAAACTTCGACCACCATCACCGCCACCGGCCGGCGAGTTCCGACCACAGCAGCTGCCAACTCCTGCCACCGCTACCGCTAGACCTCCGATCAACGCCAACCACCACCACTTGCCACCATTTTTTTATGAATAATAACATAATTAATAATTTAATTATTTCTAAAATTACGTAATTATGTAATTATTAAAATATTTTAAATTTTAATTATTTTTATTTTTGTCCAAAAGCTTCAAATAAGAATTGAACCCTGGACCTCTAAGGAGAAAGAGTGGAGATCAACCACTAGACCATTGATGTCTATTTGTAATAATTTGTTATTTAAAATTAATAATATTTATATTTTTATCACATTTTATAGTAAAATTCAAAATTTAAAAATAAATATTGTGAAATGAAATTTTAAAATTAAACAAAATTAAATTGTTTTATCCAAACAAAAAATTTTAAATACAAGAAATTCGAATTACTCTATCCAAACAAAGTATTTTCAAAATGAAGGTAATTCAAATGAAATAATTCAATTGTCTTATATTTTAAATACCTTGAAATTTTGAAATATCCCATCCAAACACAACCTTAGAGGAGAATCACCTCATTAGTTCTCCTCACACCGTGTTGGTAAAAATAAAACATTTTAATTTCACCATTTTATCCCACTTGGGCAACCGCTACATTTTTTTATTATTAACCCTGGCACGTGATCCGCACAGTAAAGCCGAGGAGCACCTTGGTTTACGACTACAATCTTACAAAGAAGAAGAAGTCTTTGATTTGGCGGTGACCAATTAATTAGGTTGTGCAATTTGGGGAGTTTCTCCTGAAACATGAATTGGGCAAAGGAGGGGTGGCGTTGCCTATCTAAGATCACCAACCACTGCCCCATCATTGTTTCTCGCCGATTTGGAAATGAAGTTGATCATCAATTCACCAGAGACTTCTTCGTTAAGCTTTGGGTTGCTGATAGGAAAGTGAGAAGAAAGCCCAGACCAAAACATAAGACGAAACGAGCTGATGCTGAACCCAGATGGTTCTCTGCTTCATCTGATCATGTCATGGGAAAAAGTAAACGGGTCTTCAAGCAACCTCCCATCAGTCAATCTGTCTCTGACTTTTTAGACCCTGAATCTCCACAAGAGGTGACTGAATCCCTGTGCTTATCATCTTTATTCCTTTTTGCTGGTATGATGCTATATCATTTCATATGGAAAGTTAGCTAGAGTTTATTGTGAGCTCAAGAATAGAGGAAATATGGTAGCTATAGGTAATAGGTTCTTGTGAATCATTGAGCATTATGCTCTACATGTAATGTAACAGTGTGGTCATTGAGTGAATGCCCAAATTGGTCCTTGAAAAATTTCAGGGACCACTTTTAGTCTCCAAAAAAAATAAATTAATCATTTAGTCCTTCAAATTTACAAACACGGGTCACACTAGTCCCTAGATTTAGTTCTGACGTCCATTTATATGTGTCCCATTAACCATCCTATTTGGTATGTTAATAGTCCTGTGTAGCCTATGACGAATTTCCGCAGTGAAAAATTAATGAAAAATGAAAAAAGTGCATTTTCAGGTAAAGTTTTAAAATTGTGCACGTTTTTTGGTCATAGGTCACGCAGGACCACTAACAAGTCAGATAGGATGGTTAATGAGACACGTAGGCAAGTAAACGATCGTTGGAACTTACACTAACGTTGTGATTTATCATAATTTGAAACAAGCATTCTGGCACTTCAGGCTATATCTACAGTTGAGCTATGCTATACCATGATAATGCCTACAATAGATTACAATTTACATCCTTTGTGTCAAATTTAATATGGAGGTGTTCTGCTTGTCCTTTTTTTTTTTTTTAATCTTATTAGGCCAAGGTAGCACCTCTGCTTGCCAGGTCCAACTTGCTAATTACCAGAGATATCGAGTGGGCAAATCTTGTACTTGGCTTTGAACAGGTTATCCTCTTTATCCTTTGGCTTTGATGGCTGGTTCCTTTAGCTATATTTGTCTTGAAAGCAACTTCTTTAAAAGTCTACTTCGTTCTATCGTTCTCTTTACATACAATGGATACTTTGCATCTTGAGGTTGTGGGGCATTACTCTTGCATCGTCTAAGAATTTTATTATTATTTTTACTTGCTATTTTATCTCTCTTGATTTTTGTCCACGACTTCATATCTTATTTTTTTTGGTTTTGTTTGGCTGGATTGAAGGAAAACCGTTATGCCATGGTAGATGTGTGCTACCCCCAGTCGGTCAGTGATACTTTTTTATCTTCTTTTCACTAATTGGTTATACCATCTGCACATGTGTTCCTTACATAGCTCATAATAATGATGGTTGACCTTGTTTGCTACTTGTTATGATGCAGCCTGTAGGTTTTATTCGTGAAAAGAGCAGCATCATTGCCCGACAGGTATTTGATTCAATCATTTTAAGTTTCATTTCTTTTAGTTGTTTTTATTCTATACTTGTTTCATTTATCATCCACATGGTAAGAAATTAATAATTATATTGTCTTTTTTCTGTTTTCCCATCATTTTGTAGATATTGCAATCAGCGATGACTTAGAATACCTGCATATTTTATAGAATAGAAATGCTTTGGTTGTATTATACTATTATTCATCTCTCTATCATTTTATACACGTAGACTATTCTTTTTCCAAGAAGAAGAGAAAGGATAAACTAATACTTCCAAAGTATAAGGTAGCAAATTTAGTTTAACATCATGATAAAGTAAAAGAAACGACAGCATGAATAGGGACATAAAAGATTTTGTAAATAATTTCTTGAGCATCAATTAAAAAATTCCCTCAAAAACTGAAACTGACACATAACAATTCAAATGTATAAAATATATTACAACAACAACGCCTTTTCCCACTAGGTACATGGATCAAATGATGCTATAATATTCTATCATAAATAATGTCTATAGACAAACCATTTACATCTAAATCCTTCTTAATGGTTTCGCGTCTTGGTGTCCCTCTATTTCTAGCAGTTGGGTTATCCTTCATCTGATCTACTCTCCTTATTGGGACTTTTCCAGGTCTTCTCCACACATGGACGAGATTCTACCATCTTTTCTACAATAGGTTTTATCTCAACTTTTTCTCTAATGGATTCACCCCTAATCATATCTTGTCTAGTGTGTTCACTCTTCCAAGCAACATTCTCATCTTTGCTATATTGAGTTTTTGTTGGCTTTTTACCACCCACCAATGTTCAGTCTCATACAACATCGCAGGTCTTATAGTTGTGCGGTAAAACATTTCCTTAAGCTTGAGTGGTACTTTTCTATCACAGATAACATCCGAAACACTCTTCCATGTCATCCACCCAGCTTGAATCCTATGGTTTACATCTACCGCTATTTTCCCATCGTTTTGTATGATGGACCCAAGATACTTAAAAGTTAAAATGTGTGACTTGTGATATGGTATGATCTTTTAACTTGGAATTGGTACAACCCAAATGACCTCTAACTTGAGTTGGTAATCAGTTGAAAATTTCTAAATGAGTGACTTCTGGAACGCGTATTATTGCTGCTTCTTGTACAGTGCTTCCTAGCCTTCTCACATATGCCAAATCATATAGTGACTTCTATAAGGCAGGAGAGTGAGACGTGGAAATGGATAGAAACCCAAAAAGTGGAAATTCACTGCTGTATATGTATTGTTTATAGATTTTGTTTAAATACTTGTTTTACTTCGTTCCATATTCCAATTGACCCTTTCTTGCTGCAGTTGCTTCGTCTGAGGCGGCCTTTTGTTGCATATATAACTGATGCTATGGGAAAGGAGCTCTTTAGGGTGAGGAAAACATGCAACTCTTTTGTATTGATTTCTTTTTATGCACATAGAAAGTTTATTTCGATTCACACTAGTGAAATGAGTAGAACACCTCTCTTTAATTGAGTCGAGGTTGTGCCTTTCCATGGATATTAGGTTCGCAGACCCTTTTGGTGGATAACAAGCTCAATTTATGCAGAAATAGATGGTAAGGTATGCCATTTTTGTTAAATGCTGTAAATTGTTGTGACACTATTAAGTTGTTTATCAGCATTTTGGCTATTAATCATGTCAAATCCTCTCTTCAGGAAATTGGAGTAGCTCACAGGCGATGGCATCTCTGGAGGAGAATTTATGATCTGTACCTGGGGTAATGTCAATAAAATATGTTTTGAGTTGTGGTTGTTATAATTAATTGCCAAAATCATAAAATTCTTTTTGCCATTTAGTTGTGTCCAAGCCATGATATGTATGTGTTATTCAACTTTTTAGAAGTTGGAGTGTTATATTCTAAATTGTGAAATCATATACATGTACTAGAAGGGGCCAGGGATGGGAGAGCTAACATTTACAATGTTTTGTCTGAATTAGGAGTTTAATATATCAAACTCCTTTCTATCTCAAAATCCTTGTACCACCTAAGGTTGACTTTAATGTTCATTTTGTGTTATTTATATACCCATTAGATTCAACTTGATATTACTGACCAAAACATTAAAACAATCAGGAGTTATTTAACTGTCTACATGGAAAGTAATGCAGGCTGTATTATTATTTAATTTATGCAGTTTTGAGTTTTGTTTCTTTAGCAACTTGCTTTATATTGGATATCATTGCTTTTAACTTTTCTGTCTGTATTTAGCTTGACATTTATAATTCCAATTTCTTTTAAGGGGAAAGTGCATACCCCCCTCTAAACTTTAGCCCATTTGCAAATAGACACCTTCAACTATTGATTCTTCTCAATTAATCCTCAAACTTCAACTATTAGTGAGATTAGTCGTTTTGTTAACCCAAAGTTAGATCACTAACGGTGATCGAATCTTACTGTTCATTTTTTATTACCTGGTGCCAATACTTATTATCTTTGTGTATATCTATAATCTTTTTCTTCCTTAAAGCCAATAAGTGTGTCAACCTTCTGCTAATATAAAGAAGTAATTGGTCATTTGTTCAATATTTTTTAATTTTTGGAGGGAAAAAAGATATTGCTGCAACAGAAAAGTACATAATAGGACATTGGATCCTTTAAAACAGTTAAAATACAAGGACAAAAATGGAAATAAAAAGGAGTAGGCTCAAGAGAGCTCTCCAATCCCTTTGCCTAACAAGGAAACCACCCTTGCCTCCCCCCCTCCCCAAAAGGAATCCACCTATCACCCACACGGAAAATTAGAAGATAATTTTGTTCCAGAAGAAACGCAATAGTAAAATTCTATGGTTGAAAATTACCATTGTGCTCTGACCACTAATTGAATGAAGACACAAATTATGGTATTTTTGTTGGTTTTTATTTTAATTCACTTTTGGTCAGAAGCTTAAGTTTGACAAATGCTTTGCTTTTGTCTATATATGAAATATGAAATACAACTCTAAGTCTCTAAGAGAATAAGATTTGCAGGAATAAGCAATTTGCAGTGGTTGAGAATCCTGGCTTCTGGAATTGGACATTCACGTTAAAAGATATTAATGGTGAGGTGCTTGCTCAAATAGATCGTGATTGGAGGGGTTTTGGCTTTGAGGTTGGTTTTTTGCATTTACTTTTTTGCTTTTGTAACCTTTGTTAAACATGCTTGCTGATTGTCCATTGCTATCATTCTCTATTGTCGTGGTCTGTCATTTTTAACCATTCTAAGTATTTTCTTTTTAAAATACTGTTGCATGGTTGGGATTTTCGGTGGATTAGTTCTTCAAAATAAATACAAATTTGTTAACTTGATACTTATCGCAATCAACCACGTTGCCAAGTCATGCATATTTCTCCTCCAAGTACGATTAGTGATGTTATTGAGCACTGGTTTTTAAAGTTTCAATTGAAGCAGTAAAATCAAAATAAATAATTTTTGGTACTATTGATCTGTGTCGACAAAAAGATCTTGGTTCAATTCCTGGCCTTGGGATGGGGCAACTTCTCCTACACTATTTCTCACCAAAAAATGAAAAAAATAGGTCTTAATATATGATGTAGAAGCAGGACCGTTAGTGACTCGTAGAAAGAGAGAGCAGGGAAAGAAAAGGGCAAAAGCAGAAAAAAGCAGAGGGAAAGGAAACAGTTAACTGATCAAATTAACTAATACTCAGTAGTATGAATACGAAGATTAAAGAACTTTATTACATAAATGTCATTGTCTTCTTGGTGATTGATCTATGGTATTTTGATCTAATCAATGGTTCTCCTTAGGATTTAAGGTTCAGTTTACATTGTTAAGATAGGTTTGGACCCCTGCATTGTGATGTGAGAGCATTGCAAAAAAAAGAGGGCCGCCATTCGCACTACTGGGGGCAGAACCTGAAAGGCGAAAGCCAGATCAAACTATATATATATATATATATATATATATATATATATATATATATATATATATATATAATTTGAGGTGACCAGACGAAACCAAACATAAAGGAATACATAGTATTACATACAATGACAAAGTTGGGGACTGTGGCATACACCAGCAGTGCAAGTACTGCATCAGACATATTTGGTTGTCTTTCCAATTCTTCTCATTCAAGCAAGCTACCTTAGACAGCTCCGATTAGATCTTATATCCAAGGGTTAGGATTTGATATTAAATAGGGTTTCTATCCTAAAGGAATTTTCAAAACTGTAAGGAGTTAGTTCAGATTTTTCTTAATGTGAAGTTTTCTTCCATTTTCCCTTTTTTCTTAGTAACATAAGTTTTTCTTTCCATATTCCGTGGTTTTTAACTGGAAGACCTGTTCTCTATTGGCTGTGTACCAGATCTCCTTACCCCTTGTTTTTTTCCCCTATTTAGGCCTCCTATCATACATCAATTTCTCTAACTGTTATTGTGGAGTCATTTAACTGACTTGAGCTGGAAGAGTTTTATGTTCGATTGTTCAGAGTTTTTAGCTTGTGTATTGGAGTTCAAACCTGAATGATGATGGGGCAATTATATTTTTAAATGTGCAGATTTTGACTGATGCTGGTCAGTATGTAATTCGATTTGGGAGTTCTGATCCCAGCTCCAAGATTGGCCTTGCTACTGCGGTAGATTCCCCTATCTTAAGAAACTCATTCCCCATCCTATTTTCTTTAGGCTAAAATATACTTTTGGTCCCGTACTTTTATTTTAGGTTTCAATTTGGTCTCTCTTTTATTTTTCATTCTAAAATGGTCCCTTATTTTGCAAAGTTATACCAATATGATCCCTCTTTTATTTATTGTTCTGACGTGATCCCTTTTTTATTTTTTTGTTTAGAAATGATCTCCTATTTTACAAAAGTTATACAAATATGATCTCTTCTGTACCAAAATTTAAACGAAAAAGACCACATTGAAACTTAAAATAAAGCTAAGAAACCATTTCGGAACAAAAAATAAAAGATAGACCAAATTGAAACCTAAAATAAAGATAAGGAACCAAAAGTATAGTTAAAATTTTCTTTACTAATTGATATGATGTTCTTTCTGCAGATTCAGGACCTGGAAGTGAGTCGCCCATTGACCCTGGCGGAGAGAGCTGTAGCTGTAGCTCTTGCTATATCATTAGATAATGACTACTTCTCAAGACATGGAGGCTGGTAAGTTGTTGATTTTATGTAAATAAAGTCTAGAGAGAGGTGGAACCTTTTGACCTTGAATATATGCACTTTCTTTCTTGCCTTTTTATTATTTTAAGTCCATTTCTCTTGTTCTGATTTGTTTCTTTGGGATGTTAGGGGATTACCCTTGATTGCTGTCGGGGAGTAAATTTGATTTGACAGTGTCATCTGATTATATACTGGAAGTGTAATTCCTGGAGTCATTCTCTTCCAACTAGTTTTTAAAATTCAAGGTTTAAGGTTGACTATAGCTGGTGCTGGGTCCATTTATTTATTCATGTAAGCAATTGAGCTGTTGAGTTGCGGGGAAATGTTATATCCCTTACAAATTTGTCCTACTCACTTAAAGTTAACACATTATATGTTGTATCTGTTAAATATTAATTAATCTTGACTTTTAAATATATTTCTTTTTTTTTTTTAAGTGGATATAAGGATTGATAAAAAGATTCATAGGATATATTTCTTGGAGTTGTGCAACGAAGAACTTTCGTTGATGCCGTAATTTTAGCAAACTCCACCTACATGGTAGGGGATCTATGAGGCAAGCTTATTCCACAAGACTTGATTAAATACTCAAAATGTGACGAACACTTGAAAGACAATTAAATCCATTTACAAATAATCGTCTGCATGGTATGGATCTCTGAACAAAACTTTCCCTACCAATCCAATCCCCCCTTTATCTCGAACTAGTTTTTCCTGTTAATATTCATGCCAGTCACAAATATATCTGAAGACTTTCTCAATAGACTTACCAGGCAACAAAGACTTTTTTGTTTGGGTCGACTTAACAAGATGAGAGAGCATGGACTCTAGTGAACACATACCATCTTCCTGGCTATCGATCATGCTTAACAGTCACTTAGTCACCACCTTACATTGTATACTAAAGCAGGAATAAAAAAGCATGCATGTGAGCTGTTATGTTAGTACTCCTACTACAGTATTAACAACTCCAAATGACGCGAGTGTTCAAAAATTGTGACAACTCCAAAGCAAAATTTCATGAAGTCGTCATAACTCGTGATAACGCACTCACTCATGTAACGTACTAAGTGTATCTTTCTTGGAAATTCAAACGATTAGTATGCTTTTTACTACATACGTTTTCTGATCACAATTTCATACCAAGTATTATTTTTACATACCTTGTGAATATTTTAAATATAACTTCCAGATCTACTTCCGCATGTATCTTTGCTAATTTTCGAATATAAAGATTCAACATCTTAAATTTTATGTTGTCTGGACCATCCAATTATGAACAAGGCAAAACTCATAACTCCCTCACAAAGCATTTCCAGTGATACATATACACATGCAAACCCTAAGAAACACTACTTCCCAGCAATACAAATAAAAAACCAGGTTTTGATTACAGCAGCCTCCAGACTTCACTGTGACAACGGCATGATGCAATACTTACAAAGCTTTTGGTAAGGGCAGACAGCTGTTTACCAATCATGTGAACTGTCGTCTGATGTACGTGTCTTCGTGTACAAATACCGGTTCTTGACCAGTCTGATGTGGAATCTGTGGTTGTCCCATGGCTATTGCCAATTGATTAGGATACGAGGAATCACCACAAGGATTGCTGCCATTCTTTCCCTCAGTTAAGGTAATGTAATAGACAATTCCAAATGCAACACTTGCAAGGGTTAAAATTGCAGCCCCTGTGAACACTCCAGGTTTCACAACATAGCAGTAGTAGTTGCCGAGGCCAAAGTATACACTCTCCTCACCACGTTGATCATTCAGCGCGGCACCGGTTAGCAACAGGAGAAATGCGATGACAAATGTGAACCTGTTTGAACAGAGATTTCAACCACAGAAATAACCGACAGATATACTAGGGAGTATTATTTACAATCCTAGTCTGCTGTTATACGCAAGAGTCAAAACCAGTGCTCGAGGTTTATAATCCTATTCAGCATGAAAGCATACAACCCACTGTTCCGAAATAAACCTAGCAGAAGTACTCTACTCAAAACAAAGCCTTGGCATGAAAAATAAGGTAATCTTACAGAGTCAAACTCAATGCAATTCCACACAGTCACACATATACACACAACCAATGTACTCATAAACAGAATAAGCATCATTTATGTTTCTTTGATAATCAGATACACAAGTTTGAGCAACAAGTTGAAAACTTAATAAAAAAACCAATCTCAAGTAAAGAATAATTCCATACATTTACATGAACTGGACATTTACTCAAATCAAAACAAAAATAACTTAAATATACACTGTCTACAAGAAAGAAAATAACTATGATAAGTCTCATCAATATAAATTTTGTTTTTGGAATGAACAAAATGAAGAGATAAACATTATTATGTTTCTACAACCAAAAGTACAAGTACATATAATCAAAGTGTTGGGTTTGACCCAAATTCCTAATTTGAATATTATTATTGATACTTGATAGTTTCCTATTTTTATTGATAGATTCATAGCCTGTAATTAACATTGAAATATATATAAAGGAATGTCAGAATCTTCAAGGGAACTTCTTCATCTTTAGATAACATTTGGGATAGAATCATTTTGTTGGTTTGTTTGTAGTGTTCTTCCCATAATTTCTTTTGAGGTGTTTCTTTGATAGATATGTAGAGAGACTGGTATGCCTTGTCACATGACAAAATCTCGTAGCTCCTAAGTTTTTGTTTTTGTTTTTTTCTTAGGAGGATATGCATAGAGAATGGCCTACATTGAGCATTGTTTTTTGATCATTTTTTGGATGCTTTTTCTGTATATCTCTCTGTCAGTTTTGGTGGAGTTGATAGACCTGGTAGAATTACACTAAGAAATGTTGTGTAAGACTGGATTTATTGATGAAGCTTAGTGGGAAATAGTCCCATACCTGAGAGAGAAAATACAAGAGAGTATAGAAAGAGATGAAGATAATGCAATTGGCCTGTCAAGACTTTGAGAGCTTGACCCTCTCCCTAACCACCTTCCAAATGTCTAACTGAATGAATACAACTTTCCCTCCATTTTCCTATTTATTAACCTTTCTAACAGCACAACCTGAAACTAACTCTAACTACTGCAACTAACTCTACTACTGCTGCTGTGTATTAGGCCCATTAGGGCCCATGTCTAACAATACTCCCCCCCTAAACTTTCACCTTGTCCCCAAGGTGAACAATATGTGAAGCTGAAAAAAGCGAGACACGTAGCAAGAGGTAGCGAAAATCATAGAGCCGGTGGTTAAAAGACGAAAGTTTCCACCGGGGTCCCACTGTCTAAAACATCCATCTTGAATTCCCCTAGAACCAAGGAACATCTCCTGCTACTCTTCCCTTTGAACTATTTCATTACTCACGGATTTGGGTTGTGGCCCCTTATGGAGTGCACCCTTAGAAATGGGCCCAGTGTTGACTGAACTCCGAGAGGTGGACAGTACATACCCAACAACAGCTTCAGTTGCTCCTCCTGTGAGAACTCCTAAGGAGACTTCAATTTTTCTCCCTTTGGGCAGTTCATAAAGTTTTCCTGAATTGTAGGCATAAACTATAGTGTCTCCGTTCCAATCATCACTAGCAACCTTTCGAAGTGAATCAACATCTGCTGCACTAATTGAACCTGTTAGTGTGAAATAGTCTGATGTGATTAATGTAGCACCACGTGTGGGAGGCCATTTCCCAGCTCTTTGGCAATTGAAAATGCCAACTATCCCAGATAGCTTGTTCAAGTTCCAAAATTTAAGAAGATTCTTGCTATCCATAACTGGATCATCAAATAAACAAGCACGAGTAGGAAGACCAACATGTTTAGCTCTCAGAATGGACCCATCTAGCAGTACAAGCTTTCTAATGATATTCACATTATGTTGACAAGGCTTGCCACTGACATATACCGCACAACCACCCAGTGCACTTGCTGCTGCATGAAACCCTGTTGTGTAATGGGTTTTCTTTAATATGTGCAAGCCCACCTTTCCTTGTCTTTGTCTTGTACGGTGCTCCCGTTATGAGTCTAGCTGTGGACTTAGTTTCTGTTCTATATTTGGAGCTGACAAGTCTATTGGGTCCGAAACAGAAGGGCCCACTAAACCCCATTTCCTTTCCTTACTAATTTGGGCTTGACCTTGGCCCAATTTCTGAGTTACCAGGGCACAACCAGCAGCTCCTTTGATAACATACTGCCTCTTGTAAAAGAATTGGGCCCGGCCCATTAGGTCAAGAGGTGGACTCCTCTTATCATTTCCCACTTCTGCCGGACCTTCTCTTGGCCCCCCATGTGCGCTGCTACCACCCTCAGTTGCAAGTGCCGCTTCGACCACTGTTCTAATGTCACGGTACGGCGGTTCCGACGACGACTTAACCGAAAGTATGCCATCCGCGGTCGTTTCTTTCTCCTCGAGGTCGGTGTTACTGGTTGGGATCTGTCGTGCGACCATCATCCGTTCTCCCCGTGCTACCGCTCTGGAACCATCGGCCACCGTAGGAGGATCCCGATTTGATGGTTCTGGTGGTGGCCTGACCGGAAGTGACGCGTCAGTTGTTGTTCCGATCTTGTGAGAAGTGCTACCGGCTTGGCTTTGCCGTGCCGGCGCCAACTTGTTCTCGACCCTCGTCTTCTCTTCGTCATCAACTTCCTCCACCATAACTACTTTCGTCTCTTCGTTGCTCCCTTTTTTCCCTCCTTTTTCATGTCACTCAGATTCTGTTTTTGGATTCGCTCATCTTCTTTGGTTCCTTCTTTTTTCTCCTTTCCCCTTGGCCAACCAGATCCATTTCCAAGAGTCTCAAGACAATCCTCATTCCTCTTCAATCGAGCTTCTTGCAGGTCCTCATTATCAGTCACTCCTTCATCACCATGCTTCTGGTTCTTGATTCTCATATCTTCATCATTCTTTTTGTTGTCTTCCTCCAAGGATTCTTGTTGTTCTTCGCGGATCCAAACCGGTAAATTTGGATCATACTCCGGTTGAAATCGCTTAAGAATTGCCTTCACAAAACTTCACCAAGAAGAATTTGGATTGAACCAAACCCATAATCGGTACCACGTGAGAGCGCAACCACTCAGCCACTGTGTAGCATCCGATATTCTCTCTTCTTCACGTATTGATGCTGCTATAAAATACTGTTCCACCTTGATCACCCACCAATAAGCCTCATCTCCTTCCAAGATTGGAATCCCTAGATGTTGCTCCTTGAGTTCTCTTTCTCTTCTCCACCCTTCGATCTCTTTTCTCCTTTCTTCAAGAACGTCGAGAATCGGATCCTTCATCACTGAATTCCTCTGCGCACAACCCATAGCTCCAAGATCTTGAGAACTTTGATACCAGTTGATAGAACTAGTAGAATTACACTAAGAAATGTTGTGTAATACTGGATTTATTGATGAATCTCAGTCGGAAATAGTCCCATACCCGAGAGAGAAAATACAAGAGTATAGAAAGAGAAGAAGAAAATGTAACTACCCTATCAAGACTTCGAGAGCTTGATCCTCTCCCTAACCACCTTCCAAATGTCTAACTGAATGAATACAACGTTCCCTCCATTTTCCTATTTATTAACCTTTCTAACAGCACAACCTGAAACTAACTCTAACTACTGCAACTAACTCTACTACTGCTGCTGCGTATTAGGCCCATTAGGGCCCATGTCTAACAGATATCTTAACCTCCTATCTTGTAATCCTATTCCTTCTTAATGAATTTATTTTTCTATCAAAAAAATATATTTGAGATATGTAAAGGATGTGATAAATGTGAAATAGATAAGAGATGTACATGAGAGATTTATTTTTAATAGGAAACTAGAAAAGTCGAAATGATGTGTAAGGGTTGCTTGATAACCAAGTTCTTGTGGGTTATAAATACTTGTATAGGGGGACTGGTTGAGTTATGAGAATGAGGGAAAAGAAAATGTGAGTAATGTTACTGTAGAGGGTTCGCAACTTTGTCCCTAAAAGTTGCATCGGCGAAGGTTTGCAATTTTGTCTACAAAAATTGCAACTTTATCCATGCAAAAGTTGTGTTGTAATGTTGTTCATAGTGGATTTGAACTCTTCTCATCCATGGATGAAATCGTGTCAGGCAAACCATGTTAAATGTGTCATTTGTTCATGATGTTATCCCTGATTACTTGTATTTGGGCAAGTGAGTGAAGAAGGGGATGAGGTATTTGCCCGAACACAAAGAATAATAGTTCTTATCATGTGCTTCAAAGTTTACTTCTTTTTTGTTTTTGAGTTTTGACCAATTGATTACACAATTTTGGATCGGGGGTGGTGGTTAGGTAAAACCCTCTCTAAGGTGACCCCTCTACGATTCGCACTCTTGACTAAAGTTCATCTAGAGTCACAATCCACTTCCACTATGACTAACTCCTATTGGGGTTCAAAATTTACTAACTTATATGTATCTCACTAGAATTAAATAACATTTTCTCGAGTATAACCATCTTGCTGAATGCCGATAATCTTGAATGATATATTATGTAAGAACCAACAAAAAGTTGTGATATCTTTTCTACATGCACTTTGCAAATGAAAATGATAAGCTATCATTCCTATCAACTTATATGATTAGTACCTCATAATCCCATAATATTGGTAAACTAGATAAATTAAACAATTTCCACTTGTATCAGGAAGTACAAGAATATGTACTGATTGGACCTTACTATTATCAACAATTACTCATTATATCAACTTGCTACAGTTGATTTTTATTCACATGTATATATTTATTCACAACTTGCTACATAAATAATATTTATTCACAACTCTCTTTAAAGAGCAGATTGCAAAGTTCAAATTGCTTCACACACAATCCATCATTGATATCCAAACATGTGTTATCCTGTGCCTTTTATAGCACATTGTAACCAAAATCATAAATCTAAGCATGAAGAAAATTAAGGTATAATGCACAAGAAATGGGCAGATTCCGTATAACATATCAATGGCATATAATCAACAGTATACTTTAGATATACTACCCTACAAGATGAATTATCCAAATCAATCTTTGATGCCCATAAATTTAGGTCTGCTATGTTCAAACCCAATTCCTTTTTAGAAGAATGAGACTAAAAACACAGTTTATTGACTACACCAATACGCCATCATAGTAAAACAGGAATAAGACAGAGAAAAGAAAAGTGAAAATTACCAGGATAAAACAAAGCAGACCAATGCCACCTTCCAGTTGGAATCTGGGATTTGAGGGTTTCTTCTGCAACAAATACACCCAGTTGAAACATTTATGACCAATTGAGATATCATAAGAGCCAGCGCAGCAGTTAAACCAAGAGGTAGAGCTGGACTTTGAGGATACATGCATTGATTTGCTGTAACAAACTGAACTTGAGAACCCTGCAAAAGTTAGAGAGTGATAGTTATTATAGAATCTTTCATTCGTGGTGAATGTAGACACAGCACAACTTAAAGCAATGGTAAAGTTGGGAAGTGAAAAATCAAATAAAAGAATAACGAAAGGTACTAAGCAGGCCAGAGATTCTTTAACAAATACTGGATTAATATATTACTTAGAACCTATCAGCACAAAATTTTATTTCAATCACATAATATTCATTTTTGTTTCTCTCCCTCCAAAAGATTCATGGTAAAAATCCTAGCATATAACTTCATTTATCATTTATCATTTTTCAATTTCATAGATTCTATCTATTCCAAAATTGAAAAAAAGAAAAGAATATCTCATATCCGACTAATTACTTTACTACAGAAAACAAACAAGTAAGGTGTCTTCTTTGATATCCCAATAATTTTATCTTGTCCAAACATAATGGGCCACCTCAATTAAATGACTTTTGTTAGTGAGTCAAGTCAAATGATCCTTACCGTCTGATTGGACCAACTAGGATGGATAAAGTTAATCTTGGGGTAGCAGAGAATTCACCAACAAGTAAAAGGGAAAGTTTAATGAACGCATAAAATGCACTGTTTAATATGGGTAAAGCGAAATCTTCGATATGAACAGTGAAATCGAGCAAAAGAAGAATTTGGGGCTCAAAGTAATTTCTGAATTAGATGTCTGAGGAAGGGAAGTATATCATAAATGCTTAAAGATAAAAACTTTGAAATTTTTGCATATGCTCCTCCTAAGTCTAACTTATCAAAGGGTACTCTCCTCAACTATTCTATGCCAACCACAACTATTAGACCCAACGATGAGTCAGTAAACCAAGAAAACAAAGCAAAGAAATAATCTTTATTCCCGGCCGGGCAAGCAAGGGATGGAAGCAAAGAAATAAACCTTGATCCTTGTTGCCTCTGCACCAAAGCTAGTTGCAGCAGACAACAGCCCCAAGAAGCCCACAACGCAGCACACTACCACAGCCTTTCTCTCCATTCTCTCTCTTTTTCTTGATTCTCTCTTCCAGTGACTGCGTTAAGTTGGTGGAGTGGTGAACAGTGACTGCCTTAAGTTGATTCTCTCTTTCTTGATTCTCTCTCTTGGTTAAAGGATTTAATTCGCATGTAACATAAAGATTTTGATTTAATTGATATGTAAAGTTTTTTTTATGCCGTGAATTAATAAAAAATTATCATATTAATAAAAATGAATTATTTTTATTTTAATTATCTTAAAAATTTAATATAGTGTTTGGTTGGAGGAGAGGGGAGGGGAGGGATTTTTTTAAACATTTATTATTTGGTTCATTTTTTAGGAGGGGAAGGGAGGCGAGCAAAATCCCTCCCCACCCAATTTTGACTCCCCTCCAAAAGTGGGGGATTTGGAGGGGAGAGGAAAAGTTTTAAAACATTTTGTATGGAATGACTAAAATAATCCTACTTATGTATTTTAAAATCTAAAATTATAAGGATATAAAATTAAGTTAGTTTTAAAATCCCTCCCCTCCCCTTGTGAACCAAACACAAATAGTGTTACTTTCCCTCCCCTCCATAAAAATCCCTCCCCTCCTCTCAACCAAACATAATAGCTAAATAAAATCTCTCCCTACCCTCTCCTTCCCCTCCCCTCATTTGAACCAAATACACCCTAAATATTTTTATATTATTAATCAAATATAAATTTTTATTTAACTCTAATTATAGCTACTTTATTTAAAAGTTATGTATAAGATGATTTATAATTAGTTGATACCACAATATATCAAAATTAAACTCTATCTTAAATTCTAACATTCACAATTTTTATCTTTTAATTATACAGAGCTTATTTCATTTCTTTCATATATACACTCTGGATTTATCACGTGTATATATATATATATATATATATATATATATATAAATTTATAATTAATGAGTTTAATTGTTATATATTGATAGTGTAAAACTCTTTTATCTAAACATCAAATCATAAATTGTCACATCACTAAAAAAGTTAACTCTTATTCTAACTACCTTAAAAATCATTCATATCATGATTGGTGATTGGTTGACATTGTAAAATACATAGCAATTAAACTCATAATTAATATGTGAGAAAAATTTTTTAAAAATAAAAATCCTACAAATAATTAATTAATATAAAACTCTAAAAGAGTGTAAATAATTACTTATATTACCCAAGAAAATAATTTATTTAGAACTGAAATAATTACTAAATAATTTTACAAAAATAAATTGTTATTGACTAATTACTTATACGTCTACTTAAAAATATTATTCTCTCTAAAAATAATTGATTTAATTTTAATATATTATCACTATAAATGTTTTTCATACTGGTATTTAATTATGTATTGATATATCATAAAAAATATTTGACTCTCATAATAAACATTTTAGAAGGCATGCATATAGTAATATATGATTGGTTGATAGTGATACTGATAGTTAGGGATGTCAACGGAGCAGGGCGGGGCGGGAACTACTTCCCTGCTCCCCGTCCCCGATCCTTGCAATGAGGAGTTTTTCTTCCCCGCCCATGGATCCCTGCTGGGAGCCCTGAAAATTCATTGGAAAAATAGTAGGTAATAAACTAAAATTCAATAAAATAGAAGAATATATAAAACTTAAAAAATCTTAAATTTAAAGTTAAGATTTACCAACGCGGCGGGCCGGTGATAATGCAACGAGATGGAAAGGAACATAGTTCTGACTCAGACGAGTAGTGGACCAGACGCATCAATGGCGTTATGCAGTGAAGAGATGAGAATGAAAGATCTGATCGCCTGAGACTGGAAGGTGAAGACATAAAGGAGGAAGTGATAAACCGAATATGATTAGAAATTTAGGATTGCATTTTTTCAATATTTTATTAATTTAATAAAATAATATATATTTAAGTTACTATATATATATATATATATATATATATATATATATATATATATATATATATATATATATATATATATCAAGGGATATTTTCTTAAACTTATTGGAGACGGGGATCCCGCGGGGCAGGAGTATGGTCCCCGTTCCTGTCACCAAAATGCCTTTGGGGGTGATTTTCTCTCCCATCCCCGCGAGGGAAAATTCTCCGTCCACGGGACCCCATTTGGGACATTCCTCGCGGGGATCCTCACGCACGATCCCTACTGACAGTGAATCAAAGACAGATTGCTACAGATGATGTAGATGGTGGAGAAGCGAAGCCGATGGATCTTCCTTGGACATGGCAGATATTTTGAGGTTCCTTCTGAGAAAAACTTCTTCTCCTTCGTAAAGGCCAGCCAATGCGTCATATGCCATTTCTATCATGAAAACTAACCCTGTAAGGTACACCAATTTTGTATTTGTTTTAGCCACGTTTAATTGTGACAACATAAAAAATTACAAATTTTTTAGCCGTGATTATCTGTGGTAATCTTTGTTATGAATATATTGTTATTTAATTAAGTTTTCAAGCATAATTAATCAACATTATTACTAATTACACAGTGTGGTTTGATTATCAATTTGCATAAAAAGTGAAAAATATATTACATGCTAATTTTTTATAATTGAAAAAAAATATTAAAAGTTTTTTTTGGTAAAGCAAAGGGGCAAAAACCCAACAAGAAAAACTAACTAAGAAGCAGAAACAAAACAAGGTAATATGGTCCCATACAAATCATCAACAACCAACCTAGAAAGTTCCTTATTCAGAACTTCCAGAACATGGCCACCAAACACTTGGGAGAGGCTCCAGTTTGCCAACCACTCAGCATACCCGGTACCTTCCCTCAATGTATGAGAGAAAACAATCGTCCACTCCTTACATTGCCAAGCCCTCAACAGTTTATTCCTACTCTTGCACTCTTTCTCTGAAGTAATATTAGAGATTGCAGAAGTTGACTCAGACTCAACAATTAGCTGGCAAAACCCCAGATCCCACGCCAACTGGACACCCCTTAGAATACCCCACAGCTTCGTCATGTTGGCTGAGAATGCATGATGTTCATCCCAAAACTGCGCACTCAAATGCTCACATCTTAACCCCCCACAACTTGCAACCCTTGAATTCCCTCTCGAGGCTCCATTTGTATTCTGTTAGAAAGTGATTACATCAAGCCTTTATATAGACTAATGATTTATCAACTAATTATTAACAAACTAACTAATTTCCAACTAATACTAACTATATCTTTAATAGCCCCCCAAGCTGGAGGTTCTAGCACTTCAAGCTTGGGAATATCGAAATGAACAACACAATACAATTGAAAAAGAAAGAACAATCAAAGATTATAAAGGTACAAGCTGTAATTACATAGACTAATAAAAAAAAAGTTAACAATGATATAGGTAACGGCCGAAGTTCATAGATGGAGAAGTTTTCGACCTTCTTTTGGGCCTTGTCGATCTTCTTCCAGCGTCTCCACGACACTTGTTCTAAAAGCAAATGAATCTTGTCAGAATGAACATTGGCAAAAAAATGAATTTGTATATGAAATGAGCTAACTTGCTAAAATTAACATAAGACAAATTAAGGTCGCTCTAAATTGGGATCCACACATGCCTTCAAATATCAATGCCAAATTATGGCAAATTCTTTACCACTCAAGCATATGCTATATTCAAGTCTTAACCATTTGGTAGAAGCACAAGAATCAAATATTAATGCTTAAAAAAAATTTGCATTGATGGAAAGAAAAGAATGTCACAATTCACAAATGGTGACAAGAACTCAGAAAGGAAAAGAAATGACCCAATTCCATTTTTTGTTTTATGGCGGTTCAATGATATCTAAGATTCAGGTGCAAAAAAAAAGGTGTTTCAACATCTGGAAATAGATCGGAATTGCAATTGCAATTGCATAAGAAACTAGAAAAAAATGAAGATGTAGGGATAAAATGCGAAAGAAACCTTTCTCCATCAGATTTGACCCACCTATTTCCCTAACCATGCTTCGATGGAGACCTCGACGGAAGAAAAGGGTGACAAAGAACAAAGTTTCGAGGGAAAAGAAAAAGGTTTTTTCCTTGAAAGAAAAAAACTCCCGGGACTGAAAACAAGAAAAACGAATATAGAAAATCCAATAAAGTACTAGAAATAGAAGAAAAAAATTTAATGAGTTACCAAAACTCAATGCAGTGGAAATATGTTTATGGGGATAATATCATTCTAATACCATTTAAGAAACATGACATCCATGAAGAGGTTGAAAAAAGATGAAAGGAAAGTAAAATTACTATTTGAATCAAGTTTTTATATAGGCTAATGATCTAGTAACTAATTATTAACAAACTAACTAATCTCTTATATTCAGTTTGTACCAACTACAGGGAGGAAAGAACCATGTGATATACTCAACATTTTCTTCCGAATATCTAGACCAACTTTCTACCCATTGATCCAGGAGGAGTTTATCATAGAGAAATCCTCTTCAAATACCTCCACTGCCATATAAAATTGCAAGCTACCGTAACAATTGATGGCCAAAGCTTATTGTCGCATACTCCCAACGCATGGCGGTTTAAGTGATGGATAGGGTTAACTATTTAGGGTGTATTTGGATTTCCGTTTGAAACAACGTTCAATGGAAAAACACAATTTACGAAGTACAAAATGTGAAAGCAAGAATTTGTTATTTTCACTCAAACGTACGTTTGACCTCGTTTAAACGCAAATCTAAACATGCACTTAGTGTGTGTTTGTTCATGTTGTACAACATCACGTTTACTCAAATATCACGTTGAAATTGGCATTTCTGTAAAAAAATTCACCCAAAACGTGAAAGCTTCCTATATTAGCTTTCACGTCCAAATGGAATCACGCTCAAATGAACGCCGGACCAAACACATTATTAACTAGTTAAGGTGGTGGGAGCTAAAGAGTAAAGAGAGATGGAGAGACCCAAAATGCAAAAAAAAAAAAAAATGCAAAAAAAAAAAAAAAACTAAATTTAAATTAACAAAAAAGAATGTCTTTAAATATAATTTTTAATAACTGATTATCATTCGTCAAAATAAGTACCTCAATTGACCATAATAATAATGAGCATGATAAACAGAACCTTTTTGAAAAAGATAAACAACATGATGAATATATATGGTTCTGAGTCTAGCACAGGTGAGTTTTTTGTTTTTTTGTAAGGAAAAAACACTTATTTTTTAAATAAATGTGTAGTGTTTGGATGATTTTGAAAAAAAAAAAAAAAAGAAGTAGTGAAAGCTTCTAAAAAAGAGATGTAACAAAAGAGAGAGGGAAAATCAATCATGTTTTATTGGATAATAATATCTCTGCAATAAATCTCATAAACATTTGTTATTTTAAAACTCATTCAAACAGAAAATATTTTTGCTTCTACTTTTATATTGTAGAAGCCATTTTTTTATAACTACTCCAAATGGGCTCGTATCGCATGGCAAATGTCATATAGGACAAGTTGTGGTGTAATGTATGGGGTTTAATTGTTATGGAGCAAATCGAAAAGATATTGTCAATCTAGGACAAATTGTGGATGTCAATCACGACATGCATGCCTTTCTTTTATTTTTTATTTAAAAAAAATTAATTGGAAGTCACAATTGTTATTTGTGACTTGTATTTTCTTTTTTTTTTTTTGAAAAAAAGAAAAAATTATTGTTTTTATATGTGACTTGTCATTTTTTTTTTTTAATTGTGGAAGTCGCACTTGTTATTTGCGACTTCCTCTTAAATTATTTTTAGGATTTAAGGAGTCTTAAATTGAATCTGATACTTACTATTTAAAAAAAAATAAGTCGTCGATTGTAAGTACGACTTTCATTTTTTCAACAAAAAAAAAAACTAGTATTCTTGCAAGTCATGAATTCATAAGCGACTTATTATTTTTCTTTAATAGAAAAAGGAAGTCGAGGATAGTACCTATGACTTGTATTTTTTCAAAAAAAAAATAGCAACTAGTGAATGACAGTAACAACTTGTCCTCCTTCAGTAAATACTTTTCATTCTGCACAATTTCAATAAATTCATGTTTACATTACACCATTTCAATAAATAGAAAAAAAACCTTGGATAGGCTAATTTGACATAGGTCTACATTTGACCCTAGTCACTACCTTTTTGACATTTCTTTATGGCATTGTATATCAAAATAAAGAGACATCTCATATTCTTTTACCATTTAATGTATACTAAATAAACCCCATCACATAGATTATCCATATTATATATAAAAAGAATTGCATATTCCAATCCGTTATGTATAATTCATTTTTGTTATATGGACTGCATTTTTAATATTTGGCCCCGCTGGTAAATATCATTTGGCTAAATAAATGCACATCATCATTTGTGATTTGAAATTTCTCAATTTTAATCTTTCTTATTAATAATTTCTTTTATTTCCAACGTGCTTATAAATTTTTCAACTCCAATGATATCGTCTTCCAAATTTATTTTATTTTCAATACTTTCAAATTTCAAAATTTTTATTATATATTAATATTAAATTCATAATATTTTCTAAAATAGCATAAAAAATTTATTATTCATCATTAAATTATTTTTATTTAAATATATATAATGTCATTTTTTTTTTCATATCTGATATAGTGATATGCTTGAAACAGAAAGTCATAAGTAAAATGTGTATCAAATTATAATCTCCCCTCTGTGCATACTACATAAACTCAAAAAGACACGTGTATTTCAACATGAATCTGTACCATATCCATATATAAGTAAAATATTGTTCCGGTATTACATTCTAGATCTTTAAATAAAACTTCAAAAATAGAAAACAATTGATAGGTGGGACATGTGCTGGATGTAACAAGTGCTCAACTCAAATGCCTGCTACACACACAAATTGAGTAAACACCCAATTTGATCCCTAAAATTATACGGTCGTATCAACTTAGTCTCCCACATTATCAATATTCCAAAATGATCTGTAGAATTGCAGAAAGTTAATCAGATTCGTCCTTTCGTTGATATTTGCATGGACTATAATGACATTAAGTTGGTAATGTCAGGGATGCATTTGAAACTAAGTGAATAATGTCAGGGATGCATTTGCTACATTTTGTAATTCTAATGATCATTTTGGAATATTGATAATGTGGGAGACTAAGTTGATACAACCCTATAATTTCAGGGACCAAATTGAATGTTTACTCACACATAAATTACAAGCCACACAATTATGTTTAGAGTTGTCAAATGAGCCGGTTCTAGCCCATTCAGCCCTAGCCCGATGTGGGTTCAAACAAAAAATTTCATAAAGCCAAAAAGCCCACATTACAAAGCAGTTGATAAGTGGGACATGTGCTGGATGTAACAATTGCTTGACTCAAATGCTTGCTACACACACACACAAATTACAAGCCACACAATTATGTTTATAGTTGTCAAACGAATCAGCCCTAGCCCATTCAGCACGTGCCCATGTGAGTTAGGACCAAAAAATCCATAGAGCTAAAAAGCCCACAATACAAAAAGCTCATTGAGCCAAGTGGGTTAGGGTCGGCAACCTATGGACCCGTCCACTGTAAAAGAAAAAAATTTCTTCAATTCTAATTCTATTAGCTTAAACCCTTTTTCTCAATCCAAAATTTTGTATCTGTTTTACTTGAAAAGACGTGTGTTCATAAGGAACATAAATATCTAGCATGAATACCACCTATATGGAATACTGGTGTATTAATGTAAATATGGATAAATGTAAAAGTATATTGTGTTTGGAAGTAAAATAAATATATTATATGTTGATGTGAGAAGGATATTAATTTTGGGGACAAAACTTAGGTGCAGTTCTTTAGGTGTTTATGGTGCTATTTTTCAATGAGAATAATACATATATAACAGCTGATCAATGAAAATATAACATTTGTATCAACGGTTACACATCTATCATTTTCATTGAAAAACAGTATCATAAGCACCTATAGAATAACACTTAGGTGACGTTTGGTTCATGAAATGTTTTATTGTAGGTAAACTACATTCCCGGGAATCTTATTCCCATGCATTTTTCTTTGCCACCTTCACACATGGGAATATAATTTTTAAGTTTCATTCACTAATTTTATTTCCGAATATTTTTTATATCTGGGAATAGTTTTTAAAACTTGTACTAAACATGAGAAACTTTTATTCTCATGTCCACATTCCCGGAAATATTAAAATATAGAGTAAATCATCATTTTGATCCCTGAAAATATTAACCGTTGTCAGTTCAGTCCCTGGAAGCAGTTAAATTATGAAAAAGTCCCTCAATGTTAATTTTGTCTGTCAAGTTAGTCCCGGTCAAGGATTAACTTTACTAACGAAATTAACATTCAGGAACTTTTTCGTAATTTAATTGCTTTCAGGGACTGAACTGACAGTGTCTCACACTTTCAAGGACCAAAATGATGGTTTACTCTAAAATATAACTTGTTCCAAAAATTACCTTAGTTTTGGCCTTATTTTGGTGTCCTTATTTAAATTAGAGGCTGAAAAGTAAATCATCTACAAGTGAAAAGGATTTTCGTTTGTAACATTAGTTGGAACATCATGTATAGATTAAATACTGTTTGTTAATATAAGTGTAAGGTGAGTATCAAAATATTTCATATTTCAAAATGAAATATATATATATATATTATATGTAGACATGAATATGAGTGTCACCTTAATGTCGATTCTAAGTAATTAAATTTAGAGTGGAAGTCGAAAATGCTATAGACAAATACAAACTCAAAACAATACGGGACTCAAGTGAGGTTTTGAAGTTCAATTACCTTTTTTTGGTTAAACACCTGACAAAATATGTATACTAGATCTACACAGTCATGACTTGTTAATGAGTAGCATTATTGTTACAAAATACTTTTGTTGGCGTACAATAATAATTTATAATTCTATAACTTCTAAGCATTCACCACATAATTTCTTGTTGGAATTTCGTTCATCATTCTCACCTGTTAGAATACCATAGGAAAAATGTTACTTATCTCTATCCATTATTAGACACGAAAATAATTTTTTGATGCCTTTAATTTACTCAAAAAGAGAGGGAGATATCGGGTTCTACTTATTGACTTGCAGTTTCGGTACTTTTTATGTTCGTCATGGTGAGAGGAATAAAAGAATACTATTATGCTAGGAATACGACTCATTTCAAGTTTATTTTACCCCTTTTCAACTGTGTGTTAATCATATCAAATAGCATATACTTTATGAAATTGTCCCTCTTAATTACCCAATTATGATTTAACCCTTACTTATTTAATTATTTACTTATTAAACATAATACATATCACATGCATCTTATATAAGACACTAAAATCTTATATACAACTTTAACCGATAATATGTATTCATACTTAATCTCACACACACATTAACACACACATCAATGATATACTTAAAAGAAAAGAAACCCACATCAAATTTTATTTATATTTAAAAGATGTTCGAAGAAATTGATCTCAAAATTTAAAATAAGCTCCAAAACCTCAGCAAAGCTAGTTAGCACTAACTTACTATGGGATATAGTTTACTATGGGTATCATACCTTGGCGTGGTTTGCATAAGGCAACCAAAGGTTCAGCTTTGGGTATGCTAACCCCCGTTCCCTCTGTCATGTTGAGTTCTTCATCCCCAATTTTATTCCACTCAAAAGACTGGATCAGGGCACCCAACACAAGTCCCATAACACGTTTAGCCAAACCAACTCCAGGGCAAGCTCGCCTTCCAATACCAAATGGAATCATATTGTAGATTTCACCCCCATCCCCTTCATCAAATCTCTCTGGCACAAACCTCGTTGGATCTACCCACCACTTAGGGTCCCTGTGTAGGGTCCATAAATTCACAAGTAGCATTGTCCCTTTTGGTATATCAAAACCACAAACTTTGCAATCATTAGAGGACTCGTGCGGTACCAAGAATGGAGCCACGGGGTATAGGCGAAGTGTCTCAGTTATTACATTTTGCAAGTGTTTGAGTTTCGTAGTGTCTTGTTCCTTCAACAGTTGATCTTGCCCTACATAAGTATCTATCTCGACCCTACTCTTACTCATTGCTTCTGGATGCTTGAGCAGAAGCGACAGTGCCCATTCCATGGTAGTAGAAGTAGTTTCTGTACCAGCAATAAGCATTGCCTGCATAATTTTTGACAACTAGTGAGAATGCTTGATTATTTATTAAGAAACTAATTGCAAAATGTTTGAGAGGGCTTCACTCTGATAGCTAGTGATATGTTAACTTCATAGTTCATAATGTTAACATACGATTATGCAATGTCTTAAAAACCGAACTATAGTGATTGAACTGGTGAAGGCTAGTTTGTGATTGACCACTTCGATTATGATCGAACCAGTGATAATTAAATATATTTTTTAATTTCATGTAATAAATTAACGTACTAACTACTAATAATTTATGTATTTTCCAGTAAAAATTAATAATAATTTATGTATTTAAATTCAACAATAAATATAATATCCATAATAATTTCGTAACGTTGGTTAACATTATAAGGATTTAATTGGTATGCAATGTCAATGTAAGGATTTGTTTACACTCTCAACTAATCATAAATTATCACAACATTAAAAATGTTTGACTCTTATACTAGCTACCTTTTAAAAAATAACTCATTTCATAATTTGTGATTGGTTGACAGTGTAAAAAACTTTACACTTACAATGCATATCAATTAAATCCAAAATAGAAAGTCACGTCATCGTGATAGAATAGATAAAAAAAAAGTTTTTATAAACAATATATTCTTTTAATTTTGTGATGTATTTTTGAAATATTATTTATATAAAAAGATAAAAATTAAGTGAAAGATTAAAATAAATATATATACTATTAAATATAATATTTTAATAACTTAACTCCAAAAACAATAGTGTGATATGGTGCTAGTGTTGCTTAGTGTTATACATTAGTTGGTAACGTCTAACATGAAGCATTTCAGAAAATGGCACATCGGTGAAACATTTGAAATACCCATTGGATTTATTATTATATTAATCAACGGTGGAGATATTGCAACTTCAGTCACTTGAAACTTCTAAAACCGGTTTCGATCAATTTCATATTGCAAAATAGTCCCTTCTAGTTTCAAAGAGTAACAGATTCAAGAATCGATTACAAATTGAAATTTGTAATCGATTACAATTTTTCCTGCAGCCCAGCCAACCGCCCTCTCCATCGGTGGCAGCCTCCCCTCCCTGTTTTGGGCACACTGCTTCTCTCTCTCACGTTGGGGTTTGCTTCAAATAAATTTTTCTCTAGAGGCGGCATAGGTAGACGGTGCTGATATGCGTCGATGTAGTGGAGAAGGTGGAAGTTGCGGAAGGTGAGGCCGGAATTTCAGGATCTCGGAGGGAAGGGGATGGAGGTGACGGAGGAGGAGGAGGGGAGAGCAAAAATTTTCGTTTCTCAGATGCCCCTCCTCATAAGTTAATAGGGCCCCCTTTCTGCAATTACTTAAACTTTACTTACCTACAAATACCGCATAAACTGGCTACAGACGGTCAAAAAACTCCCTCACCGGTATGCCATATGCTAAAATACTTCATGATAGCCTCCACCTTAGTAATACATATACATAAGTGGTTCATCAAAAAAAAAAAAAAAACATAAACATATATAAGTGAAGGTGACATGCATTGATTTTGTTAAAAACAGGGTGACATGTATTGATTGTTTTTTTTTTTTTTTTAAAAGGCGACATGTATTGATTGTTAAAAGGATTTGACTCCTCTAAAGTGAGTGAAGCTCTAAAGTGAGAAAGTAAAGGGTTATCTATCATTGATTTGATTAACTACATAGAGATCTCAAACCACTAAATGATCTAAAGCTGAATAGCCCATTACTTTCTCACTTTATAGCTCCACTCACTTTAGAGAAGCCAAATTCTTGTTAAAAATAGAAGAGCATAAAAAATATAAAGGATCTTAAGCAGATAGCCAACTCAACCCTACATTCCCAACAAACCCCAGCACATTTGGTAGATGGCTAGGTTTCTTAAGCATGCTATTAGTGATGATGACAATGAATAGGGTCTAGATATGGTACTATAGTATCCGTTCTCATACCCGCGTTTTAAAAAAATACTCATACGTCCCAGACTGGCTCATACCCGTGTAGGTAGCAACTTAATACTCGACTCTTACCCGCTAGGTAGTAAGTAATCGTTTCTGTACCCATTACCCGCATTTTAATTAACTATAAAATATCCATAAATAAAAAAAATAAAGAACTTTGATTAAAAATATCATCACTAAGTACACTTTTAATTTGTGTAGGAGTAATAGAGACAATTGGAGAAAAGTTGCTTTCGGATTCCTTTTAATGAGTCACTCCACATGGATTTTCCATCTATAGTACGTAAAAGCTGGCAGAACTAAAAACATAACTCATTTGATCAATCAACATGGCAAACCATAAAAAGAAATATATAACATAGTTGGGGAACTATATCTATATATATATATGTATGTATATATGTGTGTGTGTAACAACATATATATAAGAAATTTGTAGATGCTTGAAAACATGATAAGAAATTTGTACTGTTAAAAATGGAAAATATAAATATTTAATTCACTTAATCTATGTTACATTTTATTTTTTAATTTAATATATTATAATTAATTATAATATATATATATATATATATATATATATATATATTATATTATATTATATATGTGTGTATATATAATGGTGACTTCTAAGGTGAGGGAGCAAGTAAGTCCCTCACTAGTGAAGCACCAATTTATAGGTAATCTAGCAAGTTTTTTTTAAAAAAATTAATTTTTTTATTTTCTAAAATTCATTTTTATCCCTCATCCCTTATCATCTTCCCTCTTCATCCCATTCCATTGCCTCACCCCAACCATCACAGACCACCCTTCTCCCTCACCACCGCCATCATTTTGATATCTACACAAAAACCAAATTCAAAATTTTCAACACTCCAACACTAAAGAATCATACCACCATCTGCTCCAGTATTATAAAAATTCAAATAATTTGTACAAGAATTAACAAATTTAAACAAAAAAATGAAAAAAGAGAGGAAGGGGGAAGGGAAACAGCAACCACGCCCACACCCCACCAAACGACCAGGCCTACTATATTTTGGCAATCACCACCAGTAAATAGCGTAAAATGGAACATAGATGGATCCGCCAAGGGTAAGCCGGGACCAGCCGGTATAGGAGGAGTCCTTAGAGATGACTTAGGGACATTTACAGCTTTTTTTGCAGCATCTGTAGGGATTAGAGACTCTAATGAGGCGGAATTCATGGCAATTGTGTTTGCCTTGGAAATGTCGCTACAACAAGATTGGATCAAATGTAAGGAAATCATAGTAGAATCAGACTCTAAAAATGCTATTTCTTGGATTAGTAAGAAGGAAGGGTGCCCATGGAACTTGAGATTTTATTGGAATAAAATGCAGAATATTCTGGTATTACTGAAAAATGTTATTTTTGTTCATAGGAATAGGGAAGCTAACCAAATTGACCTAATGGACGTGTTTTATCTATCTAACTGGTTACTTGTTTGTTGTTATCTTAGTATGGTGTTTGCAGGGTCCGAGATGAATAGAGGCAAGGATGATTAGAAGGTAGGCAAAGAAAGGAGCTAGAAATAGGAGGCAAGGCAAACATGTGGACGTACAATGGAAAGTGGAGTTAACAGATTATGAAAGGAAACTAATATCATAACTGTGCCTGAAGGATAGCAGCCATACGCATCTGTTGTAACCAAGCAGGGATCCGTCTTTGTGTTGCTTCAAACCTGAGGCTAACAACATGCGGGATTTGTTAATCACAAGCAGAGTACTATATTGTGATGTAGATGTTTTAAGGAGAGAACCAAGAGGAATTCAAAAGACAAATCAACAAGAAATGAGGGTGTTGTTCTTGTGTTTGAGGCTAATAATATCTGTGAAATGTTATTGTGGTCATGTAAAAGTGATAGTGACGGATATAAGGGAGAAACAGGCTTAGCTGGGTCATGAGCCAAGTTAAGGCAAGGGATAGTGCTGTTTGGTTTTATGGGAGTTTGTTTCTTTTTGTAAGAGACTTTTTGTATGATCTTAAATCTAGCCTCAAGCATATGATAGTGTGGGTGTCCTTCAACCCTTCCTAGAAGGTGGGGAGGTCGCTTAATGTGATGCTCTAGCTAGATTGGTTTTAATAAAATCTATAATTATCGGGAAAAAAAATTACCCACCCCCATAACCATACTTATTAAGCGGATAATTACTCTGCCCATCATGGATAAATTTTGTGGGTACCCATTGGGTCCAATACCCATTGACATCCCTAGTTGTCAGAAGTTTGATTCTTATCATGTGTATGAAAAAAGATTTTGTTGGGAGATATTAAAATCACTTTCCTGATTTTTCCGTCTCAAAAGGGATTAATTAATCTCCAACCGTCGAAGGGAGGACACCTTTCATACCAAAAAACTACTCAACCATACGTTGATTGTTTAATGCTAACTAGAGATTTCTTCTACGCTTTTATGTTTGTACGTGATCCCAGGAAATATCAACATTTTTTGGTTTTGATCCTCTTTATTTTATTTATTTTTTGATTTTGGTCTAAGTTTTTTAATTCTTTTTTGTTTTAGTATCTGAGTTAGCGAACATACGTTTTGATTTTTGTTTTTACAGAATGATCATCAAAACAAAAAAAATGATGCATTTTCAATTAAATATCAAATTAAACATATTTAAATTAATATTTCTTTTATTTCCAAGAACACTTAGGAACCGATTACTACATGTCCAACTCTTTTAACGATACATAAATAAGTAAATCATTATGCATAAGCACATCATTAGATTAGATGATGATAGTGTAAAAGTTTAATCAAATTTAAACTCAAAATATGAAATTACTCACCAGAATAACACCTTTTATAGTTTCATGAGTGTATAATTCTGGTTCCTTATCTTGCTTTTCCAACATAACATTGATCAGCGTCATATTCCTTTGATCGTTTCCTGCACTCATGCTCTTGCTTCTCCTTTGCTCATCAATGAGGTTTTGGAAGAAGCTGTCCAGTTTGGTCTTCAACTTCACCATCCTCTTTTCCACCCCTTGGAAATCAATCCATTGCAGTATTGGAAAGAAGTCATTCAAACCATTTCCCTCGAGCTCTATGAACTCTTTCATGAGAATCTGAAATTCTTTCCCTTCTTCTGTAACCACATTCTTACCATAGTACCTTTTTTCAGATATCATCCTCAGCATGATATTGAAAGAAAGCTCCACAAGTATGGGCCTGAGCTCTATCTTTGATACTTTCCCTTTGCTCTCTACAAATAGTTGCTTCACCAACCGATGCACCTCTTCCTCTCGAATTCTAGCAAAAAACGTGAGGCGATTGGTGGAGAACACTTCTAGGGCTGTTAGACGCCGAAGGTTGCGCCAATGATTGCCATAGGAAGCGAATTTCAATGTTTTATTGTTATAATTGAGGTGTTTGCTAGCAAGCGTGTGTGGACGATTTGCAAAAGTGATATCATTTTTTGTAAAGCATTCTTCTATAGCTGAAGGTGAAGAGACAAGGAGGACGTTGCGTTTGCCAAGGTGGAGAAATAATACGTGGCCATCCTTCTCACTATGGTTGTGCAGAATTTGGTGTAGAGGTTCTTTGATGAGATGGAGATGACCTATGAGTGGTAAAGCAGGTGGGCTAGGTGGGAGGTTTCTATGCTTGGCTTGTCTTTTCAGCATGAATGTAGAAAGTAAAAGGAGGAGGAGGAGAATAATGGAAGTGGATATCACCGACCCAGCTTCTTTCATTAGGATATTATCTATCATCTCTCTTGCAACTCCCTTCTTCAGAGTTTGATGAAGGGAGCTGGGGTGTATCATGTATGTGTGTGTATATGATATATAGTTGAGATATAATGCTAATCCATACGAATGGACGTAGAATAAGTTGGACCAATAGAAAAGCATGCATTATTGAATGGTGACAAAATAAAAAAAATTAACGGAAAAATGGTATGTTACCGTAGAAAAAGTAAATACATACTCCATCCCAATATATATGTCATATTTGACTAAATCACAAGATTTAAAAAAAACAATAAATGAAAGAAAAAGAGTGATAATTTTATCAAAGTAATCTTATTATTTATTGGTGTATTAACTATTATCATAAATATAAAGTGGAGTATTTAAGGGTATAATTGATAAAAAAACATTTAATATTATATTAAAAATAGAAAATAATATATATTTTGGGATAATTTTTTTATAAATATGACATATATATTGGGACGGAGGGAGTAACTAGTACACTCCCTAACCCATGTTTTAGTCTTGTACCATATAATGAGCTGCTGACATAATTGTCAATGGTATCGTAAAATTATTTTTTATTTATATAATTTAAAGATTAAATTAAAATAAAACATGTATGCTCTAACCACTGCTTAATTCTAAGAGTGCCTCTGGCCTATTTAGTTAAGTAGTTATTACATAAGTTGAAAAGATAAAATGTGCACTACCGCTATTTTTGCTTTGAACAAGTTCATCATATAGATTTTAAACAAAGTAAGCTAACTACTAATGTTACTTAATCATGTGCTTTTTCTTTTTCTGTGTAATAATAATCATATGCTTTTATTTACAACTAGTTGATTACACAAATTTAAAATTATTATTATTATTATATGTTTTTCCTTAGAGATGTACAATTACTTCATTCATAAATTAGAAAATAATACTAATGCTATTTTTAGAACAAATTCATCACATAATTAATTATAAAAAAAGATTAAAAAATAGCCATACGCTGACGTTAACTACATTAGCCACATTAGTATACTTTATTGTAGTCCATATACTTTTTAATATTAATAATCATATCAGTATTACTATTTTTACTATCATTATTTTATATTATTAATATATTTAATTATGTTTAACTGTAACCCTAACTCTTAGTTGTGGTTCATGAGAATATTGCAAAGAATAATGATTACACTAAAAAACTAATATTAATAGGACTGAGATATACATACGCTATCGTACCATCTTTATAAGTCACAAAAACCTGCTATCAAATTAAGGTATCATATCTGGACCATCCGTGGTCCCAAACTTACGGGGACCATCATAATAGCTGGCTGTCTTGGGGGAGGAGATCGTCTCAGTGAAGGCTGAAGCTAGAGACGAGTCTCGTGAAGGTATTTCAGCTAACTGTGCCTTGTGTAGTGACTAATTAAGCACCTAATGGTCTGTTTTTTCCAGCTCGATACCTATCCTCCTTAGGTGTTGAAAGGGAGTAGTATCGTGATCTGATATATGCAGATACGCTGTATGTAACTTAAATGTACACACACAGGGACGGATTTATATGGATTTTAGGAGGGCTTGAGTTCCCGCTGCCTATAAGCTAGTTCTCAGGACTATGGTTTCGAAAATAACATTTCATGCATATATAATATGTCCAAAAACTCCATCTGAAATCTTGAATCAAACGTTATAATCGTTTAAAGATTTATTGATCATTTGGAATTCCGGCGACCCACATCTAAAAAACCATCAACGGCACGCACGTGATGTGTGTTGAACCTTGATGTTGGGTGCAAGTGTTGGGGATCAGGATTCACTTTGGATGATCATATTACCATGTGTTTTAATATATTACTAATATAGTTAACGTTTTGAAACTAATAATTATAATTATTTTATATGAAATTTGATGTACAAATACTTATCGGATGAAGTTTCATTTTTATAGTTGCCTCCCTATCATCCAAATTTGGCTCTATTCCTGTACACACCAATGGCCGCGTCTCTAATTCACGACGTCTGCAGACTACAGGCAACCTTAAGGACATTAGAGAGACGCAAACAGAAGTAAAGACAGACACGCAAATAGAAGTACAGACAACAACAATGTGCCAGACGCCAATGAACATAAAAAAAAAAAAAATGATGAGCAACAGCTAACATTGCATTTCTTATACAAAATTCACTATCATAGAAACAATTCAAAAGAGGAAAGCCTTAAGTGCAATATGTGATTTTTTTTTTTTTTGGTTTCCCACGATATCTTCTGCGCGCAATTGTAGAGACTAATCCCTCGAGGTACTGAACGACATTTAAGGGTTGATCTCTCCCAACCATTTTTCTCCAAACGCAAGAGTCAAGGATCGAACCCCTGACCACTTGCTTAAGAGGCCCAAACTCGTTACCACTTGGACCAACTACATTAGTCTTACACGTTTCAATCCCGTTTCCACGTTAGTCCTTTCCGTCAATTTCGACCTAACGCAGTCAAATAAAGAGACACGTGTCGCACTAATATCGTGCAACGTCAGCTCAAAACTAACGGCGGTAGGTTAAAATTGATGGAAAAGACTAACGTGGAAACGAAATGAAACATGTAGGACCAATTTGAAAAAAAAAACTTATGGGACCGATGTGAAAAATTAAATAAACATATAGGACCAATCAACCTATTTTGCCTATCTTTTACATGGGAACTGCCTTATTAAAAACCTAATCAAGAAAAACCATGCAGGACAAAACCTTGATTAAGCCCCTCTTATAGAAGCATCACTTTAATATATGTGAATTCCAGCATCCTGTTTTTCTTCTGGTGAAGCATTTCAAAGTAATATACTTTGCTCGGTCACCTTTGATATATTTTCATTTCAATTAAGCTTTGCAAGCAATATTTTCTTCGGCTGGAATTTCATCCACATGTAATAATAGCATGTTTGGGATCTGACTTAATCTGGATCAGAAAAATAACTTGCATCGACATGATCAATCAGCTGAGCATATATTCGTATAAAATTATTATATTAAGTCATGTAGTATTAGCAATATGCTTGTGTGCTTTTATAGCATCAATGTATAAGGACCAAGATTTTTGTTATCTTCTTAACATCCAAGTATCTAACAAATGCTAATGTACTCAATAGATATAATTTATCATGAGTCACTTAAGAACTAGTACTTTATAACTTGATAGAGAGAGAAAAAAATCCATTTGCTAAATATTCGATCCGCACGTTGAGACAAAACTTTGTCTTTCAAATTTTTTTTTCAAGACATTTCTTTATATCTTATATAGTTTGGAACAACTTCAAGTGAGTCCAATAATATTCAAATCACCAAAATTCATAGTAATTATATTAAACGCATTTAGAAATTTCTATACATAGATATCTAAGAAAATAAAAATATTGTTAAAGAATTAAACTAAATTGGATTAGATATGTTTCTGGCCCCGTAAAATGAGCGAATTTTGGTTTTGGGTCCTGTAACATTTTTTTCTTAGGTTTTTGTCCCTCTAAAATCTAAAATCACTATTTTTGGTCTCTACTGTCATGCGACATTCATTAACTACTTTTGTGTCTAACAGAAGGTCATATGATAATCCATTAACTACCTTTGTAGTGTCATGTTAGCATATGATTCTCCTAAAATTTTCCTTCAACCCTAAAATGAATGTTAGGGACTAAAAACGGTGATATTAAATTTTAGAGGGATGAAAACCAAAGAAAAACAATTTACAGGGATCTAAACCAAAATTTTTGTTCATTTTATAGGGACCAAAATTAGTAATTTCATATTTTAGAAAGATGAAAACCAAAGAATTTTTTTTTCAGAGACCAAAACCAAAATTCGCTCATTTTACGCGGACCAAAAACATATTTAGCCCAAATAAATTTATCTATGATGGCATGAAGTAATATCATGCGTATAAATTTGTTAAAAAACAAACATCATGCATATAAACCGTAAATCCAAATAGATATTTTTTATATCTTTCATTCATCCAGGATTTTCCATGTAGATATTATTCTCGAGTCAACCATATATAAGATGTAATAATAGCTATTTACATCAACATATTTTATATTGTCTAGATTTTGGACTTCAAGTCCATTTAGACCTCTTCTAAGGCTCGAGCTATAAGTTCAAAATCCTCAAATTATGCAATTTAGAAAAATATACATGTCAAGGTTTTAAATTATACATTTCAAATATTTTAGATGCTTCAGGGATAGGCTAAATGCATCTTAAATCCTTCAAGGATATGCTTTCAAAATCTTAGATCCTTCATGCATTTTGAATCGTTCAGGGCGTTTCATATAAATGTCATTATCAAGTGATCCATACAAATAGGTTGTAACAATATTCATTATATGTAAATTGAGTCTTTCATGTGCTACACCAGACTAATTAAGTATCGAAAAGTACTTGCATCCAGCACATGGGCATAATCTCTTCAAATCAATGGTGGGTCTTTGAGAAAGCACTTGAGCAACAAGTCCTGTTTTGTACCTCACAATTTCACATTCTCATTTCGTTTTCGCACAAAAAGCCATTGTATCCAACTGGATTTGCACCTTCAGGTGTACGGACTAGAGGTCCAAAAACTTTTCGATTGGCAAGCGAGTTTAATTTCGCCTTAATTGCTTCTTTCCATTTTGGCCAATCATTTCTTTGTCTACAATCTTTAGTAGACTTTATTTCATGATCCTCATTATCATTTATTAATTTAGTGCTACATTGTATGCAAAAACATCATCTTGTTGACTTCATTTCGGTTACATGGTATTCCATTCATGACATAATTTATTAAGATATCTTTATTTTCACAAATTTCAGGTACTTGAGTTTCTTGTGGAACTGAAACATTAATTATGTCCGAGGACTCTTCTAGAGTTTCCATATCCTCAATTTGACCATCTTGCTTTTAGCTCCTTTTCTTATTTGAGGATTTTTATATTTGGAACTGACATTTCTCTCACGCTTCATGTGTGTTTGAGACTCATTTGCAATATTAGATTGTCCAACATGGACATCGATTTTGACTAGAGCATTAGCAGTTGGTACATATGATTTATTTAATGAATTATCTTTTGACCTTCTAGTTTATATTGTTTTGTGCGAGGATCAAGATGAGATAATGATAATTCATTTTAACTAATCTACTTTTCCAACTGCTTATTCTATCCCCCTAATATTTGAAAAACCAATTCATGAAAATGACAATCGGCAAACCGAGCCGAAAATAAATCTCCCCTTGATGGTCAAGGTATTTTATTATACATGAAGTTTTATTTCTAGTTGAATAAAAGTGTAATAAACTATGAGTGGACCCAATTTTTGGATGCTTTACTTTGATTTCTATGATAAGTGGGTTGCATTCTTGTCCTTGGAGAGGGAGGGGGACTCCCTGGACCTTCATGAGCACCTGGAGTTGCCATCACTTGAAAAACAAGATCAAAAATAACAAGAAATTTTAAAATTACCCCATAATCGATTACTATAATCGATTATTCAAGTCAGAAGCCCCATAATCGATTACAATAATCGATTATTCAAATCAGAAAAACGGGAAAAAAAAAATTTGAAAGTTTCAATTTTTTTGTTTTTTGTTTTTTTTGTGTGATTGTATGTCATGGAAATCAAGAAGAGGAAGAGTATTATCTATTCTTTATGCTGTGTGAAGGATAAGATATATAGGTTGGACATTGATAGAAAGTATTGGAACAATATGACTAGTACAATCATGGTGGAGAAGTTAGGACTTCCTGTTTTAGAGCATCATGGTCCTTATATGCTTGAAAGTCTCGAGGATCCGGAATTTAAAGATATGGGTGCTGGGATGGTGAGCAAATAAGTACTAGTGTCGTTTAAATTCGAGGGAAATGAAGATGAGGTACTATGTGATGTGGTGCCTACAAAAACAAGGCACTTGCTACTCGGGCGTCCATGGAGGCATCAACGACAAGCAAGTCGCGTTGAAGAGAAAGAAAAACAAGAGAGTATGGTCCAAGAGAAAAAGAAAGATGAGATTAAGAAAAAAAACAAGAGAGTATGGTCCATGAGAAAAAGAAAGATGAGAGCTTAGAAAAAGAAAGTGGAGAACAAAAAGGAGAAATATTTTTACATAACCCACAATCTTTTGATTCAGGTTGGGATTTGAGTTCAAATCCTTTTCAGGAGGAGGGAAATAATGAAAACAAGGATGGTTTGATCAGGTGGAAGACATATTCCATTTGAGCTTCCATGGCTCTAGTCCCGAGTCCTCATTTGAAACATTTTTGTGATCCCAAAGTTGGTAAATTATTTCTTGATTTTGATCTTAAATTTTATGATGAGGTGAAGGACAATAAAGTTGAGGAAGGCAAGACTTGTCTTTGATCTACGAAATTGGATATGATCTCATTCAAACAAAAAGAGGTATCTAAAGTCCAAGTTTTTGTTTAAAGAGTGCTATGAGGATTTGAGGACAAATCCTTTTGAAGAAGGGGAGCATGATGTGATCCTGAATTCATTAAGCATGTGGAAGGAAAACTACAAGGATTTTATTATTTTAAAATTCAAAGTATCTTGAAGAACCATGATGATGAAGGGCGTGTGCTACTTGGAAGCCCATTTACTAGTTTTGTTTCTAGTTGAATAAAAGTGTAATAAACTATGAGTGGACCCAATTTTTGGGGGCTTTACTTTGATTTCTATGATAAGTGGGTTATACTAAGTTGGGCTAAGACCCCTTAGGAGGGGAGCTCGAAATTCATGAACATAAATGAGAATAACCTTTGGCTTGAATGCCTAGGTAACTCCTTAGAAATATGAAGAGTTAAGTTTAATAGCCACTTAGTGGATGGTTAGATCTTTTTATTAGACTTATTGGGTTTTTGCTACTTTTATGAGGGGGAGTTAATTCACTTCATGGTGACCCTTGGTTGCATCTTCATGCAACTCCCTCAAGCCTATATGTATTCGAATTTTATGAAGAGGAATGATAACTAAGAAGTTGATTTTGGATCCAATTGTGAGGGTATTGTCTCTATTAGGTTCTTGATTGAGCCACCCCCTTTGATCTTATCAAGAGTCCAAGACTTTTGTGGCGATCTTCACTAGGCTTATCAAAACTCCTTGGATTTGTGGCGCCTCTCCCCCTTTCTGATCTCCATCCATTTTCTTGTTTCCTTCTTTCTTGAATTGAACACTACATGATTTCTTAAGTTTCAATGGAAGTCTAGCTAATTGTGCTTGATAGTTCAACCTAAGATCATCAACAAGACAACCCACTAATTTGGTTGTGATACACTCAATAGCCTATTACATTTTATTTAATTAGAAATAAGACTAGTAAATGGGCTTCCAAGTAGCACACACCCTTCATCATCATGGTTCTTCAAGACACTTTGAATTTTAAAATAATAAAATCCTTGTAATTTTTCTTCCACATGCTTAATGAATTCAGGATCACATCGACTTATGATAACTTGTTGGCCTGATGCGAATAAATGACGCAGCACGCAAGATTGCATGTTTCCAAATATAAATTGGAGGTTTTGACCTCATAATTAATGATCTTGCAGTCAATTTTAGACGCTTAATGAATAATTCTGCAAGTCCATTTTGTGTATGAACGTATGCTACATGATGTTCAATATCAACCTCATACAATACACGTTAAAGGCCTGCGATTTAAATTCACGAGTATTACCTAAATGGGTTACAAGTTGACAACAAGCAGACGTGTGACCATCTAGTTGATGCAACAATTAAAACCATAAAATATCTAAATGGTCCACACGACAGGTGTATTAGTCCGCAATCTCACATTGTTTATGTTCTAAAAAAGTGAGAGATTCACTCCCAATTTTTGCTGATGATGGTCAAATTATCAACTTCCCGTGGGAACAAGCAATATATGAGAATTTATTGAATTGAAGAATCTCCAAGCTCTTCAATGGATGTCCACATAAATTTTCAATTATTTTTCGTATCATAATACCCGGTACAGTCCAACTGGTCATGCCAAACCATAAACTTATTATGATCTGTAAACTTCTGGTTTACGACACTATGTGTTTTAAATGTACTAATATGCATGGAGTACAAAACGGAATAAATGCAACTAATTTTTCCAATAGGAATTTAGAAAGTGCGTCAAATTTAATTCTATATTTTTAGCTAGTAAATAGCTTTATAATTAACCTACATTAAGAACATGTGACACATGAAAAACTCATTATATTGAAGAATCTTCTGGTCCTTCAACAATATCAATAAGAATTGTTAATGTTCACTTAGGATAATCTAATTGACCATATACCTTATAACAAAAGACCGATAAACTTCAGGTTTACAACAGCATAATAATTTTTTATTTATATGTGCATAGCAAACTTCTGATTTACCTTAGCATAATTTTTAATTGCACTCGAAATATTTAGTAAATCAAATAAGTTAAAGTAAATAAATAATTTCCGTTTCATCAAACAAATAATAAAACTTTCCTTCAAAATAAATAATAAAATAGACATATACAAATACATACTATTTGTAAGAGAGTAAATCCCCAATTTGGTCCCTGATATTATAAAGTCGTATTAACATGGTCCTTAACATTTTCGAAATTACAAAGACATCCTGAAATTGTCAAAAGTTAATCAATCGAGTCCTTCTGTCAGCAACTAAGTTGAGCCTTGTAATTTTAGGGACCAAATTGGCACAAAATTGACACAAGGACCAAATTGATACGACTTTACAATTTCAGGGATCAAATTGGAGATTTACTAATTTGTAAGACCATGAGCAAATAAATAATTTTCATAAGGAAAATTTGAACATTAACTTATATTCAACAAAACAAAAATGATAGCTCATAATATTTAGATTATTGTAACATCTATAACTTTTCAAAGCTCAAATGCTTCTTTATCAATAAGCATTTCATTTGCTAAAAAATGTCAACTTTTTTCAAGTGTTATCATGAAATACTTTGAACGCGTTGTAAATAGAAGAAAAGAGAAGATAAGATCAATGGATCAGGACAAATGAAATAACGACACAAGAATGTGTACTTCTTTAAGAAGTAACCATACCACTAATTCTTCTCATTCTTTCTTCATGAAAAAATGATGTCCAGGAAGTTACATTTCCCCCATAATGTGTATGACTTACTTCACCATTATTAGGAATAATAGCAAAGGTTATGACCATAAATCATACTAATGACATTTTATCACCTTTTTTATTTGTTAATGAATATAGTCATTCATCACATGCAACACATGCATGTTTACAGCACTTCTCCTAGGATGACTATACATCAAAACAATTGGAAAGAGAGAAACTTCAAGAACCATGACATTTAAGTAAGATAATGGTAATTTTTACCACATCAATCATCATAACCACGACCTTTGTCGTATCTAAAATTACAATATGAAAACATTCATTTCTAGGAATGAAGTTCAATCTATTCGATGACCTTTCATATTTTTCATCAATAGTTTCTTGTGTTCAATCACAATAATACACAAACTTAATTCAAAATATTCTTGAAAATATTTTCTTATTTTTGCTACTCTATGATCATATTTGATAGCCATAATAGTAGATATTTTTTCTCTATATAAATTTCCTTTGTTTCAAAATATACTATGATCGAATTAATCTTTTAGATTTCAATCATGATCTAAAGCGCTAGTTCTTCGAGAACTATACCATGAATCTTCAAATAAATAATTACCAAGAAAAATAATTGGTTTTGTCAAATTCTTTGGGGAATGTTGAATAATAATTTCCTCTAGAAATTATCACGAGTAACAAAAAAAAAGATAAAATATAATAAATAGAAGAAATATAAAATAAGGAGATTAAGACAGCGAAAATATGAACACAAAAAGGTTTAGTTATTTAGGAACTATCCATGCCACCAATTCTTCATATAAAATATAAATGATTACCAAGAAAAATCATTGTTTTGTGCAATCCTATAGGGATGCTTGAATATTAAATTTTTCTAGGATTTATAATAACTAACAAGATAATTGTGACAAAATTCACAATAAAATTTCTGTGGATGGAACACTAAAAGATTTTCATACTAAAAGTAACATGAAAAAACAAAACTATAAGAAAGGATATGATCTCTCAAAGAGAGTGAGAAGAAACTATTAATAATAAAATTTCTACATGAAACATTGAAAAAAAAATTCATACTAAAAGTAACATAAAAAACAAAACAATAAGAAAGGATATGATCACCCAAAGAGAGTGAGAAGAAACGAATCCATTCAATATAATCTCCAAACTGATTAAACCATTGCTCATATGATAGAGACTCGTGCTAATAACGTGTTATAAAATTAACGTAAAAATCTAATCACTTAAAATCAATGGAGATGGAAAAACAAGAGAATAGAGAGAACAACAGAGAACTTCAATTTTGATTCCATCACCAACACAAATGAGATGTCCTATTTATAGGCATAAATCTATACAACTCAGGAGTTTCAACTTGTTTAATGTGAGAGGACGAACCAATATGATTTATAACCTCCTATGGAATATAAAAGGCTTATAGACATCCACTTATTACGTACAATATTATTCATAACACCTTTTACAATGTCAGCTACATTATATTTGACTTTGTGTATGATAATGACCAAACACGAGGAATCTACATTACTAGTTGAGGTCATGACCCGTTTTCTGTTTTTTTTTTTTTAAGGAAGGCCTGTCACTAGAGTGGGCTCTTAGGCCCACAAGGGATCCAATGAGAAGGTTGTGAGAATAGAAAAAAGGGGTGATGACAATTCCAGTGATTGCACCCAGGACTTTACCTAATTTCCCACAACTAACCATTTGAGCTGCCTTGGGGGAAGGGGTGGCCCTGAGGGTGTGCCGGATGTGCGACCGTACAGGGTCCCATTTTTTAGGGGCACCAAATTTTTGTTTTACTTAGTATATATATATATATATATATATATATATATATATATATATATATATATATATATATATATATATATATATATTAAAAATAAAAAATTATATAATTAATAGATATTTAATTGTTTTCCTAATTCATGCATAATTTATAGAATATTAACTATTCCCGTTACCGTTACATCTACTGAGAGGAGTTTTTCAAAATTGAAATTGCTAAAATCTTATTTGCGATCTATAATGTCGCAAACTAGATTAAATAGTCTTGCCTTGATTTCTATTGAAAATGATTGTTTACAGAATCTTGATTATGAGCAGATTATTAATGATTTTGTAGCAAAAAATGCAAGGAGGATGATATTCAAAGATTAGGAAGACATCACTTTCTTTCTTTAGCCCTTGTGATTCATGTGCTATCGGTGGATGATATTGATGTGGGATGCTACTCAAATTGCTACGTGTTCGGATTAATAGAGACATGTATAACTCTACTTTTGCAATAATTCTATTGTAGTTTTGGTTTGGTTTGAGCTTTTCAATGTTGATGTAATCTTTAACTTTTCTTCTATGATATTTTATTTCACTTGAGGTTATATTAAAATAATTAATGACTAGTTTTTTTGCACCTCTTTTATTTTGAAAGCTATATGCATTTGATAATCAATATATATAACTTATAAAAAATAAGGTATCAATTTCATAGTTCGCACAGGGCACCCAAAATTTCAGGGACGGTCCTGTCGGGGGACATGTTATGGCCCTTTTAAAGTTGTAAACTTAACTTTATACATTCTTATGAAATTTTTATTATTATAGATAATTATACATACAAGAATTTTACATCACACTTAACACACATCAATATGCATGCTATAGTTATAGAGGAAACTCACATCAACCTTTATTCATATAGAAGGTGTAATCGAGATCCCCAGACTTTACAATCAACGGTAGAACTTTTTAGCAACAAAGCTAGATAGCACCCATTTGTTATGAGATGTATAACGTCCTTATTCCTTAAAATTTGATTTTGTCCCCAAAATTTTTATTCTAGTTTCTGTCCTATAGACACAAAGTGCACACTTTATATATTTGATAGAACTTGTATCATACCTTGGCGTGGCTTGCATAAGGCAACCAAAGGCTCGGCTTTGGGTATGGTAACCCCTGTTCCCTCTGTCATGTTGATTTCTCCATCCCCAATTTTGTCCCACTCAAAACACTGAATCAAGGCACCCAACACAAGTCCCATAACACGTTTAGCCAAACCACCTCCAGGGCAAGCTCGCCTTCCAATTCCAAATGGAATCATATTGTAGATTTCACTGCCATCCCCTTCATCAAATCTCTCTGGCACAAACCTCGTTGGATCTACCCACCACTTAGGGTCTCTGTGTAGGGTCCATAAATTCACAAGTAGCATTATCCCTCGTGGTATATCAAAACCACAAACTTTGCAATCATCGGAGGACTCGTGTGGTACCAAGAATGGAGCAACGGGATATAGACGAAGTGTCTCAGTTATTACGTTTTGCAAGTATTTGAGTTTCGTAGTGTCTGCTTCCTTCAACAGTTGATTTTGCCCCACATAAGGGTTTATCTCAACCTTAGTCTTACTCATTGCTTCCGGATGGTTGAGGAGAAGCGATAGTGCCCATTCCATAGTAGTAGATGCAGTTGCAGTGCCAGCAACTAGCATTGTCTACATAATTTTACATAATTTTGACAACAAGTTTGAATGTTTGGTTATTTATTAAGAAACCAATCTCAAAACGTCTAAGAGAGCTTAACTCCAGCGATCAACGATTGTCATCTATAACTTAAAAGTGTTGACATACTATTAAGTTCACTGACAACTATAATTAACAAAATATCGTTATACGTGAAAGAATTGGGAGGATGTAAAAGTGCCCGAAATAATCAAGTTTTATGTCTCTCTCATCAGATGGGAAGAATAGAAACCTTGATTTTATAGAAAAATATTTTTTGTACACAATACAGTAGTATATCATATTTGAATGTAAGTGTGGCTTGATATTGTATGCTACACTAAAATGAATGTATCATATGCAAATATAAATAAGCTCTTATCTAAATATCGTATTTTAAAAGTAAGGGTTTAATTTTGATATATTATCCGTATAAATTTTTTTATATTGTTAACCAATTATACAATTATAAATAAGAGTCAAATAGTTTGAATAATGTGATAATTTATATTTGGTTAACAGTGTAAAAAATTTATACATTGATAGTGTTTAAATCTTTTAAGTATTCATAACATAACACGGATTTTATAGGAACATAAATTCCTTTGTTGATCGGTTTACAACATTAATAGCATCTATACACAAACAAGAGTTTTGCTATATATTCTCCTACAAGACCCTCCTATTAATACTTCTAATACTAAATAAAGAAAGTATTAAATAAAAAGTAAAAGGTTTTGCTAATTAGTACCCTTACACTCGTTAAAGAATCAAGAAAAAAAAAGATTTTATTGAAAAATTAAAAATTTCACTTCTCGATTTGGGGTTGAGATCCTTTTCATTTTTTTTCTCCATTATTATAGTTTTAGGAGTATAAACATGATAATATGACATTGAATGAGATCCAATTATCCTCTATAGACCCCCAAAACCATAGTAATGAAGTTGTACATTTCTTATGAGACATGAAAAGGATCTTTACCATTAAGGAAGAGTTAAATCTATTTTTTTTATTGGCTATTTCAAATTGTTGGGTCACGAGGGGAGCCTAAAATACCGAGGAGATCTCCACATTGAGTTAAGAGCAAATCATACAAGTGATTTGGATACCATATGTTTCATCTAAAACCTCAAAGCGTTAGGTGTAGGGATGTAAATTTTATCCATACCTGCAGATAATATCTGTAACGGGTAGAAAATGGATAACTTAATGGGTACCCGCAGGTAAATTAAACAGGTATTTTCTCTACTCGTTTATTAATGGGGCGGGGGTGGGTAGTATAGTATTCATACCCGCGAGTACCTGCTAAGGGGGGTTAGAATATTTACATTTAAAAATATTAGGCTAATCGATTGAAACGATCCTCATGTGTGAATGGATTAATTTAGACACACTTATGGATTAGCCTTACTATTTAATATTTTAAATTTTAATTTAATGACATGTATGATTATACTATTTACATATCATATTGTTTAGTATATTTACTATAATACTTTTCAAGCACAAGAACTTTTCATATCATCAAGGAACTCAAATGCAGAATTAGTTTGAATTTTATGTGTGAATAAAAAAATTTGTGAGGTGTTGAATATCCATGGATATCCATGCACACCCACAAATAGTAAAAAATTTATTTAAAACCCGCAAGATGAATTACCCACATGAATATGGAGCAGGGACGGATACCAAATATATTCTTCGAACAGGGTAGGTAGTGGGGGGCTACTACACATACCCACCCCGCCTATTTACATCCCTAGTTAGGTGTATGAATCCTCTCACTTATATGTTGTTAAACATGTCTATTTTCATTTAATGTGAGACATTTTACTCACACTTATACTCCCCAGCACAAATCAATATATTCTAAAAGATATGGTATTATCCTTTTTGTTTTCAAATAAATGATTAAGTTTAAAATTAATATATAATTAGTTTAGTTTCTACACTATTATTTCATGGTGCCTTCTCCGGTACCTTCAATAATTTTAGGATAAAAGTTACTCTGTCCAATCAGAATGCGCCACCTCAATTAAATGGATCATGTTAGTGAGTCAAGTCAAATGTTTCTCATCATCTAATTGGACCACCTAAACAGGTATGTTTAGTCTCCAAATGTTTCTCATCATCTAATTGGACCACCTAAACAGGTATGTTTAGTCTCCAAATGTCTGATGTGCATTTATCTTAGTTTTGATGAGATTAAAACAGTTATTCAATGATTTAATTGAACCCGTCTGTGGTATTTAACTCGTCTACTTAGTGTGCAGATTATTACATTAAGCGTCTATATGAACTGTTCACACGTCTGAACTAGCTTAAGTTCACACGTCTGAACTAACTAAAGTTCACTTGTCTGAACTGAGATAAGTTCACTCGTCTGAACTAGCTAAGGTTCACTCGTCTGAACTAAAAGAAGTTCACTCGTCTAATGAAGTCTTCAACCGTCTGATCAAAGGAAGACTCACCCGTCTAAAAGACTTTGCAACTGGCGTCATCTCTTTGTTAAAGAGGCAACCCGTCTAATGAAGCTACTCATCCGTCTAGTGACTAACGTTAAAGAATACATTGGATGAAAGCTGTCTCGACTCTGATAAGGAACTTCAACAAAGTGCTTTGCCTGAATACAACTGCATCTTACGCCAAAAGGGAAAGTCTTCCCTCTGCAAACAAAAAGCACGTATACAGACCTGCTGAGACCAAAGGTATATCAGAAGTCTATATCACTCTGATGAGAGAGAACAGGCGAAGTTCCCTATGCTTTAATGGCTGATCAGAACGACTCTATTGCATTTATTGAAGATCTACAAGAAGCCAAGGCTTCAGACCTTGTGTCTAACGGCTTTAAAATTTTGAAGCCTATTTAATGAAGAAGACTTTGAAGATTCCAGTAGACAAGAGAACGATCAAAGCAATCAAGAGCAATTACTCTGTGCATTTATATCTTCATTCTTTCATTATTTATTCTTCAATCATTTGAAGTTAATACGCAGTCTTTTAGAACTTCATATTTAATACACTCGTCTGAGTGCTTGTGAAAGACTTGCAAAGTGTAATCTTTTTACAACTTCTCTCAAACAAACCCGTCTGAGCCTGAAGAGGCTAAGTGTGCAAATAATACTTGTCTGGAGCCTGGAGAGGCTAGGTGTGAAAACAATACTCGTCTGGAGCCTGAAGAGGCTAGGTGTGAAAATAATACTTGTTTGTCCTATAACCTAAATCAGTTATAGTGAGAAAACTTGGTGCTGCCAAGGACTGGACGTAGCCTCATTGTTAAGGGGTGAACCAGGATAAAACCTGCTGAGTGATCTCTCTTTCCCTTAACTCTTTAGTTTGATTATTTGTCTTAACTATCATCTAACTAAAGGGGTTTATACTTGTGTTTATCAAAACTTTTCTTATCTTGCATGATTGTGTGTTTTCTGTGAAAACCTTCAGACGAGTTATCAGTCTGATTGACCTGTCTGTGTTTACTTTTCTATTACAACCCGTCTGTGCTTGCGAAAAAGTTTCTATATTCACATAAATTTGTCAAACACCATTCAACCCCCCTTCTAGTGTTTGCATCTGTCTATTTCAAGGTAAAGTTACCCTTAGGGTACAAGAGAATTCACCTTATTTCATCATTATAAATTATCACACTAAGTGAATTTATTAAAACTCAATTTTCCCCCATAATCTGATTGGTCTAGTGTGGACTAAAAAATAATAATCTTTGATATAGCCTAATATTTAGTTTTTTTTTTTTTTTTAAATATCCTTTCATAGGAAAGATTAATCTTTTAAAATATAGTTACACCCTTCAATAAAAATATTTTTGAACAATATTTTTCTTAGACGTTAATTCAAAAATCGAATTCACAAGACGACATTTTTAAAGAACTTCAAATTTATTTTTACTCAAACCAATACACATGTTGATGTGGGTTACTTAATTTGATTCATATAATCCTCAGTCTAGTAAAAAGGATTTGGGATGCGTTTGAGTATATAATTTATTTAATCACTTATGTAATAAGTTCTTTGTTAAATAAGCTAAAAACAACTTATTTTCATATGCTTCTCTGAGAAGTTTATGGAAATAAGTTAAAAAGAGCTTATGAAACGATCATAAATTATTTTAATAAACTATTTGCTTAGGTTTATTATCATAAGCTATATTCATAAGCTCTCTATAAGCGCTTCCAAACACACCATTGATTATTAATAAGAGTTTAACGTTGATATAATGTGAGTGTAAAGTTTTTGTATATTGTCAATCAATCACAAATCATTGTATTTGTGACTTTTAAAATAGTTGTAATAAGAGTCAAATATTTTTAATGGTGTATCAATTTATGATTGATTAACAATTCCACTCATGCATACCCATTAAATCTTATTAATGATATCGCTATAATTCAGGATAGATTATCATATTATTAAATTAGTTTAATTTGATACATTGTCCGTATAAAGTTTTTTATATTGTCAACTAATCACACATCACCTTATGTACAGGACTGACCCAACACTTATTGAGGCTTAAAGCAAACTTTGTGTCGAGTCTTTTTTAAAATTGATAACAAATTAATCTAACAATTTTTTCATACAAAAATAATTATTATGTACACAATGAGGAGTTGATCCCTGGACTTTCAATTAATGGTAAGCTTTCATATCAAATAGGCTAATTTATGTTTGTTGATGTATCAAGACATATCAAAAAGATAATAATAATAATATAAAAGATAAAATATATAAAGTGGATTTTTTTTAAAGAAAAAAATGTTTTTCTAGTAAATGTCCATTTAAGTCCTCAACAATTTTTGAGGTGCCACTTTTCGTCCTTGAGAAAAAAAAAACTTACGGAATAGTCATCAAGAATGACAAAGAGGGACTTTTAGTCCCTCCATTTGTTTCCATCATGAACACGTCATTAGAGTATTGATGATGTATCATTAGTATGCTAGATGCTCAAGGAATAGTTCCTACATGCATAATAGATCATGAGAATAATTATGCATTGACCCAATAAAGTCCCAAACTTGTATTTAAGTAATCCAATTTAGTCCCTGACAATTTCTATTTTGTGACACATTAGTCTCTACATGTTACAAGCAACACACCACATGCACCAGATACACCAACACAGGTCATATGAACGAATTTAATAGTCACATGTGCACAGTAACGGTATATATCAACACTTTAACTCTATGTTTAGGGACTGACTGTCCCTCTTTTGTCATTATCAGGGACTATTCAGTGAGTTTTTTTTCCTCAGGGACGAAAAGTGGTACCTCAAATATTGTTAGGGACTAAAATGGATTTTTACTCTTGTTTTTTTTAGAAGCCTAAAGTAAGGGTCTCACTTGCTTTGACCTTAGGTCGAGCCTGCTTATGTATGACTTTTAAAGTAAATATTTTAGGAGTCAAACATTTTTTATGTTGTGTCTATAATAGTGTATCACAATTAAATCATTATTAAATTAACCTTTTATACAGCTTAAATATTGGTTAATATTTAAATAATGTAAAAAAACACTGAAAATAGTATAACTGAGAGTTATGGAAGTTTTTTTTGACAGGATTATGGAAGTTAAATCTTAAACATATTAAAAATATATTATTATTATTATTATTATTATTATTATTATAATATATATTAATAATATATATATATATAAGGCTAAAAAAAATTAAGGATATGTTTTGATCCAATCAGTCCAAAAATTAAAAATCATATAGTTAAGTGTCCTTACTATATAGGCTTAGTTTAGATTATTTCTTAAAAAACGTTTATAAAAAAATCAAGTCAGAGATTCATATAGGTAATTGAGTTTTTACTAAAAAATGTTAATTTGAAAAAAATGTTGAAATTTATCTTTCAAGAGAAGCTGAATTTCACAAAACATTTCCGTCAAAAACATTTCAAGAAATTTAGAATCTAAACAAACGGCCCCTAAGTTTATACAACACATTCAATGATGTAGAACAAGAGATTTCTCCAACATGGATTGTCTCCGGCCTCTTCATCCTATGTAGCAAGAAAATGAGAGTGGGAGGAGAGAAAAAAGAAGGAGAAAATTGGGAAATGATGAAGAGAAAAAAAAAATAAGAGATAGATAGAAAGGATGAGGTGGATGGAGAGAATCAAAATCCAATTTTCTCTCATGCAGTCATGCTTTAATATGTTTTTAATTCATATATATATATATATATATATATTAATATCGGTGTTGTGTAAGGTGTATCATCCACTAAAGTGGTGCACCCATGCACCACCCAAGTGACAAAATCTGGACCATTCAGATTGTCACTTAGGCGGTTTGAATTTTCGACATTCTTTTTATTGGTTAAAGTATATAAATACTGTATTTGATTGGTATTTGCACATAAAGACCTCAATTATTCGTAATTGCACATAAATATTTTTTATTAAATTTATATATATTTATTTTAAATTATATTTCTAATATATATATATATATATATATTTTTATTTTAAAATATAATTATTTTAAATTTTATTTTTTTGCATTTTTTTTAAATCCATACTTTTTCCTTAATTACTTATGCCTAATTATGTTGAGTGAAATAAAATAATATAACACATCAGAAGTGTTGCTACCTACATTTAATTGTATAAATTATTTAAGTAGAAAAGCAAGTTAACAAAGTACCAAAGGAAGATTTTAGACTGCCTTTTTCTTTTAATAATCAAGAAACAAATTTTAGGGACTTAAAGATTTACTTAGATTTTATTTTTTTATTTCACAAAGAAAAATATTTATTTTTATATTAAATTTTCAATTTTTTTTATTTTCATATTAACTAATAAAAAAAAAGGTCTTTATACAAATATGAAAATACAGCATCTTGTTTTTCAAATACATAAGCACCTTTGACACTTTGACTAGATGAAACTTGTTGAAAAATCAAACGGTCCAAATGATAATTTAGACGGTCCAGAAGTTGCCACTTGAGGGATGCATGGGTGCACCAATTTAGTGGGTGGTGCACTATAATCTTCGCCATTAATATCTGATATTATTGAAGTTTCTTTAAGTATTTAATGCCTAACAAATGTTCCATTTTCTAATATCACCTGTCAACAATAGTTCCATTTTTATATTAAATAAAAACAAAACTAAAAAGTGTTTCAGTTTCAAAGATCAAAAACATATATTTAAATTTTGGCTTAATTGCACTTTTGGTCTCTCAAGTATCACGATTGTGTAATTTTGGTCCCCCGGATTTTAATTGCGCCAATTGGGTCCTTCAAGTATCACAATTATACCATTTTGGTCCCCTAAGTTTCAATTGCGCCAATTGGGTCCCCACGTCTCATGATTGTGCAATTTTGATCTCCAAGTATCACGATTGTGCAATTTTGGTTCTTCAAGTATCACGATTGTGCAACTTTTAACATCAATAACCTACGAAGCACAAGTGCGACTGATTTGACACTTAATAAGACTAGGTTGGCAGCTTACGTGTCATTCTTATGTGACACTTAATGATGTGCATTTGATCATTAGATTGTGTGAGATGTTAATGTGTCTTATAAGAATATCCCGTAAACTGTAAAGTTGACTTCACTAAGTGTCAAATCAGTCTCGCGTGTCCTATGTAGGCTACTGACGTTGCACAATCGTGATAATTGGGGGACCAAAATACGTGGGGGACCCAATTGGCGCAATTGAAACTTGCGGGACCAAAATTGCACAATCGTGATACTTGGAGGACCCAATTGGCACAATTAAAATCCGGGGGACCAAAATTATACAATTGTGATACCTGAGGGATCAAAATTGCAATTAAGCGTTAAATCTTTCTTTTATTTCCAAAAACACCTGCTGGAAATTTTATCTTTATGGTTAGAAACCAGTAACTCCAAGGTCTAACTAGCTCTTTGATTGATGCATAAACAGTTAAGTAAATCATTATGTATAAACACACCATTAGATGATGATAGTGAGGACCAGATTAAGGTCTCATCTTGGAAGTGACACTTTAGCTAAATCCAAGAAGGTACCTGCCTGCCTTTAGATTGGCCATTGCGTCAATCCTACAGGCTGTTTTGGTTTCTAACTTGCTTGTAACAGGTGTTGGTGAAGATAGCAGCTGGTTGTTATGTTTGGTCATTAGTTAGATTGTATGGTGCTTTGTTTTGTTTGCTATTTGACAATATTTTTGTGTTCCTACTGTTTGTCTTTTGGCAGCAGAAGGGGGTGAAGTGTGGTTCCTTGGTATTGAAGAATTGGGAGTTTTTTAGGTGCAGAGATAGTATTGTATTCACTTGTTATATTTGTCTACAGTTTTGGTGCAGAGGTGATGCTGCTTTCTGTGTATGTACTGGCTGTTAGAAGTTGTAGCGGTGTTGGAGCTTTGGCACCATCGTTTTGTGGGTCATGCAATTGAAAATCCAATTCCTTAGGTCTAGGTCAGTTTGGAAGATTATGAGTTCATTGTTTTTGAGACTCAGTTAAACTTTTCTATTCTGATTAGAAACAGGGGATGAATCAAGTTGGTCTTTTTCTTTTCTTTTCCATGAGGCTCAACATTTCTACAGGAGTTACTTATGTGCAGTTTCTGGTTTATGGAATTTCTGCTGTTTAGTTCGGATATTGCATGGCTTATGTAAATGTTTGGAGGATGCTTACTTTTCCTTTATATATATATATATATATATATATATATATATATATATATATGGGTTAGAGTATTCTTGTACTCTTATACAATATATTCTTTAATGTTTTTTAAAACACAAGATGATGATAGTGTAAAAAATGAATCAAATTTAAACTCAAAACTTTAGAAACTCACCAGAATAACACCTTTTATAGTTTCATGAGTGTATAATTCTGGTTCGCTATCTTGCTTATCCAACATAACATCGATCAGCGTCATATTCCCTTGATCGTTTCTTGTATTGATCATGCTCCTGTTTCTCCTTTGCTCGTCAATGAGGTTTTGGAAGAAGTTGTCCATCTTGCTCTTCAACTTCACCATCCTCTTTTCTAACCCTTGAAAATCAATCCATTGCAGTATTGGAAAGAAGTCATTCAAATTTCCACTTCCCTCGAGCTCTATGAACTCTTTCATGAGAATCTGAAATTCCTTCCCTTCTTGTGTAACCGCATCCTTGCCATAGTACCTTTTGCCAGAGATCATCCTTAGCATGATATTGAAAGAAATCTCCATAAGTATGGACCTGAGTTCTATCTTTGACACTTGTCCTTTGCTCTCTATAAATAGTTGCTTCACCAACCGATGCACATCTTCCTCTCGAATTCTAGCAAAAAATGCAAGGCAATTGGTAGAGAACAGTTCCAGAGCTGTTAGACGTCGAAGGTTACGCCAATGATCGCCATAGGAAGCGAATTTCAATGTATTACTATTGTAATTGAGGTGTTTCGCAGCAAGCGTGTGGGGACGATTTGCAAAAATAATATCATTTTTTGTAAAGCATTCTTCTACAGTCGAAGGTGAAGAGATAACGAGGACATTGCATTTGCCAAGGTGGAGAAATAATATGTGGCCATATTTCTCAGTAAGGTTATGAAGAATTCGGTGTAGAGATTCTTTGATGAGATGGAGATGGCCTATGAGTGGGAAAGCAGGTGGGATAGGTGGGAGGTTTCTATGTTTGGATTGTTGTCTTTTGAGGATGAATGTAGAAAGAAAAACAAAGAGGATCAGGAGAAAAATGAAAGTGGATATCAGCCGGTCAGCTTCTTTCATTTGGATATTCTCTATCATTGATCCTCGCTAGCTTTATATAATTGTTGAGACATGCATGCTACTCTATACGAATGGATGTACAAATAAGTGGACTGGTGATACAATTCGAAAAGGTTACGGCATAATTGCGTTTGATACACTGTAACACGCATTCGTCTTATACACCATATAATGTGCTGCTCATAATTGCCAACCTAGGATAATGTCCCATATCACATTTTGTTAGCACGTTTTACACCGCAAATGATTAGAAGAGAAAATAATAATAAATTAGTGTATAAGATATACAAATATCTGTTAATACTCAATTTTATTGTATGAAACTCAATTGTGACCATGATGATATTCTACTTTATGTACATTATTAGTCCGTTTGCAATCTATGCCACATAAAACTAAATATGTCTTGATAATTATTTCACGGATGCTTTTTTAAACGAGAGATGAGATTACATTAGTGCTCATTTGTGGTGTGGGATACGGTGATATATAATAAATATATTATACTATTATATAATTGGTAAATTATCTAGATCATGTATAATTATATTTATATAATTAAATATTATATATATAGACTAATTAGTAAATAGTTTTTTCCGAAGCTTAAGATTTTATTTGCATAGTCAAATAAACTTTTCTTTTGGCTGCAGTAAAATTAATAATTTAGAAGAGTATAAAGCATTCTTCTACAGCGGAGGGTGAAGAGACAACGAAGACATTGCGTTTACCAAGTTGGAGAAATAATATATATCCATATTTCTCAGTAAGGTTATGAAGAATTCGGTGTAGAGGTTCTTTGATGAAATGGAGATGACCGATGAGTGGTAAAGCCGGTGGACTAGGGGTGAGGGTTCTATGGGTTTTGAGAATGAATGTGGAAAGAAGAAGAAAGAGGAGAAAAATGGAGGTGGCATGGGTATGACCCAGCCTGCAGATTCATCCATATATTAGGGTAGGGAAATACTAACCATCAATATATTAGGATAGGGAAATACCGATCAGTATCCTAAGTATATTAATTAAGAAAATAATGATAGAAAATTTATATTAAGAAGTAGTGTATTCAATTTTTTCAAAATTTTAAAGTTACATTTTTCAATGCAAAGTCTCTACTTTTTGATTCCTTAACCAATGCTCTTAGGATAATGATTAACAAGACTCATTAGGATAATAGAGAAATGCTAACAACACACTCTTTAACATTTTTTTTCTAACATTTTATTAAAAAAAAAAAAAACATTTTTTTTCTAACATGTTTTCTCCTATTGGTTGAATTAATGTAGTCCTACAAAATTCAAGTGAGATCCACATGAATTTGTGGGACCTACATGAATTTCAACCAATAGGAGAGTGTGTGTTGAAAAGAGAGTGTTAAAGAGTGTGTTGCTAACATTTCTATAGAATAATATTGTCCTCTATCATCATATGTGCGGCTTCCTCCTCTTTATTACCCCTTCTAGATCTATATATAAGCAAAAAAAAACCCTAAATTTTTTGGACTCAAATATAAGCAAAAGTACCAAATCAACCTTATTTAATGCTAGTGTTTCAAAAATACCCTATGGTTAATTGTTTTTTTATTTTTCCAAGAGCACTATACATTCCTAAGACGCAACTTCCAAGAGTATTATACACTCCCAATAAAAGGTAGTTTAGTAACTAAAAATTATTTTTTTTACATAAATCAAGACAATTAAACTAATATAACTAACTTTCTTAATACGTGTGAAGATAGTTTTTTTTTTTTTTTGTTTATATATAGGTCCGGAGGTAGTACCTCGCTAGAGATGGCAATGGATACTGGATCTACAGGGTACCCGCAAAATTTACCCGCTATGGATAGGGTAATTACCCTCTAATTGGGTATGGATACGAGTACAGATAATTACTCGCAAAAATTAATGGGATGAGTACGGATACGGGTACTATAATAATCTGATATATATTATATTATGATATATTAATTTAAAAAATTAGAAAAACTTAAAAATATCTTTTAATGATGTGAGTCTGTGACCCTTGTCCCTTGACCTGAATGACTGCATCCTCAAAAATAAATCCTGATAACCTATTTCATTTTCAAATTTCACTTTCCTCCAAAAAATTTGTGAGTCTCACTTTCCTAATGCCAGTAGTTCATGAGCCTCAAATTTATGAACTGTTGTTCTTAAAAGTTCATTATAGTATTTATTTGATATTTTAGAGATTGATTATTGAATATTTTTTATTAAAAATTTTACATTATATGCTCACAAATTGATTATTAGATCATAAATTGCATTTTTAATTTGGAATGTAAGAGTTTAGACATTTTATTGTTTAATTAAAATTTCTTATATTAAAGTGTGGATAACAAATATAAATATAAATACTTAAATATAAAAAAAATAAAAATACGAATATTAAAATTATTATTTACGAGGATATAATATAAATACGGATATAATATTCTATCCATACAGTACTCATTACCGTAATTTTGTTCTTGAATTTGATTGATTGTCACACCCTGATCCTCGTATTCACACGTGGGCCACCTACGCTCCTCGTTTCAACTTTCCACTTTATTATCCGATAACATGGTCCCCGCACTTTTTAATCGAATCCAACACCTTCACGTTGCTGCCTGTATCTACTTCCTTCTTTTTTTTTTTGACAAAATATCTACTTCTTTAATCTTTTGCCGTCAGTGTTTTTGGGTTTACTTTTATTCCTATTAATATTAATCTCAAGTGAAAAAATGGGTAAAAAAAAAAATGAATAAGAGTCTTCCAGAAAGAGAAATGAAGGATCTCTTGCTCTAGCTATCTGACTTTTTCACTCTATTTTGTTTTTTTGATCCTTTTGTTTGTTAATTATTGTTATATTTTCCCTCTATTTTGAAGTTCATGCACCCTCTCTAGGGTAAGTATGAATAATTTATTTCAAATAAAATTATAAACTTGTTTGCTTAAAATAGAAACATTTGTCGATGGATTTAAATATCAATTTGCTAATCAAAGGAACATCTCATATATAACTTGTAACCTATAAATATTTCCCTTTCATAAATCTTGGAATTGAATACTAGCTACTAATAAATTATACTTATTTGAATTATTTAAATCATTTTTCAGGTTATTTTGAAGTGATAAGTTTATCCAATTATCTTGAAATAGCATAATGTTAAAGAGTAAAAAAAAAAAAAATTAATGATGCATTTTTCAAGAGAAAAACTAGTAACAAAGAGGAAAGAGGAAAGTATCATCGCTTCTAGATGTTCATTGTTCACATCATGAAAAAAAAATTGTCCAAGTAATGTTCCAACATCTAAATGTGAGGAACAACCTTGTAAGACTTATGTTTATTTATAATTGAGATATTAGTATACATCTTGTAATATCTATAATCAAGATATTAGTATACATTTTATCTTATGTAATGTAATTATTTATATCTCTGAAATAATATTTTAATATATAGTGCATTTTTGTCTTTAAGTGTGAATATTATAAAAGATGTATATTATTATAATAGGCTTAATTGTACTTTTGGTCCCTCAGATATCACGATTGTGCAATTTTGGTCCCCCGGATTTTAATTGCGCCAATTGGGTCCTCCAAGTATCACGATTGTGCAATTTTGGTCCCCCATGTTTCAATTGCGCTAATTGGGTCCTCCAAGTACCATAATTTGCAATTTTGATCCCCCAAGTACCACGATTGTACAATTTTGGTCTTCCAAGTATCACGATTGTGCGACTTTTAACATCAATAGCCTACGAAGCACATGTGCAACTGATTTGGCACTTAATGAGACTAGTTTGGCAGCTTACGTGTCATTCTTATGTGACACTTAATGATGTGCATTTGATCATTAAATTGTGTGAGATATCAATGATGTCTTATAAGAATGTCCTGTAAACTGTCAAGTTGACTTCACTAAGTGTCAAATCAGCCTCACGTGTCCTATGTAGGCTACTGATGTTAAAAATTACACAATCGTGATAATTGGGGGACCAAAATTGCACAATCATGATACGTGGGGGACTCAATTGGCGCAATTGAAACTTGAGGGACCAAAATTGCACAATCGTGATATTTGGAGGACCCAATTGGCGCAATTAAAACCCGGGGACCAAAATTGCACAATCGTGATACCTGGGGGACCAAAAATGCAATTAAGCCATTATAATATTTTTTGGTTAAACTAATTATTTAGTCCTTATACGTGACACTGATTTTTAATTTAGTCCCTATACAGAAAAACTTTTCAAATCAGTCCCTATATGTACAATTATTTTTAATTTGGTCCTTAAATTTATTAGTGTTACCTAATTGAAAATGATTGTCACCTGTAGGTAGAGCTGAGTATGTGGATCGGTCCGTCCGCATTAGTCCGCACATACACGGATCGGGCTTGAATAATCCACAAAATTAATGGACTTGTATTTGTCAAGTCCGCGTTCAGTCCGCATAGTCCACGGGTTAAATGGACTGGTCCACGGACTCAAAAAAAATAAATGAGCAAATTTTGGAGGCCGGTTCTAAATTTTATTTATTTATTTATTTTCTTTACTTAAAACCTCTTTTTATGCGATAAAGACTAAAATTGGTAAATGTAAAGTCTGAATATGACTTGTTTTAATAGCCTACATCATTTTCATGCATTTTTATCTAAAAATTCTCCAAAGTAAGTAATATTTGGCTCAAGTACATCAAACATGAATATATCAAACACAATCCAAAGCAATAATATCTTAAACACAATCCATACGGAATGCTAATCAAACATAACCCACCAATGCTCTAACGCAAACAAGTACATCAAACATAATCCATAACACTGCCAAGTACATAAAAAATAACCCAACAATACTCCAACACAAACAAGTACATCAAACATCAACAATAATATTTCACTCTCTCATAGAGATAGCTGGTTCCTCCTTTGGCTCAATCACCTCATCTATATCTTCATTTTTCCTACAAGTTATAATTCATAACATAAGTAAGATTTCAGTTAAAAAGCAAAATATAATCCAAAGCAAGGCATTCTATTTCTATACATAATCCAAAGTAATTAATTTTTTATATGTAAGTCCGCGGACTGGTCCACGAGTCCGTGGACCAAGTCCGCTTAGTCTCGTGGACCAAGTCCGCTTAGTCTCGTGGACCAAGTCCGCTTAGTCTCGTGGACCAAGTCCGCTTAGTCCACAGATTAAACGGATCGGACTTAAATAGCCCGCGTTTAAATGGACCTGAAATTTGTCTAGTCCAAGCCCGCGCGAGCTGCGGTTTCAACATACTGTCCGCGGACCCAGGTCCATATGCCCAGCTCTACCTGTAGGGACTAAATTCAACAAAAAAAATTTGAATTCGGTCTCTACACATGACAATTATTTTCAATTTGATCCCTATATATGACAATCATTTTCAATTTGGCACTGTCATGTGACGGCGTTATAACATCAATCAATGGTGAGGATCAAATTAAAAATAATTGTACATATAGGGACTGATTTGAAATTTTTTTACGTATAGGAACAAAATTGAAAATTTATCTCATATATAGGGATCAAAATATTAATTTTACCTATTTTTTTCTATTCACTATTAAGGGTGTGTTTGGGAAAGCTGAAAAAAAAAGATTATGCTGATAATCGATTTATGAATAATCGATTATAATCAGAATCTATTTTTGTTTGGGTCTGTTTGCTGAAAAGCGATTTCAAGATAATCTTTTTCGTTTGGATGGTCTAAAAAAATCGCTTTTTACATAGTAAATTACTAGAAAGGGTATGAAGTTATTTGTATAATTTAATAATATTTATTTGGAAGTTAGTTTTGTAGGGATAATGAGAAATAATCAAATTATAACAATCTTAAGCTAAAACAAATTAGATGACATAAAACAACTTTTTTTTCCAAAAAAGCTTTTTTATAAATTTAAGATAATTGTCAAACATGATAGATTATGTATGAACAGCTGAAATGAGAAAAATCTATCTTTCCCAAACATGCTGTAAGTGTGTTTTTTCTCCTTCAAAATTTTTATTGAAGATCCACAATTGTGTTTTGTAAAGCATCAGAACAATTATTGATGGTACTACATAGTATGTACTGTAGTTGAGACTTGAATTGCTAATCCACAATAAATAGATAAGTGGTGACAGCATTCAAAAAAATCGAATAAGTGCTTGTTTGAGAATGCTGGATTTTTTCCATTTCAGTTGTTTTTTGGTTAAAAAGCTGTTTCATACATAATCTATCATGTTTGGCAATTAGCTTAAATTTATAAAAAAGCTTTTTTTGGGGGAAAAAAGCTGTTTTATGTCATCTAATTTGTTTTAGCTTAAGATTGTTATGATTTGATTATTTCTTATTCTCAAAACTCTCTTCCCTATTTATCGTTACAAAACTAACTTCCAAATAAATATTATTAAATTATACAAATAACTTCATACCCTTTTTCGTAATTTACTATATAAAAAGCGATTTTTTTAGACCATCCAAACGAAAAAGATTATCTTGAAATCGCTTTTCAGCAAACAGACCCAAACAAAAATAGATTCTGATTAATTATAATCGATTATTACAATAATCGATTATTCATAAATCGATTATCAGCATAATCTTTTTTTTCCAGCTTTCCCAAACACATCCAAATTGCGTCAGCCAAAAGAGAGGTACCACACAATGTGCTGCTCATAATTGCCAACCATAATGGTTCCTTCGTTTCGTTTGAGAAAAATAAAAAAAATAAAAATAAATAGAAAGAAATAATTTAGGTAAAAAGAAAGCAACTAGAAAAGAAATAAATTTTAAAAATTGTTTGATATGAAAAAAATACGAAAGAAAGTGAAAAAAAATAAGATGTCTAAATAGATAATTATACCGCTATTAAATGAGGGAATGCTGGTAGATGAGATGAGAGATAAATTTGACATTTGACACTACGTTATCTATCTCTTTCTTTTCTTTTTCTACTCGTAAGTGAAATTGTTTTTGAGTTGGTCCTACCAGTTTTATTGATATATGTAGGAGTCATGCGCTTCCGCTACGATTTGTCTAAACTTTTTTTTTTTAAAAAAAGTGCAAATTGTGATTCTTATATATTCTCTCCATCCCATTATATATGTCACATATACAAAAAAAAAGAAAAAAGAATTGTCCAAAAATATATGTTATTTTTAATTTTTAATATAATATTAAATGTTTTCTGTCAATTTTACTCTTAATTATGTTTTTAGAATTATGTTATGTGTGATGCATTAACCGAAGCCATCACTTTTTTATTTTCAAAGTGAAACATTTGAATGACCAATAGCTACATTTTGTTCTATTATCAATGTATTGGAATAATTGTTTTTTCTTGTTGAAAGTATCTTATCATTAATAATAACATAATTTGTAAAAATAAAGAAAATATAAACAATGTTGATTTGGTAAAAATTTTGTTCACTTTCTTTCATTTATTGTTTTTCTTAAACCGTATGATTTAACCAAGTATGGTATATATAATGGGACGGAGGGAGTATGACTTGAATTTGCCATTTTTTTTTAAAAATAGTTTTGCAAGAATGGATACCATAAATTTTCGTAAATATTAATTCATAATATTTATGCATAATCGACACCCAGGCTCAATCTCGATTTTCAAAGACCAAATTTACTAAATAAATTGTTTTTCTAATGTTTTTCCCAAAACAAAAAAAAAAAAAACCTTGATGTCGACTCCTCTTTGATCAATCTTTTTTACCTGAGGCTCTTCAGGATGGTTGCAACAACTTTAAATTCATTGAATTGATTTAATTTTTTTCCTTGTAGTAAAAAGATGAATAAGAGTCTTAGATAAAGAGAAATGAGGGATCTCTTGATCTTGCTATCTGACTTTTTCACTCTATTTTGTTTTTTTGTTCCTTTGGTTTGTTAATTGTTTTTATATTTTGTCTCTATTTTGAATTTTATATACCCTCTCTAGGGTAAGGATGAAAAATTTATTTCAAATAAATTTATAAGCTTGTTTGCTTAAAATATAGGCACTTGTTGATGGATTTAAATATCAATTTTCTAATCAAACGAACATCTTTTATAACTTGTAACTTGTAAATATTTCCCTTTCATGAATCTTGGAATTGAATACTAGCTACTAATGAATTATACTTGTTTGAATTATTTAAATCATTTTCAGGTTATTTATTAAAACAAACTACCGTATATATCTATACGGTAGTTTCTTTGTTTAAACTACCGTATACAGTCATATGGGAAAATGCGATCGAGAGAAAAAAAATTACAGCAAACAATGTTACCTTCAGTAGATTTTAATGGATGTTTAAGATGTTATTTTTCTTCATTGAGTTAGCTGGGTGAAGGATTTAAGTGGGGTAATGAAGTTAAAGGGGATATGGGAAAGAGAGTGGGGTAGAGAGTGGTGGGGTAGAGAGAGAGAAAGAGAGTTGAGTGAGGGTAGAGAGTGGTAGGGTAGAGAGAGAAGGAGGGTTGAGTGAGTTGCAGGAAGGGTAGTTTTGGATTTTTAAAAATAGGGGGTATGAAAATTAAATTGAGGGTATGAAAATGAAGGCCCCGCATTTTATAGAGAAGGAGAACAGGCCCAATAGGTGGCCCATCAGGTTAAATTGAGAATTGTCTCATTTTGAAGCTAAAAACAATGTGAGACCAAAGACAGAAGACCAAATAAAAGAAAAGAAGTTTACCAAAAAAAAAAAAAGGAAGACAAGACACGTGAAAGAGCTGAGGGGGCGGACCTACATTGTCCCGAGGGTGTGCATATGCACCTACTGAGTTGTATAAAATTACATTTAATATCATGAGTTTTTTTTATTTTGCCCCTCTAATTTTGTATATTTGCACCCATTGTTCTGTCATTTCTTCTCTTTCTTTACGTTAGTAACTTATATTAAGATATATATGTTCAATAGCATTGACAATGAGTTGATTATTCAACAAGTTCAAAACATGAAATCACGTAGAGACATAATTATAAACTATATAATTTATTTGATTAGATATATTAAATTTTTATAATTTTAATATTTATGTTTTTATCTTCATATATATGATAATAATAATTATTTATTTTTTAAAAATAAATTTCCCCTGCTAACTCAAGGTCTTAGATCTGTCACTAAGGAACCTTGAAAGAGCAGAGAAAATACGGGGACAGCAACCGTGTGGAGGAGCAGGATGATAGCTAAATGGTGAGGAAAGTAGCATGACTGGTGGGTTGTGTTTTATTGTGGGGACTTGTTCTTGGAGACTTGGGATTGTATTTTGTTGTGTGGAAGAGACGGAGGTTTTTCGATGTTGAAAAATGATTTGATTTTTTTTATTGCATTGTCGTAATATTTTATAGGTAAGTTTTATGGTGCACCTCGAAAATTGGGATGCACAAGGGATGCCTAATATATAGAAAAGTAAACTTAGGTGGAGTATAATTTATAGTCAAATTTGAGATTTTTTGTTATTTTAAAAAACTTAAAGGTTGTTGACAGTCCCATTTTGGAAAAAGTAAACTTAGGGTGGAATGATATATGGTCTGAGTAATATTTATAATTAGGGGGCAACCCTCATCCTATAAGCTAGCTTTTCGGATTAAGTTAGGCTCAAACCTAAATTTTAAGAAAGGTTGTTGAGTGTTATTTACTTTTTATATTATACTAGTATTAAATTTTTAATCATATATCAAATTTGTTTCATAAAGTTTGCTTTTATATGTTGGTTAATTTTGTTGTTGTTATTTCATGTTATCTATTTGGTTTTTGTCCTCTTGTATCAAATTTATGGCTCCACCCCTAACTACACGGGATACTCATATATTAATATGAATATGAGTAAATACCAAAGTATATATTGTATTTTGAGAAGAAGCGTATATATTATATATTATATTTATTATGTAGGTATTCAACTAACAAGATTAAAAAATAAGTCATGTATAAGTGGAAAGGAAATGTTTTTTTTTTTAACTTTGAGAAAGCTTTAACAAACACCTTACGTAAATATGGATAGGTATAAAATTATCTCGTAGTTCGGAATAAAATCTACATACCACATTTAGATTTAGGATTTAATTGGTATGTATTGTTAGTGTAAAGATTTTATATACTGTCAAACAATCATAAATTGTCACATAAGCTAAAATATTTGAATCTTATCCTAACCACCTCAAAAGTCACTCATATCATGATTTTTGATTGGTTGATAATGTAAAAAAGTTTACACTGATAATACATAACAATTAAACTGTTAGATTTAAGTATAAATTTCACGAGAATGTTAATTCTTCTAAATGATTAAATATAGGGCCCATATATAGGGATCCATGGGAAGGGGAAGGTGAGTGGGATTAGGAAAGGGAACAAGAGCAATTCCAGAGATTGAATTCTGATACTCCACCCCTTGAGCTGCCTCCATGGGACAAATTATATTCCCTTTGAAAGTTAAAAACTTAACTTCATATATTCGATCTTATGAAATTTTTATTTGTTACAGATAGTTATACATGTAGCAATTTTACATACTTTACACGTTAACACGCATCGACATACACGCTATACTTACATAGAGGAAACTCGCACCAAACTTTATTTATACATATAGCAGGTGTAAGTGAGATCCCCAAGCTTTATTTAGCAGCAAGCTACCTTGCACCCATTTCTTATCACATACAATAGTTTAACGTCCTAATTCCTTAAAACAAACTTTTTGTCCCCAAAATTCTTATTCTAGTTCTGTCTTGGTGACACAAAGTGCACACTTTATATATTTGGTAGAACTTGTATCATACCTTGGCGTGGCTTGCATAAGGCAACCAAAGGCTCAGCTTTGGGCATGGTTACCCCCGTTCCCTCTGTCATGTTGATTTCTTCATCCCCAATTTTGTCCCACTCAAAACACTGAATCAAGGCACCCAACACAAGTCCCATAACACGTTTCGCCAAACCTGCTCCAGGGCAAACTCGCCTTCCAATACCAAATGGAATCATATTATAGATTTCACCGACATCCCCTCCTTCAAATCTCTCTGGCACAAACCTTGTTGGATCTGGCCACCATTTAGGATCCCTGTGCAGGGTCCATAAATTCACAAGTAGCATTGTCCCTTTTGGTATATCAAAACCACAAACTTTGCAATCATTAGAGGACTCGTGCGGTACCAAGAATGGAGCCACAGGGTATAGACGAAGTGTCTCATTTATTACGTTTTGCAAGTATTTGAGTTTCGTAGTGTCTGCTTCCTTCAATAGTTGATCTTGCCCCACATAAGTGTTTATCTCAACCTTAGTCTTACTCATTGCTTCTGGATGGTTGAGGAGAAGCGATAGTGCCCATTCCATGGTAGTAGAGGTAGTTTCAGTGCCAGCAACAAGCATTGCCTGCGTAATTTTTGACAGATAGCTAGTGTGAATTAATGCTTGACTATTTATCAAGAAACTAATCTCAAAAAGTCTAAGAAGGCTTTGCTTCAGCGATAAACGACTGCCATATACAACTTCACAGTGTTCACATACTATTAAATTCATGTGTCAACTATATAACAAAATATTTTTATACGTAAAATAATTGAGAGGATGTAAAAATGTCTGAAATCAATTTTTATATTTTTCTCATCAGATGAGAAGAATATGACCCTTGATTTTATAGAAAATATTTTTTGTACAATACTATATCATATTTGGATGTAAGTGTAATTTGCTATTGTTTGTTAAACTAAAATGAATGTATCATATAAAAATATAAATAAGATATTATCTAAATCTCGTATTTTGAGTATTATAAGGCTACCCAAAAAAATTAAGGATATGTTTTGATCTTATTAGGACAAAAAAATTCATATGCTTAAGTCATTACTATATAGGCTTAGTATGCTTATGTTGAGTCTATTAAGAGCCAGTTTGTTTAGGTTTCTCTTTAAAAAAAATGTTTTTTTATTAAAAAAAACATTTATATAATTGTTAGGTTAAGCTTTTATATATAAAAGGTTAATTTGAAAAAAATATGGGAAAAAAGCTGAACTTTACAAAAACGCTTATGCCAAAAACATATCTAGAGAACTACTTTTTTAAATTTAAAAAATGGGTCCTAAGTTTACACTGCACATTCAATAATGGTAACAAGATATCTCTCATGCTTAAATATGTTATTAATCTGTAAAAATGTATTATTTTTTTGATCTTAATCCTATTTATTTTACTTATTTAATTATGATTTTGGTCCAAAAAATATATATTTTAATATCTTGCCATTATATTGAGCTTTCGGTTAACTATTTAGTGGCAAACAAATGTTCCATCCACTAAATCACGTGTCAATAGTTCCATTCTTAATGAAGTTGACATGAAGCTGACTCCATTCTTCAGCTGCCTCTTCTTTCCTCGGTGGTTGAGGACGAGATCATTTGGAAGCATAGCTCTAATGATTGCTACACGGTAAGGAGTGCTTATTCTTTGCTTCGTGACATGGTCACCTCAGGTAGACAAGATGCTAGGTATATGATTGGAAGAATATTTGGAAGATGAAGGTATCCCCTAAGGTGAAGCATTTCCTTTGGAGAACTTGTTAAAATGTGCTACCCACTCGCATGAGATTGATTGACAAAGGTATTCAATGTGAGCCCACCTGTGTGTTTTGTGAGAACAACATGGAAAACTCGTGGCACATGTTCTTGTCTTGCCCTAGGAGTATTCGTGGCTGGAGAGCTGAAGGCATTTGGTGTGATATAGAAGTTTGCATGAGAAGGAATGAGAGTTTTCAAGCTTTCTTCTTTGCCCTCCGAAGTCTTCTGTCCCCCTCTAGGATGGTTAACTTCTCCATGGTTCTTTGGAGCTTATGGGAAGGGAGAAATAAGAAAATATGGGAACAAGTTGATGAAACTATGCAACAGGTTGTGAGGAGAGCCAGGTCGGTTTGGGATGACTGGAATCTTGCTAGAGGTATCAAGGAGAAGCCGCTGCCCGTTAGAACAATCACCTGTTCTATCGCCTTCGATTAGTCACACACACAAGATAGACGGGTCGCAGAGCACAGACGGGTCGCGAAGCACAGACAAGTCGCGAAGCACAGACGGGTTAAAAACACGATATAGACAGATGAACAGTGTATAGACGGGTTACATAAAAAATCACTGAATAATTGCTCACACACATTTATTGATTCATTCACAAGTATTTATACACATAGATGTTAATCCCACACCGATTAACTGATTTACAGTTACAGCTACACTCTAACTGTCACTAACTGAATTAACTAACTCAATACATCTCTAACTGAATTAACTAACTCAATACACTCCTTTTAATTCAGTCAACACTAAGTGTGATATGCAAAGAAGCATCACTATGAAGTTTAACATCCCAACTAGGTTGGCACCCTAGACTTCACCATTCATTTGCAACATATCACACTGTACTGAATTTTTGACAATGATACAATTCCCTGCTTATCTCTTAACAGCTTGAATTTATCTCCCTTTAGAGCTTTAGTCAATATATCAGCTCTTTGATCTGCAGTTCGGCAGTAGACTAAGCTCAACTTCTCCTTATTTAATTAATCTCGCAAGAATTGAAATCTAGTCTCAATGTGTTTACTTCTTCCATGTGCCACTGGATTTTTAGCAAGATTGATAGCCGATTTGTTGTCTATAAGAAGCTGCATCTGAACATCACTCTTCAAATGTATTTCTTCTAGTAATGATTCAAGCCACAAAGCCTGACATGCACCATAAGAGGCTGTAATGTACTCTGTCTCACAGGATGAGAGTGCAACAACAGGTTGCTTCTTTGAACTCCAGGAAATAGAGGCATTTCCCAACATGAACACATATCCTGTTGTACTTCTTCTGTCACTATTATCTCCACACCAGTCAGAGTCTGAATACCCTCTAAGTTTAATCTCTGAAAAGCTAAACTGTTCGAAAACAGTAGACCATAATCAAGTGTACCTTTTATATACCTCAAAATTCTTTTTGCAGCCAAAAGATGTGAGGTTTTAGGACTTTCTATAAACCTGCTAACAAGTCCAACACCATAGGTAATATCGGGCCTACTATTGCACAAATATCTAAGTGAACCAACAATCTGCTTGAAAAGAGTGGAATCAGCAGATTTCTCACTTTCACCTTTCTCAAGCATTAAGTTGTTTTCAACAGGAGTGTCAGCCTGATTACACTCATACATATGAAATCTTCTCAACATATCCGATGCATACTTTCTTTGGTGCAGCAATATTCCTTTTCTGGTAGTCACAAACTCCATTCCCAGAAAATATGAAAGTATGCCTAACTCAGACATTTCAAATTCAGCCATTATTTTCCTCTTGAACTCTTCAATTTCTTCACTCCTATTCCCAGTCACAAGCAAATCATCTACATACAGACATACTAATAGTAGGTCCGATGCATTAGAGGCTTTCACATACACTCCATATTCCACACTGCATTTGCTGAAACCTAACAGTAAGAGAAAATTGTCTATCCTCTTGTTCCAAGCCCGAGGAGCTTGCTTCAACCCATATAGGGCTTTATACAACTTATACACCTTTTCTTCACTGCCAGCTATCTCAAACCCGGGAGGTTGACACACATAGACCTCCTCATCAAGTGATCCATTTAGAAATGCTAACTTTACATCCAGTTGATGTAAAGTCCACCTCTTTGCACTTGCAAATACTATAACAAGAAGCCTTATAGTCTCAATTCTAGCCACAGGGGCAAACACATCTTCATAATCCAGCCTTTCTTTTTGTAGAAACCCTTTGGCCACCAACCTAGCCTTGTATTTGGCTACTGAACCATCAGGATTCATTTTGGTTTTGAAGACCCATTTCACTGCTATTGGCTTCTTTTGATTGGGCAGAGCAACCAACTCCCATGTGTCATTTTTATTAATGGATTGTATTTCCTCCTGCATTGCTGCAACCCACTTAGGTTCCTGAACTACCTGTTCGAAAGTCACAGTTTCCACATCTGCATACAATGCTAACTGAACCAGATCACCTTCTCCTGCTATTGCACTGTCAGGAAACATCACATAATCAGTCGATCTGGTTGGTGGTTGCCTATTCCTCTGTGGTCTTGATGTATAAGCATAATCAGGAGCAGCATCTTGCAGCTGTGTTGCATTCTGATCAGGATCTGCCAAGGTGACAGAGACCCTTCTATAAGTTGTGCCTCTCTGTGGGGTTTGGTTCCAATCCCAAGCATTAGACTCATCAAAGATTACATCCCTACTAAAGATCACCTTCATGTTGACAGGATCATATAGTTTATAAGCCCCTGTAGGATGATAACCAAGCATAACCATCTGCTTATTCTTGTTCTCCAGCTTACTTTTCTTTTCATCTGGGACATGTCTGTAACAAAGAGAGCCAAAAATTCTCAAGTGGCCCACAGCTGGCTTCTTACCTGTCCAAGCTTCCTCAGTAGTAATACAATTCAGTCTTTTGGTGGGACACAGGTTTAAGATGTATACTGCAGTTGCTTCTGCTTCACCCCAGAAGCAGTGTGGCATTTTCTTACTTCTCATCATGCTCATGGCCGTATTCAAAATAGTCCTATTCCTCCTCTCAGCAGTGCCATTATGCTGCAGAGTATAGGGAGCTGTAACTTCATGAATTATACCCTCTTTATCACAAAAATTCTCAAGCTCTCTTGATGTGAACTCACCTCCACCATTTGTTCTTAGGATCTTTAAGAACCTACCACTTTGTTTTTCAACCAGAACTTTAAATTTCTTAAAGACATCAAATACCTCTTATTTTCTTATAATGAGAAACAACCACATTTTTCTTGTATAATCATCAATAAAAGAAACAAAATACTTGTTACCTCTAAGAGAAACTTCTTCAAACGGTCCACAAACATCTGAGAAGATGACTCCATGAGGTTCAGAGACTCGTGTAGCAACATGTGACTTGAAAGAGTTTCTCGGTTGTTTCCCTATCATGCACCCTTCACACACTTGTTCTGGTGATTGAATGGAGGGAAGATCATACACCATCTGGCTGTTTTTCAGCTAACACAAACTTATGAAATTGAGATGGCCAAATCTCAAGTGCCACAGCCAGCTTTCATCGTGGACAGTTGCTGACAAACTGAGTAACTCAGCTACCTGAATATCAATCTTAAAGGTCCTATTATTGGACAAAGGAGCCTTCAAGATCATCTTTCCTTTGCTGTCATAGACACTCATCTGATTATCTTTAAGATTCATAGAAAATCCCTTCTCTAGTAACTGCCCCATGCTTAGCAGATTATTTTGCATGGTTGGTACATAGAGAACATCAGATATGTAGGCTGGTTTCCCATTTCTCCTATTAATCAACACTTTCCCTTTTCCTTCTGATTTTATGGTACTGTTGTCAGCAAACCTCACATTGCTCTTGACTGCCTCATCAAGTTCTACAAACCAACTTTTATTCCCAGTCATGTGATTGGAGCATCCTGTGTCAAGATACCAAGAACCAGAATTTGTGCTTTCTGACCTGGTAGTGACCATTAGAAGAACCTGATCTGAGTCTGAGCTTTCACCATGGGCAGCATTCGCTTCTTGTTCATCTCTGTTGTTAGAAGCCTTATTGGATCTACACTCATCAGCAAAATGGCCATATCTTTGACAAGCATAACACTTTACCTTGCTTTTGTCAAATTTCCTCTGACCTTTCCACCCTCTGCCACCTCCTTGTTTGCTGAAACTTTCCCCTTGCTTCTGATCAAAGGAGTGGCTATCTTGACCATAATTGGGGTTTCCATCGGCTCTCCACTTGCCGTTTTTGAATTTTCCTCTGCCCTTCCACTTCTTGCCAGTGTCTTTCCCACCTTTCTTGCTGATCTGAGCTTGGAGTGCTTGCTCAGAATTTCGCTCAGTACTTCTTTCATTCAGCCTTTGTTCATGAGCCTCCAGAGACCCTTGTAATTCCTCAACCTTCAACTCCTCAAGATTCTTAGATTCTTCAATAGCAACCACAATATGGTCGAATTTGGAAACCAAAGTCCTAAGAATCTTTTCTACTATCATCACAAAGGTAAATGCTTCACCACAAGCTTTTATATGATTTGTGAGGGTCAGTGCCTTTGTGAAGTAATCGGCAACATTTTCTTGCCCCTCCATCCACAACAGTTCATACTGTCTTCGTAAAGTCTGGAGCCTCACCTTCTTGAGTTTATCACCACCCACATGACTCCTCTCAAGCATATCCCAGGCTGCCTTTGAGGTCTTCGCAGCAGAAATCCTTTCATAATTGGCCTATTCCACACATTGATGGAGCAAGAACAGAGCTGTGTAGTCCTTCTTCTTTGACTCCTTGTAGGCCGCTCGTTGCGCCTCTGTGGGGTGTGCCCCCAATTCTTGGAAGTCAGTTTTCACCACGTCAATCATATCTTTGAAGCCAAAGATTACCTCCATCTGGTTCTTCCATCGGTCCCAGTTCTTGGAATCAAGAACTGGTTGGTTTCCGCCCATAATGCCATTTGATTTCTCCATCGCAAAAAAAAAAAAAACTAATCGATATGCACACTTACACTGTGAATCACCCACAATCACTCACTCAATTATCAGAATCACACTCTTGATCCCAAGGCCATAAAGCTCTGATACCAAATGTTAGAACAATCACCTGTTCTATCGCCTTCGATTAGTCACACACACACAAGATAGACGGGTCACAGAGCACAGACGGGTCGCGAAGCACAGACGGGTTAAAAACACGATATAGACAGATGAACAGTGTATAGACGGGTTACACAAAAAATCACTGAATAATTGCTCACACACATTTATTGATTCATTCACAAGTATTTATACACATAGATGTTAATCCCACACGGATTAACTGATTTACAGTTACAGTTACATTCTAAATGTCACTAACTGACACTATAAGAAATCTCGCTATTTTCCACGGCCTTTTACCCACGGCTTTGAAGCCGTGGGTAATTTTAACATTTCCCACAGCTTAGGCAATGGGAAACTAGACGTTTCGTTTCTCTCAAAAGTTCCCACGGCCTAAGCCCTCGAAAGTGAAATCATGCACGTTTCCCACGGGCTGGCCGTGGGTAAGAGAAGCTCAAAGTGGCGCAAAAATAATACTGGCACATTTCCCACGGGCTGGCTGTAGGAAAGGGTTTTAGTGATTTCCCACGGCTTTGACCGTGGGTACTGCTCCTTATGCTCCCTATTCTCACAACTCAGATCTCAGAACCCTTATTCTCCTTCCCTCTCATTCTCTCCGCGCCACACCTCCATGGCCACCCCTCAGGCCACGCCGTCCTCTCTCGGTTTCTGGCGACACCACCATCGTCTCCCTCTTCCTTTTCCTCTCACCAGAGAAATCCACGAGCTCCTCCACTGCGTCTCTCTCAGAAACCACCACCACGAGCTCCTCCGTCCTCCGTCCTCCGTCGTGCCTCTCTGTCTCTCATCAGTATCTCACTGCAAGGTAAGCCTCTCTCTCTCTCTCTCTATCTCATCCAGTCTCTGTCTCTAACTTTTCCTCTCTTTGTCACTCCTTTGTTCCTCTTCGCTTACCAGCCGTGTCCGAGAGCACCACCTCCCCTGTGTACGAGGTACATCTCCTTCTCCACTCCTATCGCCGGTTAATTTTGATTTCAGAAAAACATTTCATAAAATTGTGGATTTGGGGATTCGAACATCAAATTTCCAAATTGGTTAGATTTGAAAACAACTACTAGATGTCAAGAGTTGGGTGAAGGCAGTGATCGATTGGGTGAATATTGCCTCATAGATGTCAAGAGTTTCCACTTTTCTATTTGTAGAGCCTGTCTCTCCATTCATTTTTAATTCATGCCATGAAGGATGTTGGTCTTCATTGCGTCAAAGGGTGGTATCGGTTTCAATTAGATGATACTAAAAATTAAACACAGGCATATTTGTTTAATTTATGAATAATGATGTGCATAAAATTATGAACATAACCCTTTATGTGTGTATGAAAAGAATGGTTCATGTGCTGGCTATCATGAGATTGTCTAATTGAGATATTAGTCAATTTTTCATATTTTTAACTCTCTTTCGCAAATGTTATCTAGCAGAGAACAGATTACTTCATCTTGTGAAGTATGTATATTTTGTATAATGCTAAGGTAGAACTGAAATCATGAGTTCTCAGTGGAGGCATACCTTGTTGCTATTTTCTATTTGTTGGAATTGATTGATTTAATGGAATCTCGTTTTCAAAAAAGAATAAATGATTGGTAAAAGCCATCTTGATATCTTGTGGATAATATAGGCTGCAAGAGAGCTTATGTGAATGATCTTTTTTTGTTGTGGTCTTGGCCGTAGATTGTGTTGTATTTTTATGACATGGCATTGATCATATACTTGTACTGCAGAGCAGATTTCATTACCAGATTCTGATCGTGGTAGCAGTGACCATCAGGTAAGAAGCATCTCTTTCAAGGAGGAACTTAGTTATTGAAATTCGAGGGAAGTAAGTGTAACATAATGCCAATTTTGTCCATGTTATTTTTACTCAACAGTCTTGATGCATTTATGCAGCTTCGATGAAAAGGATTCATGTAAGATGATTTTGGAGAAAATTGGTCTGACAGGTTATCAGGTAGAACTGGAACTCTTGAATTTATATTGTTTACTACCCCTTAATAATTAAAAACATTGAATTTTTTATCCTTTAAAATTAAAATTACTGTCATTTAGAATCATCTGTTATTGTATTATCCTAGAATTTCTTTTGGTACTTGTTCATTGATTTTGGGCATGGAATGAAAATGTGTTTACTGGTTTTTGATTTTGGTTCTTGACTTGTTCATTTGTAGAGGTCAATCATTTCTATTTTATGTATTTTGTGAAGGATGAAAGGCTTATTGTTGACTCTGCCTATTTTACTTAGAAGTTGAGTAACTACATGAGGAGGAAAGCATGAAGCCCTTTAGTTTGAGTTGCTATCTGCTTAATCGTGGTTGATTCTCTGCTGTGAGTTCTTCTCTTCTCCTCTGTTGATAATTGGTTTATTTCTCAGGGTTTAATTTCTATTTTAAGTTGGGCATGACTCGAAGGTGTGGCTTGGGTGTGAAGGGCTAGGAAGTCTATTGTTTTAAAGTCATCATGACAAAGTGTTGGAAAATGTTTTGATGGTTAAAAACATAGGGACTCATTGGTTGTTCTTCCATTGATTTGAGGTTTATATGCAGTTGCAGCAGGTTTTTTTCCTTTTCAGGTTCTAAGATGACTAAGGTTGGTTGGATCTATCAAGTTGTCTTTGTCACCACGGCCATGGGGGGTTCTCGTTTTTTTTTACTCTATGTTTCGGGGGACTATCAACATAGTAGCCTTTGTTTTAGTTTGTTGTACATGTCATCTTTTATTGGGTAATGGTTGTATGTTGCTGGTGTAGTGGTATAATTGCAATTAGGTGTTTTTATCCTCATTTGTAAGATACTTATGTTTTGCTGAGGTGTGGTTGTATAGGCTTTATTTATATGGATACTCTAATTAATATATTTTTTTTGTTCATAAAAAACACTGCATTGTCTTAGGGTTTAATTATTTAAGTTTAATTATTATAAAATAAATAATTTTTTTTAAAAAAAATTTAGTATTTCCCAAGGCCTTGGCCGTGGGAAATGCATTTGAAATGTACTCAGGGGCTAAACCGTGGGAAATGCCTTCGGTAACTTACCCAGGGGCTAAGCCGTGGGAAAATTCCCAAGGTTGAGACCGTGGGTAATTTCCCATGACCTTTTACAAAATACCCGTGGGAAAATATTTCCGACGCCCTTTATTCCGACGAATCTGAAGCCGTGGGTTGTCCATAGGAAATGTGCATTTTCCCACGGCTTTTGGTCTTTTCCCAAGGCTTTTGGTCGTGGGAAATAGCGAATTTTCTTGTAGTGTGAATTAACTAACTCAATACATCTCTAACTGAATTAACTAACTCAATACTGCCTAGTAACGCCAGTAACAGTTTGCTAGCTTGGACCAAACCTCCGTTGGGAACGATCAAAATCAATGTAGATGTTGCGTTCCCCCAGCAAGACAGACACAACTTGGGGTCAGTGCATTAGAGGGACTTTTGGTGAGTTCATTGGCGCGAGAACAAGCTGGGCACCTCTCATTTTTGGTGTCAAAGAAGGGGAAGCTTTTGGTATCCTCCAAGCCTTGCATTGGTCTCTTCAATTGAATGTGGAAAATGTTATTTTTGAACTTGATGCTCAAATTGATGTCTCTAGTGTTAATTCCCAAACAAAAGATGTCTCTCAGTTTGGGAATATTATCCAGGAATGTAGGAGCATTTTAGTTAGTAAACCAAACTTTATGGTTCAGTTTGTTATGAGACAAACGAATATGGTTGCTCATACCCTTGTTAGGGTAGCCATATCCATGACTAGGCCCCACTTTTATGAGTCTTTACCATCTTGTATTGCTGATTATGTTGCTAATGAAATGCTATAAGGTATGTTAAGTCAAAAAAAATAGTTCCATTTTTATACTAAAAAAGAACCAATTCAGTTAAGTATTTAATGGCAAACAAATGTTCCATCCACTAATATCACGTGTCAATAGTTCCATTTTTGTACTAAAACAGAACCAAAAGTCCAAAACAAATGTTTACCAAAAAAAGAGAACCAAAAATCCAGAAATAAAAAGTGTTATACACTTTCAAGTTTCAAAGATAAAAACATATTTAAACATTCTTTCTTTATTTCCAAGAACACCTATTGGAAAGGTTAGAAATCAATAACTCCAAGGTCTGTTGGAACCAAAGTGGTCATGGTCCAGATAATCTCTTAAGTTTTGATGTTAACAAAGAGCTAATTTAAGATGAACAAAGATTGGTTATGGACTAACGTGTTATATTAAGTGTGCAGGACAAATCTAAATTGAGTCCAAAGACTATCCATAGTCCAAAGATTTTGTCTCGTCCAATATAGTCCAAAGACGTTATCTCATCCAACATAGTCCAAAGACTCTATCTCGTCCAACACCTATTCCTGGTTTACGACTGGACGATAGTTTATAGAACCAGTGAGTCCAAAGACTCTTTTGGTTACCTTCTGTAATAGCTAGTCCAATAAATGTCTTTTAAATTTCAAGCGCGAATATCTTTGTAAAAGCATTTGAAATTATTATTCCATGTAAAAGGCTTATACTAGTGGGACAAAACATTCTCTGTAAGATTCGTACAAAGAAAAGCATAAGCCAGAATGTCCCTATCACCTAAAGAAGTTGACCTTCTTGTTTTGGATAAACAAAAGGCAACTTTCTTCTACTCAGAGGATATGTCAGCACCACTTTTAGCCATCTCCCTGGTAGTCCTTTCTGCTGATCAGAAACTTCAGAAGCTATCAGACTCAACGGATCAAATGCATTCAAATGCTCATCAGAACGGATCCTTTTCCATCCGTTGAAGACTGAAGACTGCCCAAAGAAAAGAGGCTATATATACCTTCATCTTTTGAAAGTGCAAGATTAACAAACGCTGAACAAAAAAAACTGAACTTGAGCAAAAAGAAGTGAAGCAACACAAAGCAATTCAAAATCCTTCTTGAGATAAAAGAGAAAATCTCAAAGCTTGCAAAGCTAGAAAAGCTACTCTGATTCTAACTTTCATATTACTCTCTGTGTAGAGTTGTTTTCAAGAGTCTAAGCTTTAGTTTCGAATTCTCACATTTAGTGAGTTAGTAGAACAACCTTTTTCAAAACCTTAGTTTGGTTGAGCCTGAAGAGGCTTGTCTGTAAAAGAATACTTAGAGAACCTGAAGAGGTTGAGAATACTGCCTGAAGAGGTGTTGAATACTTTGTAACAAAAGGTTTTTGTTATAGTGGATAAAGCTCTCAAGTAGAGAGGACTGGACGTAGCTCTTTGGTGAAGAGTGAACCAGGATAACATCTTTGTGTTCCTTTCTCTCCCTTACTCTTATTTTAGTTTATTATCTAATTAACTAACTGGGATTGAATTGCCTTTCATTACGCTGTCTTCCGTCTTAGTCAAAACTAAGTGAGCGTCCAACGTGGTGTTTGGAAGAGCTCTCTTTGCTTTCAATCGTTTTAGCGTCCAATCTTGAGAAAAACATTATCTGCTTACGAAAAGAATTTAAAATTCTCTAAAACACAATTCAACCCCCCTTCTTGTGTTTCAAACAGGTTCCTTCAATTGGTATCAGAGCTCAGCCTCTGGGTTGAGCACTTTGCCGTGTAGAGGAAAAGATCCTACTGCAGATATGTCTGGACCAGGTATGCCAAGCGGGAGTCAACCAGTTATGGAAGGCACTTCCATGACCAGACCGCCGTTCTTCAACGGTACTCACTACCTGTACTGGAAGGAGAGATTCAAAGGTTTCATCCTCAGTACAAACTCAGATCTCTGGGCTAGAATCACAAATGGTCCTAACGTTTGTCTCAACTCTGACGGGACAGACAAAGCAGAGGACGATTGGACAGATGCTGAACGGGCCAGAATGGAACAAAATCATAAAGCAAGATATGCTTTAATGTGTGCTCTCAGTCCTGACGAATTTCAGAAGATTCACGCATGTGAATCAGCTAAACAAATATGGGACACCTTATATAATCTCCATGAAGGGACAACCAAGGTGAAGGACTCTAAAATCATCATGCTGGTTGGCCAGTATGAAATGTTCACCATGGCTGAAGGAGAGTCCATCCTTGACATGATGGGTCGCTTTCAGACGATCATCAACAATCTGAAATCCCTTGGAAAGGTGTACACTACCAAGGAGAATGTCACCAAGATTCTTAGGAGTTTGCCTAAGAAATGGAGACCTCTTGTCACTGCAATCACCCAGGCCAAAGATCTCTCCACTTTGACTCTGGATGATCTTGTCGGGACGCTTCAAGTTCATGAGCAGGAGCTTGATCTTGACAATCCCGGAAAGAAGAACAAGGGGATTGCCCTGAAAGCTCATAGGTCCAATAACTCAAAAGCCTTAAAAGCTGATGAGTCCAGTGATGAAGCTGATCAGTCTGATGATGATGTATCAGACGATGACGAGCTATCCTTCATCTCCAGAAAGATTCAGAATATGTGGAGAAAGAAAAATGGAATGAAGAGAAGGCCATTCCAAAAGAAAAGCTTCAAGGACCATGCTGAACCCAAGGATAAAAGTCAACTGGTCTGTTTTGAATGTAACAAACCAGGACACTTCAAAGCTGACTGTCCTACACTAAAGGACAAGAAGAAGTTCTTTAAAAAGAAGAAAAAGAACTTCATGGCAACTTGGGAGGACTTGAACTCTTCTGAAGAAGAAGAAGAAGAAACAAATGAAGAGGCTAATCTATGCCTATGGTCCAACAAGCAAGATGAAGACTCTTCGGACGATGAACAATTTGTTGTTCCCGGAGAAAGAAGTCAGGAGTCTACCTCTGGAAGAGGAAGGAATATGAATGTTCCACCCATCTTCAAGGGAACAGACTACACTTATTGGAAATCAATGTTCCAATTATACGTCCAAGCTCAAAATTATGAGCTGTGGGACATCTTCACAAACGGAGATTATCGTCCAACGATTACCCATGAGGACGGTTCAACATCGTCCAAACATGAAACAGACTGGACGAGTGATGACATCAGACGATGTTCTCAGAATGCCTATGCCAATTGGTGTCTTGTCAACGCCCTTGATCGTCCAAGATTGGACATGGTCTCACAACTCCAAACAGCTAAGGAGAAGCTGGACGCTCTGGAACATCTGTTCAGACCAAGGAACTCATCTACCTCAAATCTCTGCCTAATGGCCAAAAGCTCTTCGGACGCTGAATCAGAAGATGACGAGGTATCCGTTTCTGACTCTCTTCAAGAAGCATATGATGAACTGCTAAATGATTCTTCTATATTGCATCTTCAATATATCGTGCTTAAGAAAAAATTGTCAAAAGTAAATAAGGAGTTGGAAGAGTCCAACAAATTAAATAAGCAGCTTGTTGAAGAGAATAACAAGCTTAAAGCTGAGAATGTCAGTCTAACTGACAAACTCACCTCTGAGTCCAGTGAACCTCATGAGTTAACTAGACTAAAACAAGAGGTATCTGATCTCACCAAAAGCGTAACTAAGCTCGTTGGAGGATCAGAGAAGCTAGACCTGATATTGAGGTACACTAGATCACCTCATGATAAGTCTGGCCTAGGCTATGACTCTGAGAAACAAAATGCGTCTCAGAAAATATCAGGGTCCAACAAAAATCACAAGGCTTTTCATTCCTATGGAAAGCAAAAAGAACATAAATTGCATGCATCCAGAACTTACTGTAAGATTTGTGGAAAGAGTGGTCACACTTCTTCAAAATGCATTTACAAAAATAAAAACAAAATGCATGGACGAAGACCACCAACTAACCCAAAAGGACCCAAGTCTATCTGGGTACCTAAGAATATGATAATACCTGTTGCAGATCTGCTTAGCAACACGAAAAAGACCCCAGTCCTGGTACTTGGACAGTGGTTGCTCACGTCACATGACGGGAGAAAGGTGTATGTTCCAAGAAATCCATGAGAAGTCTAGTGGATGGGTCACCTTTGGAGGCAACCAGAAGGGTAAGATAGTAGGAATAGGTAAGATTGGTAAGTATCCTCTTCCCTCTATTGATAATGTTCTTCTGGTTGAAGGATTAAAACACAACTTGCTTAGCATAAGTCAGTTATGTGACAGTGGGTCTGTTGTTTCCTTCAATAAAGGTGAATGTATGGTCAAGAACCCTGATGAGTCCATCTTATTCACTGCCAAAAGGCAAAATAATCTGTACAAGATTAATTTGGGGGAACTCTCAACTCAAAGTGTATCATGCCTAGTGTCTGTCGAAGATGAGCGATGGATCTGGCACAAAAGACTTGGTCATGCTAGTATGAGATTAATCTCTAAACTAAACAAGCATAACCTTGTAAGAGGTTTACCAAAGATTGTGTTTAGATCAGATGCTCTCTGTGACGCTTGTCAAAAAGGCAAACAAGTTAAGAACTCGTTTGAGTCCAAAAACATTGTTAGTACTTCTAGACCACTGGAATTGTTGCATATTGATTTGTTTGGTCCAACAAGGACGGCCTCTGTCAGTGGTAAGAAATATGGACTTGTCATAGTAGATGACTATACTAGATGGACATGGGTTAAGTTCCTTGCTCACAAGGATGAGTCTATCAAGGTCTTTTCTATATTCTGTAAGCGAGTTCAGAATGAAAAAGGCATATTCATCAGCTCGATCAGAAGTGATCATGGTGGCGAATTTGAAAATGAGCTCTTTCAAAGGTTCTGTGATGAAAGTGGTATTCATCACAATTTCTCTGCTCCTAGAACTCCTCAACAAAACGGTGTTGTTGAGAGGAAGAACCGATCTCTTCAAGAGATGGCTAGGGCAATGCTCAGTGATAATTCTGTCCCTAAGCACTTCTGGGCTGAAGCTGTAAATACTGCCTGCTATATTCAAAACAGAATATACATAAGACCAATCTTGAATAAGACTCCTTATGAATTGTGGAAAGAACGCAAACCCAACATCTCTTATTTCCACCCCTTTGGATGTCAATGTTTTATTTTAAATACTAAGGATCAACTAGGAAAGTTTGATGCCAAAGTAGATAATGGAATATTGTTAGGATTCTCAGAAACGTCTAAAGCTTTTAGAGTCTATAACTCTAGAACGTTGATTGTTGAAGAATCCATTCATGTTAAATTTGATGACAAACAGCCTGATAAGAGATTATCAGAGCTAGATGATTCTTTTGCAGATATGAATCTGAATGATTCAGATGCTCGTCCAACAACCAACAAAGACGAGGCATCAGACGCTACGATGGACGCATCATCGTCTCAGCAAGCTGTAAATACCCCTCGTTCATGGCAATTCAGAACTTATCATCCCGAGGATCAAATCATTGGCAAACCTAATGATAGCGTCCGGACAAGGTCAACTTTCAGAGAGCAAGCTGACTCAGCATTCATCTCTGAGATGGAACCAAAGTCTGTGGACGAAGCCTTATTGGACGAGTGCTGGATCCTCGCTATGCAAGAAGAGCTCAGCCAGTTTCAACGCAGTGACGTTTGGACGCTGGTCTCCCTGCCTAAGGATAAGTCTGTAATTGGAACCAAGTGGGTCTATCGCAACAAGCTGGACGAGGATGGCAAGGTGGTAAGGAATAAAGCAAGGCTAGTTGCCCAAGGCTACTCACAAGAGGAAGGTATTGACTATACTGAAACCTTTGCTCCAGTAGCTAGATTAGAAGCTATACGCATTTTACTTTCATATGCTGCACATCATAACATCATGCTTTACCAAATGGATGTAAAAAGTGCTTTTCCAAATGGTGTAATAAATGAAGAAGTATATGTTCTCCAACCACCCGGTTTTGAAGATCAGAACCGTCCTGAGCATGTATATAAGCTTAAGAAAGCTTTATATGGACTCAAGCAAGCTCCTAGAGCTTGGTATGAGAGACTCAGCTCTTTCCTAATGGAGAATGGCTTCTCGAGAGGAAAAGTGGACACAACTCTTTTCAGAAAAGTAAATAAAAAGGAATTTATTGTTGCTCAAATTTACGTTGATGATATAATATTTGGTGCAACTGATGAATCTCTTTGCCAAGAGTTTTCTGAATTAATGCAAAGGGAGTTTGAAATGAGCATGATGGGAGAACTAAAATTCTTCCTCGGACTTCAAGTAAAGCAAACTTCAGACGAAGTACACAAAGGAGCTTCTAAAACGCTTCAAGTTGGACGATTGCAAACCTATGAATACACCGATGCATCCAACGTCCGTGCTAAACAAAGATGATAAAGATAAAAAGGTAGACCAAAAGGTATATAGAGGTATGATCGGTTCCCTCTTATATCTAACTGCGTCCAGACCTGATATCATGTTTAGCGTTTGCTTATGTGCTCGTTTTCAATCTGATCCAAGAGAGTCTCATCTCTCAGCAGTAAAAAGAATCTTTAGATACTTAAAAGGTTCTACTAATCTGGGTCTTTTGTATAAGAAAATTGATGAATACAGATTAGTTGGATTTTGTGATGCTGACTATGCTGGAGACAGAATAGAAAGGAAAAGCACAAGTGGAGGGTGTCACTTCATTGGTGCTAATCTCGTCTCATGGTCAAGCAAAAGGCAAAGCACAATTGCTCTATCAACTGCTGAAGCTGAGTACATTGCTGCAGCCAGCTGCTGCTCACAACTGCTTTGGATCAAACATCAGTTGGAAGACTACAACGTGTTTGTAAGCAACATCCCTATAATGTGTGATAACACTGCTGCTATTAATTTATCAAAGAACCCCATACTGCATTCTAGAGCAAAGCATATAGAAATAAAACATCATTTTATTAGGGACTATGTGCAAAAAGGAACAATAGATATTCAATTTGTTGATACTGACCATCAATGGGCAGATATCTTCACTAAACCTTTAGCCGTAGATAGGTTTTTATTTATAAGAAAATATCTGAACATGCATTTCATTGATTAACTGAGAGTCCAATGCATGCGTCCAATATTTGCATTACGTCCAATATATGCTCGTCCAATGTATCTTCTGAATGATCGTCTAATGCATTAATGAAACTCAATCTTTGTCGAATGAAATATTATCCTTCATTCCCTTAACTGAGTCAGTTCTTTATCTTTTTTATTTGCCAAAAATGCTTTTTACGGTTTCAAAGTCTGAACGTGTGTCAGACATTTAATGCACGTCGTTTCTCTCTCTCTCTCTCTTTGAAAATACGAAAGGCTTTCGCTCTCTCTTCTTCTTCCTTTTAAAACCTAAGTTTTGCTCTTTGATAAAAATCAAACCTTTACAAAAAGCTTTAACCTTTCTTCTTGCTTCTTCGAAAAGGAAAACCCTTTCTGAAAAAAAAAAAACTCTTCTCTTTCAACATCCTCTCTGAAACCATGGCAACCTCTTCTGCTGCTGGCTCAAAAGGTAAAGGAAAAACCTTCAATGCTCAGACTGCTGATGTTATGGTCGAATACAAGTTTAACCTACAATTCCTAGCTGATAATGGGATTGACATCTTTTCCAACATCCATGCCGCTGGATGGTCAAGTTACTTTGAAGGTTCTCCAGTAATCTACCCTGCTCTTGTTAGGGAGTTCTGGACAAACCCCATTGTCTCTGCAAGAGAGATTCGCAACAAGGTGCTTGATACTGAAGTCATAGTATCTGAAGCAACAATCTCTAATGCAACTGGGTGTGCTCAATCAGGCATAACTGTTGAAGATAACTGGGAAGAAGAGATTGGTGATGCTTCCACCATCAGAGATTGTTTGTTGAAAAACTCTGGTGACAAGCTCATAGCCTCAAAGATGACTGACAAGGCTAGGGTTCTTCACCAAATCCTGAACAAGGCTATCCTTCATAAAGTTGGGTCAAAGGATAATGTTTCAAAGGCTCATCAGTTTTGCCTAGTTCACCTGATTCTTGAAAGGCAAATAAACCTTCCCCACCTCCTCTTTTCCTTCTTCAAATACGCCATTGAAGGCTCTGTGAAGAACACTGCACTCATCTATGGCGCCCTTCTCTCCAAAATATTTGAGAAGCACATGGTCTACGACGACCTCAAGAACTTAGCTCCAGAAAGAAAGTTCAAATACTATGGAGTTCATGGGATTGAACGAGTGCATCAGCCTGAGTTTAGCAGGCAAAGTTTGGTAATGATGCAGTTGGACTGCTTTAAAAAGTCCAAACTTGAAGGCCAACAAAAAGGAGCTCAGACGCAAAGCTCAGAAGAAGAAGCGTCTGAACAATGTGTCTCTGCTGGATGCTCTGCTGAACGAGCTCGTCCAATGGCTAAGACTTCTTCGTCTCGTCCAAAGCCAATCGTCCAACCTTCAATTTCTTCGTCTCGTCCAAAGCCAATCGTCCAACCTTCAAGAAAAAGGAAGCTGGTTCTAGCTCCCATAGATGAAGATGAAGAGGACAATCTACCCATCTCCAGGGTAGTGAAAGGACCAAGATTGGAAACCGCACCTGCTGCACCTCTCTCTACAAGGGCAAGGTCATCTCGAAGAAAGACGAAAGGTAATACTGAACCTATCTCCAGTTCAGTTATTATTTCTCCTATCGTCCAATCATCCGAGATAGAAGACTTAACATTTGAACCTTCCCTACCTCCCTCACCCACTAACTTACCACAAACCCAAACTCTAGCCTCACCAAATGAACCCGAGGATTGGTTCACACCCTGGGGAGATCATCCTTTCCAACCCTATGGTGCCCCCTACCCTAGACGGATCTTTCCCTTAAGCAAATATAGACGCCTCCCTGGAGTAGACTACAACAACAAATGCTCAATTTGGGCTGATGTTAAACGCAAATTTCCTGTTCTATTCCTTAAACGCTCACCCCCCACTACTGAACCTCACCCCAAAAGCCCCCTTCCTTTACCCGAATATGATTTTGAACAACCCTCCACATCATCCACCTTACCCCCTAAACTTGCCTACCAACCTATCCCATACACTTCAACTCAACCTCTGCCCTCTGAAACTTACAATGCCCATGGACCATTGGTTACCTACCTTGAGAAGAAGACTTTTCCTCCAAGGAAAATCTTTCCCAACCTCATCAAGGACAAGGCATTCAAATGGTGCCATTACAATATAAAGAGGCATGTTGTTCTTCGCCATGAAGACAAGAGAGGTCAAGCTATCCATCATCTTGGAAGGAGTATTCTGATGTCCGAGACTTTCTTCCTTACTATGCTGTGCGGAAGGAGTGTGATATGCCTCGAGAAGCTAAGATCCATCACAACCTTCCTAAGAGATTTTGGTCAAAGTCTTCTCGCACTAGCGTAGGAGTTGTTCCTCCTCGAGCTTGCCCAAGGCTCCCTATCCTAGATCCCAACAAGGATAAGGACCTTCGCAAAAAGCTTGAGTCATGGACGCTGCCTTACCAACATGCTTTTGATCCCCTGTTTTGGACAAAACATCGAGATGACTCTGGGGCTCTCGAAAGTATATGGAAGAAAGATCCTCGCTTCAGATTTGACCCAGATGCTAGGATATATTGGGAAAATCACATCTGGAGATGCTCCCAAGAAGCGTCATCATCTGGTTTATCAGTTGAGGAGAAAGCTGAGATTCGAGTCTACCCGAGACAATATCGAATCCGTGAAGCAACCTTCATGATCGTAGACGATATCTTTAAGATACCCCTTTATCCTAGAGATGTTCTGCCTATGCCTCCTATCAGATGGCGTGAAAACAAGTTTGATGATGCTGATATCATACTTGAGGTGCTGCGTCCACCCGAGCCTCTTGTTGTTCCTCTTGCTCCTCCTACTCTTCCTCCTCAGCCGGCCATTCCTGAAGAGACTGGGGACACCGAAACCATCTATGTGGAACCCTCCTCTGAAACTCATGGTAACGAAGTGGAACAAGTTGAAGACTCTGCTCAGTCCAAGTCTCAACCGGTCCCTCTCTCAATGGTCCATCCTGATGCTCCATCTCCTTCTCAGGCTCTGAGTGTAGTTCCTGATCAAAGAGGTGTGGACGCAACCCGGGCCACTGCTGAGAGCTCTGCCTCAGTTATCCCTCCTGAGTTTCAAGAGTTCGTCCAACGGACTATAGAAGCTAACAATGCGGTGCTCCTTCAGCAGATTGCGGCCATGTTCAAAGATTTCATTCCCAAACCTCCTCCCTCTTCTTAAAATTTTTTGTTTTGTTTTTTTAAAAAAAAAAAAAAAACAACTGACTATGATGTGTTTCTCACTCTTTTGTCTGATGACAAAAAGGGGGAGAAGATGGATTTTGATTGATTATTGTTTGATTGATTATTTTCAATAATTGATTATTATTGATTGCTTATTTAAAGTCAAATTTGTTTATTGAATCCTTAAATTTGTTGATTGAATCTTTAAATGATACATGTGCTCATATTTGTTGAATGATGCTTTAAATGATTAAATGCTTTAAATGATTAGAATGTTTGTCTTAGGGGGAGCCCTTCAGCTCTCTAGGACTCTTTGTTCAAATCAAAATTAGCATGTTTTGTCATCATCAAAAAGGGGGAGATTGTTGGAACAAAAGTGGTCATGGTCCAGATAATCTCTTAAGTTTTGATGTTAACAAAGAGCTAATTTAAGATGAACAAAGATTGGTTATGGACTAACGTGTTATATTAAGTGTGCAGGACAAATCTAAATTGAGTCCAAAGACTATCCATAGTCCAAAGATTTTGTCTCGTCCAATATAGTCCAAAGACGTTATCTCGTCCAACATAGTCCAAAGACTCTATCTCGTCCAACACCTATTCCTGGTTTACGACTGGACGATAGTTTATAGAACCAGTGAGTCCAAAGACTCTTTTGGTTACCTTCTGTAATAGCTAGTCCAATAAATGTCTTTTAAATTTCAAGCGCGAATATCTTTGTAAAAGCATTTGAAATTATTATTCCATGTAAAAGGCTTATACTAGTGGGACAAAACATTCTCTGTAAGATTCGTACAAAGAAAAGCATAAGCCAGAATGTCCCTATCACCTAAAGAAGTTGACCTTCTTGTTTTGGATAAACAAAAGGCAACTTTCTTCTACTCAGAGGATATGTCAGCACCACTTTTAGCCATCTCCCTGGTAGTCCTTTCTGCTGATCAGAAACTTCAGAAGCTATCAGACTCAACGGATCAAATGCATTCAAATGCTCATCAGAACGGATCCTTTTCCATCCGTTGAAGACTGAAGACTGCCCAAAGAAAAGAGGCTATATATACCTTCATCTTTTGAAAGTGCAAGATTAACAAACGCTGAACAAAAAAAACTGAACTTGAGCAAAAAGAAGTGAAGCAACACAAAGCAATTCAAAATCCTTCTTGAGATAAAAGAGAAAATCTCAAAGCTTGCAAAGCTAGAAAAGCTACTCTGATTCTAACTTTCATATTACTCTCTGTGTAGAGTTGTTTTCAAGAGTCTAAGCTTTAGTTTCGAATTCTCACATTTAGTGAGTTAGTAGAACAACCTTTTTCAAAACCTTAGTTTGGTTGAGCCTGAAGAGGCTTGTCTGTAAAAGAATACTTAGAGAACCTGAAGAGGTTGAGAATACTGCCTGAAGAGGTGTTGAATACTTTGTAACAAAAGGTTTTTGTTATAGTGGATAAAGCTCTCAAGTAGAGAGGACTGGACGTAGCTCTTTGGTGAAGAGTGAACCAGGATAACATCTTTGTGTTCCTTTCTCTCCCTTACTCTTATTTTAGTTTATTATCTAATTAACTAACTGGGATTGAATTGCCTTTCATTACGCTGTCTTCCGTCTTAGTCAAAACTAAGTGAGCGTCCAACGTGGTGTTTGGAAGAGCTCTCTTTGCTTTCAATCGTTTTAGCGTCCAATCTTGAGAAAAACATTATCTGCTTACGAAAAGAATTTAAAATTCTCTAAAACACAATTCAACCCCCCTTCTTGTGTTTCAAACAGGTTCCTTCAAGGTCTTACTTCTTTAATGATACATAAATAATTAAGTAAATTATCATGTATAAAAGATGATGATAATGTAAAAACTGAATCAAAATTAAACTGAGACTTCAATTACTCACCAAAATGACACCTTTTATAGTTTCATGGGTGTATAGTTCTGGTTCGCTATCTTGCTTATCCAACATAACATCGATCAGAGTTTTATTCCCTTGATCGTTTCTTGTACCGATCATTCTCCTGTTTCTCCTTTGCTCGTCAAGGAGGTTCTGGAAGAAGTTGTCCATCTTGCTCATCAACTTCACCATCCTCTTTTCCAACCCTTGGAAATCAATCCATTGCAATATTGGAAAGAAGTCATTCAAACAACTACTCTCTAGCTCTATGTACTCCTTCATGAGAATCTGGAATTCCTTCCCTTCTTTTGTAACCGCATCCTTACCATAGTACCTTTTTCCAGAGATCATCCTTAGCATGATATTGAAAGAAAGCTCCACAAGTCTAGGCCTTAGCTCTATCTTTGACATTTGTCCTTTGCACTCTTCAAATAATTGCTTAACCAAAAGATGCACCTCTTCCTCTCGAATTCTAGCAAAAAACGCAAGGCGTTTGGCGGAGAAGAGTTCTAGGGCTGTTAGACGCCGAAGGTTGCGCCAATGATCGCCATAGGAAGCCAATTGCAATATTTTATTATTGTAACCGAGGTGTTTCCCGAAAAGTGTTTGGGGACGGTTTGCAAAAATAATATCATTTTTTGTAAAACATTCTTCTACAGCGGAAGGTGAAGATACAACGAGGACATTGCGTTTGCCAAGGTGGAGAAATAATATGTGGCCATATTTGTCACTAAGGTTACAAAGAATTCGGTGTAGGGGTACTTTGATGAGATGGAGATGACCTATGAGTGGTAAAGCAGGTGGGATAGGTGGGAGGTTTCTATGTTTGGATTGTTGTCTTTTGAGGATGAATGTAGAAAGAAAAACAAAGAGGATCAGGAGCAAAATGGAAGTGGATATTAGCCGGCCAGCTTCTTCCATTTGGATATTCTCTAACATTGATCTCTTATGCAACTCCCTACTACATTTGTAAGTGTTTGATGAAGTGAGGTGTCTTGATCTTACTTAGCTCGCTTTATATAATTGTTGAGACGTGCATGCTACTCTATATGAATGGATGTACAAATGAGTGGACTGGTGATACAATTCAAAAAGGTTACGACATAATTGCTTGTGACCAAATAAAAATGTAACTAAATAATGGATGTTGTTATGATATCATTGGAAAGTAGAGGATTTGGGTATTTTATGTTCAAATAGAATGTGTCACCACGATTGATCGAGTTATATTAATGTTACATGGGATTAAGTTTTCATCATCTGATTGGTACATATTGACAAGAATATGATATTTAGGGATACGATAGAATCTTCCAAAAATTGGTAGTTTGATACACTCTAACAAGCACGTCTTATATATCATATAATGGATAGAAATCTGATATCCCAAAAAATGGTGTCTCGGTGTCCCCTACCAATCAAATATTAGGAATGAGCATAAAAATTAATGAGTTGTTATTTTATTTTCTTAAGTATCAAATTATTATTGATGGGGGATAGAGAATGTGACAGAAAATTGAGACAGAAGATCTCCATCCCCGTATAATGTGCTGCTCATAATTGCCAACATAGGATAATGTCCCATATCATATTTTGTTAGCATGTTTTACACCGCAAAATGATTAGAAAAGAAAATAATAATAAATAAATGTATGAGATATAAAAATATCTGTTAATATTCAATTTTATTGTATGAAACTCAATTGTGACAATGATGATATTCTACTTTATGAACATGAGTCTGTTTGCAATCTATGCCACATAAAACTAAATATGTCTTGATAATTATTTCACTGATTTTTTTTAAACGAGAGATGAGATTATATTAGTGCTCATTTGTGGTGTGGGATACGGTGATATATAATAAATATATTATACTAATATATAATTGGTAAATTATCTAGATGTTATATAATTTTATTTATATAATTAAATATTATATATATAGACTAATTAAGTAAATAGTTTTTTTTCGAAGCTTAAGATTTTATTTGCATAGTCAAATAAACTTTTCTTTTTGCATACTCAAATTGTATATATAGGGATTAATTTAAAATTTTTTTACATATAAAAGCAAAATTAAAAATTTATCTCACGTATAGGAACCAAAATATTAGTTTTACCTATTTTTTCTATGCACAATTAAGTGTGTTTTTTCTCCTTCAAAAACTTTATTGAAGATCCACAACTGTGTTTTGTAAAGCATTAGACCAATTATTGATCGTATTACATGGTATGGACTGTAGTTGAGACTTGAATTGCTAATCCCCAATAATGTTTACATAGATAAGTGGTGACAAAATTCAAAAAAATCGAATAATTGCGTCGGCCAAAAAAGAGGTACCACACAATGTGCTGCTCATAATTGCCAATCATAATGGTTATTATTTCGTTTGGTTTGAGAAAAATAAAAAAAATAAATAGAAAGAAAGAATTTAGGTAAAAAGAAAATAACAAGAAAAGGAATAAATATTAAAAATTGTTCGATGTGAAAAAAACATAAAAGAAAGTGAAAAGAAATAAGTTGTCTAAATAGATAATTATACCGCTATTAAATAAGGAGATGCTGGTAGATGACATGAGAGATAAATTTGATATTTGATACCATTTTATCTATCTCTCCCTTTTCTTTTTCAACTCGTAAGTGAAATTTATTTTGCGTTGGTTCCACCAGTTTTATTGATAAATGTAGGAGTCTTGCGTTTCAGCTATAATTTGTCTAAAATTTTTTAAAAAGAAGTGCAAATCGTGATTCTTATATACTCCCTCTGTCCCATTATATATGTCAAATATACAAAAAAAAAAAAAAAAAAGAGTTGTCCAAAAATATGTCATTTGCAATTTTTAATGTAATATTAAATATTTTCTGTTAATTTTACCTTTAATTATGTTTTTAGAATTCTGTTATGTGATACATTAATCAAAGCCATCACTTTTATTTTCAAAGTGAAACATTTGAGTGACCAATAGCTGCATTTTGTTCTATTGTCAATGTCTTGGAATATTTATTTTTTATCGTTGAATGTAGCTATCATTAATGATAACATAATTTGTAAAAATAAAGAAAATATAAACAATGTTGATTTAGTAAAATTTTTGTTCACTTTCTTTCATTTATTGCTTTTTCTTAAACCGTGTGATTTAGCCAAGTATAACATATATAACGGGACGGAGGGAGTATGACTTGAATTTTTCATTTTTTTTTTATAAAAAGTTTTGCAAGAATGGATACCATCAATTTTTGTAAATATTAATTCATAATAGCCTCAATCTCGATTTTCAAAGACTAATTTTACTAAATAAATGGTTTTTCACAAAAAAAAAAAAAAAAAATCTTGATGTTGACTCCTCTTTGATCCATCTTTTTTACCTGACTCTCTTCAGGATGGTTGCGACAAGTTTATATCCATTCAATTGATTTAATTTTTTTTTCTTATAGCAAAAAAATGAATAAGAGTATTAGAGAAAGATAAATGAAGGATCTCTTGATCTAGCTATCTGACTTTTTTACTCTATTTTGTTTTTTGTTCCTTTTGTTTGTTAATTGTTTTTATATTTAGTCTCTATTTTGAAATTCGTATACCCTCTCTAGGATAAGTATGAATAATTTATTTCAAATAAATTTATAAGCTTGTCTGCTTAAAATAGAGGCACTTGTTGATGGATTTAAATATCAATTTTCTAATCAAAGGAACATCTTATATAACTTGTAAATATTTCCCTTTCATGAATCTTGGAATTGAATACTAGCTACTAATGAATTATACTTGTTTGAACTATTTAAATCATTTTCAGGTTATTTTGAAGTGATAAGTTTATCCAAGTATCTTGAAATAGCATAATGTTAAAGAGTAAAAAAAAAAAAAAATTAATGATGCATTTTTCAAGAGAAAAACTAGAAACAAAGAGGAAAGACGAAAGTATCATCGCCTCTACATGTTCAGCTCATGAAAAAAAATTGTCCTAGTAATGCTCCAACATCTAAATGTGAGGAAGAACCTTCTAAGACTTTTGTTTATTTACAATTGACATAACATCTACAACAAATCAAGATATTAGTATACATTTTATCTTATGTAGTGTAATTATTTATTTCTGTGAGTATGAATATTATAATATTTTTTGGTTAAATTAATTATTTATTTCCTATACGTGATTCTCATTTTTAATTTAATCCCGATAGGTAGAAATTTTTCAAATCAATCCCTTTATTTACAATTATTTTTAATTTGATCCTTGTCATTTATTAGTGTTATAACATCCTCTGTTGCAGTTAAAGTATAGTGATCAAATTGAAAATTATTGTCACTTATAGAGACTGAATTCAACAAAAAAAATTGAATTTAGTCCCTACACGTGAAAATCATTTTTAATTTGATCCCTATATATGATAATCATTTTCAATATGGTTCCTGTCATGCGACGGTATTACAACATTAATAAACGGTGAGGATCAAATTAAAAATAATTATACATATAGGGACTAATTTGAAAAGTTTGTACATATAGGAACAAAATTGAAAAACAATCTCACCTATAGACATCAAAGTATTAATTTAACTTTTTTTTTCTATTCACTATTAAGTGTGGTTTTTCTCCTTCAAAAACTTTATTGAAGGTCCACAACTGTGTTTTGTAAAGCATCAGAACAATTATTGATCGTACTACATGGTATGTACTGTAGTTGAGACTTTAATTGCTAATGCACAATTTTATATAGATAAGTGCGACAGAATTCAGAAAAACCGAATAATTGATTCGGCCAAAAAAGAGGTACCACACAATGTGCTGCTCATAATTGCCAACAATAATGGTTATTTCGTTTGGTTTGAAAAAGATAAAAAAATAAAAAAAAAAGAATAGAAAGAAAGAATTTAGGTAAAAAGAAAGTAACGAGAAAAGAAATAAATTTTAAAAATTATTTGATACAAAAAAAATATAAAAGAAAGTGGAAAAAAATAAGATATCTAAATAAATAATTATATCCCTATTAAACGAGGGGATGCTGATACATGATATGAGAGATAAATTTGATATTTTACGGCAGTTTATCTCTCTCTGTTTTCTTTTTTTACCTGTAAGTGAAATTTTTTTTTGTTGGTCCCACCAGTTTTTTTATTGATAAATGCATGAGTTGTGTGCTTCAGCTACGATTTGTGTAAACTTTCTTTTAAAAAAGTGCAAATGGTGATTCTTTTATACTTCTTCTATCCCATTATATATATCACATTGATAAAAAAAAAATTATCTCAAAATATGTGTCATTTTTAATCTACAATATAATATTAAATGCTTTCAGCCAATTTTATCCCTAATTATGTTATTGGAATTTTGTTATGTGATGCATTAATCGAAGCCATCACTTTTTTATTTTCAAAGTGAAACATTTCAGTAACCAATAGCTATATTTTGTTCTATTATCAATGTTTTGGAATACTTGTTTTTTCTCATTGAATGTAGCTTATCATCAATGATAACATAATTTGCAAAAATAAAGCAAATATAAACAATATTAATTTGGTAAAATTCTTGTTCACTTTCTTTCATTTATTGCTCTTTCTTAAACCGTGTGATTTAGCTAAGTATGACATATATAATGGGACGGAGGGAGTACGACTTGAATTTGCCATTTTTTTTTTAAAAAGTTTTGCAAGAATGGATATCATCAATTTTTCTAAATATTAATTCATAATATCATTATGCATAATCGACATTCAGGCTCAATCTCGATTTTCAAAGACCAATTTTACTAAATAAATAGTTTTTCCAATGTTTTTCCCAAAACAAAAAGAAAATCTTGATATCGACTTCTCTTTGATCCATCTTTTTTACTTGATGCTCTTCAGGATGGGTGCGACAAGTTTATATTCATTGAATTGAATTGATTAAATTTTTTTTCTTATAGCAAAAAAATGAATAAGAGTCTTAGAGAAAGATAAACGAAGGATCTCTTGCTCTAGCTAACTGACTTTTTCACTCTATTTTGTTTTTTGTTCCTTTTGTTTGTTAATTATTGTTCTATTTGTCTTTATTTTGAAGTTCATATATTCTCTCTAGGATAAGTATGAATAATTTATTTCAAAGAAATTTATAAGCTTGTTTGCTTAAAATAGAGGAACTTGTTGATGGATGTAAATATCAATTTGGTAATCAAAGGAACATCTTATATAACTTGTAACTTGTAAATATTTTCCTTTCATGAATCTTGGAATTGAATACTAGCTACTAATAAATTATACTTGTTTGAATTATTTAAATCATTTTCAGGTTATTTTGAAGCGATAAGTTTATCCAAGTATCTTGAAATAGTATAATGTTAAAGAGTAAAAAAAAATTAATGATGCATTTTTCAAGAGAAAAACTAATAATACAGAGGAAAGAGGTAAGTATCATCGCTTCTACATGTTCACCTCATGAAAAAAAATTTGTCCTAGTAATGCTCCAACATCTAAATGTGAGGAACAACCTTCTAAGACTTTTGTTTATTTACAATTGACATTACATTTATAACAAATCAAGATATCAGTATACATTTTATCTTATGTAATGTAATTATTTATCTCTGAAATAATATTTTAATGTATGATGCATTTTGTCTCTAAGTATGAATATTATAAAAGATGTATATTATTATAATATTTTTTGGTTAAACTAATTATTTGGTCGTTATACGTGACATTGATTTTCAATTTAGTCTCTATACGTAGAAACTTTTCAAATCAGTCTTACATGTACAATTACTTTTAATTTGGTCCTTGTCATTTATTAGTGTTATAACGTCGTCTGTTAGAGTTAAAGTATAGGGACCAAATTGAAAATGATTATCAATTGTAGGGACTGAATTCAACAAAAAAAATTGAATTCGGTCCCTACACGTGACAATCATTTTCAATTTGGCCCGTGTCATGTGACGGCGTTATAATACCAATAAATGGTGATGACGAAATTAAAAATAATCGTACATATAGGGACTCATTTGAAAAGTTTCTATGTATAGGGACTAAAATTAAAATCAGCCTCAGTGTAGGGACCAAATGTAACACCTTATTTTCTTGATTAGTGTATGAGGCATAAACTAAGCATATTTAAGGGCTTAATTATGTTCCTTATGTGTTGACAAAATCATAGTTCAAATTTGAGACAATTTGGTCTTGGAACGAACACAAAAAGTGCAAAAACATGTAAGAACTTATCCCGAACACTATGAAATGCTAATCGAGTCATTAATTGATTAATTGATTAATTAATTAATTAATTGAGGGTTAACATATTAAAATTAGACGGAGATTTGAGAGCAATAGGCTTTTAGGAATAGCCTAAAATATTTACATAAAAATATTCCGGCAGTGGGGTTAAGGGAGAAAATGCGTAAGAAAACACCCGGATGTGCTGACGGGATAACACGCAACAACACGTGTGAGTGACTGGTGTCACTATGGGACACGTGTCATGACACCTAACTAATCCTAGTCATGACACCTAACACCTAGACTATGACACCTAATGACTCTAAGTGACACCTAATCCCACCTATGCTAATTAATATAAGACTTAATTACACTTTTCGTCCCCCAACTTTTTTAATTGTGCGATTTTGGTCCCTCAAAAATTTTTATTGCACTTTTGTCCCTTAACTTTTTCAATTGTGCGATTTTGGTCTCTCAAGAAATTTAATTGGACTTTTCATCCCTTAATTTTGTGAAATTGTGCAAAATTAGTCCTTGGAGGGACCAAAATAAAGGCTTTCATTGCACAATTTCACAAAGTTGAAGGATGAAAAGTGCAATAAAATTTCTTGAGGGACCAAAATCGCACAATTGAAAAAGATGTGGGACGAAAAGCGTAATTAAAATTTTTAATGGATCAAAATCATATAATATAAAAAACTTAGCGACTAAAAGTGCAATTAAGCCTTAATATAATAATTCTAACTAGTTTAATAAAGCAATGTGTGAAGACATTAGAATCTTCATCACTCAAGCATGAAAACGAGCGCCTGGACCAGAAGAATTAGGGAAGAAATTCACTTCCAAAAAGCCATCCTTGAAATTTTGATGCTTGGATTAAGGTGGTTTCGGGTATCGGAATTTTAAACCGATCGCGTATTCGGATTCGTAGCTACTACTCCTTCGCACTGCTAATTTTCTATGTGAGTATCGTCAAGGTAAGTCGGTGTCGACATTTACCTTCTTTTAGTCATAAAATTCTATTTCTTTCTCGTTCTTAATCCCGACATCGTTTCGGTGCGTTTTAGACTTTTATGGTATTTCTGTGCTATCGATCGTTCGAGGAGTCGCATGGGGGATCGTGCTTGGTTCTTGGTCTGCAAGACAGCCGCTGTATAGGTGAGAAATCTTCTTTCATTTTCGTGGGCTGAATCTTTGTTCCTTTGATTCATTGTTCTTCGATCGTTTGTCATTGATTCTGTGGTCGTTTCTGAGTTTTTGGTTGTTTCTGGACCCCATGCGTGTACTCGGGGCGATTATTGGCCCAAAATGTATGTAGGGGGTATCTTTGGCAGTGGTGTAGAGCTAAGTGTTGTGCTCGTTGGGAAACATGTACGGTTGCCGGTTGCGGAGCCTCAGTCAGTGTTGCACCGGAAAGCGTGCAGGAAACTGTTCAGGTGAGGAGAAAGAATCACACATTCGTCGGGAAGGCAAAAGTAGAATAATATATATTGACATGTGTAGGGGAACCCTAAACCCTATTACAGGTTGAGCCCCGACAAAGTACCTAAACCCTCGGTTTAGGTATCTTTGGGCTATCACCGCTAAGAATATACCCTAGGCTAGACGATTATTACTGGATGGATGATTGATGTTTGGTGTGATTGCGAATATATGCTTTATGTCATTTATGTGTTTATAAGTTTAGACTGGTATGCTTGATGTGCTTAATATGCTTTATGAGATTTATGTGCTTTTATGCTTAAGTTGATATGTTGAGATATTGAATATTATGTCTGCATGTTTTATGATGATGATGTTGATAGTAAATGAAAGTGCTACAATGCATGTGTGAGGGAAAAGTGATGGATATTGTAGTATCATGAATAAAGTTATATAAGGATGAGATGTTTATTGCGATATTGGTGGCACAAGTAATGGTTGACTGCATAACATAATCATGTGCGAAGTGGCGAGCCGTGTATTATGGGACACACGAGGTTAGTGTACCTAAGTGTGGGTACGGATTACAGAAGGGACGATCTTCGTGATCTTGGGGATGTAATCGTGCTCGGGATTTATTACATGTGACGGATGGGGTTGCTGCTATCGTGTCGTGATGCCCGCTGGAGCCTGGTTATCCCGACTGGACCCTGAGTATTCCACGTCGCAGGTGGACATTCCGAGGTGGCCAAGATACCCCTCCCGAGAGTTGGAGTGGGGATGCACTCTTATTGGTCACGGCGAGCGGAAAGGTTCCCTGGACAACTAACTAAGGTTCTCTGAGACCGAGAACGAGTATTGAGATATCGGCCGACATGCATGTAGGAACGAGATACATATAGTATAAGTGTTGACTACGAGAGAAATGATGGATTGGAGATGACTGACATGTACGATCCGTGGAGATGTTTGTCTAAATGCTTGTGTGATGCGTGTGATGTTAATGTATGTTATCCGATGATTTATTTCCCATATATGATGTTTGTTGTAGATCCTTATCTCCTATTTTCTCTATATATGTCTTCTCTTCTGGTTCGTGGAGAAGATACTGCAATTGAGGAGTCGATTTCTGAAGAGGATGACATTACCTACGAACATGATGCTGGTGGGAGATCCGCGAATGCCAGTGGCGACAGACCTGAAGTAGAGGGTAGTTCACGGCCACCATATCATCCTTACTGATATGAGTGCCTGGCCAGTGCGTTTCAGTAGGCATGAGATTTTTTCGCGTTCACATTTTGATGTATTTTGGTGAGGTAGGTTGGGACGAGAGATAACATACTTTATTAGTTGCTTTTAGGTGTGGTTTATTATGTATCTTTCCAGTTTAAAGTTGTTATATTAGCTATATAACTTTAGTGACGTACTCTGATTAATGCACTCAAGGATGATTGTACTTTTATATATATATATATATATATTTTTATCAGTGTATTGTATGTATTTTTTATATATATTTTAAGTTTTAAACTTTTCTCATGTTTTAGAATTAAATAATTAGGTTACTTAATTAAGCGGGACGTCTCATAAAATATTAGTTTAAACTATTTTTTCTATTCACTATTAAGTGTAAAGCATCCCCAACTGTGTTTTGGAAAGCATCAAAACAATTATTGATCGTACTACATAATAGGTACTGTAGTTGAGACTTGAATTGCTAATCCATAATAGTGTATATACAGATAATTGGTGACGGAATTTAAAAAAACCGAATAATTGCGTCAGCAAAAAAAAAGGTCCCACACAATGTGCTGCTCATAATTGCCAACCATAATGGTTACTTCGTTTGGTTTGATAAAAATAAAAAAATAAATAGAAAGAAAGAATTTACGTAAAAAGAAAGTAACGAAAAAAGGAATAAATTTTAAAAATTATTTGATATCAAAGAAACATGGAAGAAGGTGAAAAGAAATAAGATGCCGGAAAATAATCATACCCCTATTAAATGAGAGGATGCTGGTAGATGACATGAGAGATAAATTTGATATTTCATATCACATTATCTCTTTCTCCCTTTTCTTTTTCTACTTGTAAGTGAAAAAAATTTTAGGTTGATCCCACCAATTTTTTTTATTGATAAATGTAGGAGTCGTGTGTTTCAGCTACGATTTGTTTAAACTTTTTTTTAAAAAAAGTGCAAATCGTGATTCTTATATACTCCCTCCGTCCCATTATATATGTCACATTTACAAAAAAAAAATTGTTCCAAAAATATGTCATTCTCAATTTTCAATGTAATATTAGATGTTTTCTATCAACTTTACTCATAATTATGTTTTTAGAGTTCTATTATGTGATGCATTAACCGAAGCCATCATTTTTTTATTTTCAAAGTGAAACATTTGAGTGACCAATAACTACATTTTGTTCTATTATCATTATCTTGGAATACTTGTTTTTTGTCGTTGAATGTAGCTTATCATCGATGATAACATAATTTGTAAAAATAAAAAAAAGGCTTAATTGCACTTTTCATCCCCCAGCATTTTAAATTGTGCGATTTTGGTCTCTTAAAGATTTTAATTGCACTTTTGTCCCGCATCTTTTTCAATTGTGCGATTTTGGTCCCTCAAGAAATTTAATTGCACTTTTCATCCCTCAATTTTGTGAAATTGTGCAAAATTAATCCGTATAGGGACCAAAATAAAGGCTTCCATTGCACAATTTCACAAAGTTGAGGGATGAAAAGTGTAATTAAATTTCTTGAGGGACCAAAATCGCACAATTGAAAAAGATGAGGGACAAAAGTGCAATTAAAATTTTTAAGAGACCAAAATCGCACAATTTAAAATGTTGGAGGGACTAAAAGTGCAATTAAACCTAAAGAAAATATAAACAATGTTCATTTGGTAACATTCTTATTCACTTTCTTTCATTTATTGCTTTTTCTTAAACCGTGTGATTTGACCAAATATGACATATATAATGGGACGAAGGGAGTATGACTTGAATTTGCCATTTTTTTTAAAAATGTTTTGCAAGAATGGATACAATCAATTTTCTTTATCTCCGACCTATTTTGTCTCCATTGACAGCCACTGTTGTGAAAAATAGTGATGTGTGCAAGTGTATACAATCATAACAAGTAATAGAGAGTGAGTAAAGATCGTTCCCACGAGAATTTAAATGTTTTGAATACAAATTTTAAATTTACTTTTTCTCTTTAGCTTAATAAAATAAAGATTGATTAACAACATGTAAGTAAATGGAGTGATAAGGTAACAGAACAGTAAGTAAGAAATGCAAGAAAGTAATAAATGCAACAGTTGGATGTTTTAGAACAAAGATAAAAACAGTTGGGATTCTAATCCTTTGTAATCTTAACTTTAGGGTAATTTATGCGTCAGGATGCTATAGCATTTAGTCCAGGAATTACGTTTTGCTTTCCAGCAGTAGAACTGAGTTCATTAAAATCTTCTTATTCCTAAGTTCAAATTAATTTCCCTCACCTATCAATTAAGTACGTCCAGCTAATTAAAGATATGAAGGCTATTCCTAGCTCATTCAACACAATTAATTTTCCAATTAATAGTTCTATCTTTATCTTCTAATCAAGTCCACTAACTTGGTTTTTCCAAACTTAGCTAGCTAGTAATCAGGTCAGTTGATCAAGCTAATCTGACATTAAACATAAAATCAGAATAGAAGAAAATGAATAACATCCATAACATTGAATTACCCTTCAGTATAATTACAAATTCATAGAATCCTAGCTTAAGGAAATTAGCTCATAATGAGCTTGAAGACAAAACAAGCTAAAGGAATGGAAAAGAAAAGCATAAAACGTAAAAATTGAAATTACAGAGGGGACAATAGAGATGACGGCTGCTGCAATCGTACCCCTTCAAAGGATGCTGACCCCTCACTATTTATAGTAGTGCTCCCCAAATAGGGTTTCCTCCTTTCTCTCTCATGCACTTTTGGGCTTTTACAAAATTCAATAATAATAAAATAATCCTTGGCCCAATTCCCAAGTACATTCAGCTGAAGTTTACATTTCTCTTTCTTCGTTTGGGCCAGCGCTGCAGGTTCTTTTCTATGTAGTGAAGGTGTGCTAAGCTGGCAACTCTTTAGTCTTGTAGTGATTCTGGTCTCAGAAGCTGCAGCATTCCATAGCAATTCCAGATCAGCTCTTTTCAACTTACGTACCTGATTCCCTGCTCAACACTTCAACATCTTCATAGTTATCCAATTACAAAAAATTAATAACCTTTTCAGCATTTGAACAATTCTTTTTACTATGATTTCATCCAATCAAAACTTGACTTTAATTTTCAAAATTACTGAAGACAAGAACACTGATTTAGTTAAAAGAAATAGTAATAACTCTTATTTCTAAGAGTTATCACACCCCCAAACTTGAACCATTGCTAATGACATTCAGCCAGCAAAAAAAAAATGTTAACAATGTAAGCAAATTCCATGGCAGTCCTCAGATGCATTCAGAAACATGCTCAATACAAGATACCCTTAAATGTGCGTGTATGCACCCTAAGCTGCAACTCAATTTCAGCAAGGGACTTCAACCAAATCACCCTTCAACCAAGTTTTAGGCGTATCTTCCAAATATCCTTTAGATTAAGGGTGATTACTTACCAGATTATCTTCCTAAGAACAGAGATTCAGCATAATCTTGGATTTGCCATAACACTCAATTCACTCTTCTTTATGTTCTGTTTTGGTGTTTCACTCGATCTTCATTCACATGCCACTCTATCATAGGCTTGACAAACTTCTAACAATCAAAAACACAAATACCATGTGCACACAGCCAGAGGACTTACTGGGTTGTAATGGGGCTTAGGTTCAGGTTTGGTACATTTTGGTCCGGAGCTTAATTAGGTGGAGTTCAAGGTCTTTTGTCCACATCACCCCCTTTCCCAAAACTTGGGCATTTGCTATTGCTGTCCCCATTTCTGATGACAAAGAGGAATATTCTCTGGATTTGCTTTCTTGCCCCCATATGTTTTTTTATTTTATTTTTATGTGTTTAATCCTTCCTCCATTTTTGGTTAATCCTTCCTCCATTTGTTGCATATGTACCCCCCCCAAACTTGTATCAATGGGTGTTCTCAACCATGTATCATAGATTAGCTGGACAACAGTCCCCAAACTCCACCTAAAAAGGGATGACTTGGTTTTTGCAGGGAAATAGGGCTTGTTATGTGGGGGAAACCAACAAAAAGGGCTCAGGCTCAAAGGGGTACACAAAGGGGAATAGGTCAGGGTTGGCCGTTTAAGCTGAGTAGTGAAAGCAACAAAAGTGCCTCAAGCCAATGTGTGTGTAGCAGTGATATAGGCAATCAATGACAGAATTAAGGCAAGCCTTGCAGAGGAAACACATGAATGGAATATACAATGAATGAATCTTCTGAAGCCCAAAACCTCACAGGATTGATGTTGTAGAATGCTACAACATCAAATTTAATCGCACATACCTCCCCAAACTTAGGTTGAAATCTAATGTAGCTCTCACCTTCTATTGCCTGGACAAGGATGCAGGCCACCCAGTGCCCCAATTGACTGAGTACCTTGGTTGAAGTCCCGCTCGTGGATGGGGACATTGTAGTAGCAAAATATTGATACAGGGTATCACAAGATTGGACATGCATGGCAAACACACAGAAATAATTGATCGTCATCAGATGCACATGGACAGGCAAAATTCAATCATGCAACAACCAGTTCTTGCAAAAAAAAAGGCCCCCACTACGCCGGCAAACAACAAACAAAAACGACAAACACTAAACTAAAGACTGAAAATTAAAAAGAAAGGTCCTGTTCAAAAGATACGGCAGCATGGCGCAGCAATTAGTGTGGGACTGCAGCTCAAGGCTGAGTCAGTCTGGCACTGCTTCTGGTCTTGCCTCCCTTTGTCAACTGCTGCATTGTTGGCCTGCCAGTTGCTGGAATGGCTTTGGTGTTCTCCACCTCATCAGTGAAGTCTTGAGTGGCAGGCCCAGCATACCCTCTTCTCGGTGCGTGAGCTGAAGCCTTTAAACGTTCCATTTTTCTGCTCAGAGGGACATCATCCTTGGAGCTTTCGCTGGGGCTCTCCGCAGCCCTCTCTGCTTCCCTCTCTTCTCTAGTCTTTCTCTTTCGAGGGGGGCGATGTAAAATTTAGCAAGTGCACTAAATCGATCAAGTAGTATAGAACTTGGAAGTTCCGAAATCGAACACGAGGATTGATTTGACCAATTACCACTTCTTAATTTTGATTACTATTTAAACGTCAAATGAGTGCATCAATTAAATTTAAATAAGAGAATGAATTTTAAAAAGGAAATATTAAAGAATCAATTTAAGACTCAAATTGGAAAGTGCTAAAAATAAGTTTAAAGTGTACTTCAAGTCTGAAAAGCTCTAGGGCTCTGATTTCACCAATCTATGTAGCTAGAATTTCATAGAAAAAATTCTAAATCCATATACGAACTCCAGTTTGGTGCAGTTATGGCAATTCATCCTAATTTCTAACATTAACTAATATCAACCGAGATTCCTAATTTATTCTAATGCCTGGGTTAGAGTACATTAAAATTTACCTCTTGAGTCCTAACCAACTATATTTCTATGATGGTTATTAATCAAGCAGTTTATTAAGCTCTATGACTCTCTATAGAAGTTGCACAGGATTCTTATCTCCTCTCAGTCTCAAATTACCCTATGGTTTTTCACAAATGCTCTAGACACATAAATCTCTTGTCGGTCTCAATATGATTGGCCTATCATTCAATTATTTCTCGAACTACCAAACCTTCATAAGTGGCTACATCATCACCCTAGAAAAGGTAATTTAGCTACTCATAATTGAAACAAATATCAAATTCATTGAATAAAATCCAAAATCCATAACAGAAGTTGAATAATCTCCCAAAATCCTAATTCCCTCAACTAATCGCAGCCTATGGTGTAAAAGTAGATGACCTAATTGTGTTTAAAAACTGAATTTATACATCCTGAATACTTACACTCGCGAGGCGAGAAGCTTCTCGCGAGGCGAAATTTAATGACTGAAATCCTAATCTATCAGCGCGGTCTCGCGAGGCAAAAGTCCTGTCGCGAGGCGAGAAGCTCCATCCAGTATGCTTCAGCTCTGTGCTCTGCCCTACACCATCACTTCCAAAGCTTCACTTTTGACCCTAATTGAGTACCTGAAAGCACAAGCACCCAATTACACATACCTGACTCAAAAACATAAAAAAATTACTAAAAATAATAAAAGGACTCAAAACACAACTTTAAGACTAAACAAAGACAAATACGGGTAAAATTGAGAATGAACTCAACAAATCAAATTAAATTCACTAGTTAATCATAGTAAAAACTAGATAAACCAGCGGGTTATCAAAATACCCCAAACTTGAACTTTGCTTGTCCTCAAGCAAACTAAATTCAAAAGACTCAACTTAGCAAGTTCCCATGGATCCCCTCTTTATGCAAACTCACACAATGATCAATTTTATGACAAGTTTAAACAAATTCCCTTAAGATCAAAGTTATGACAAGTTAAAACATTCAAGAGATGGCTCCAAACCAATTTCTCACTTCCGCAACACTATTATCCATCGAGTTTGAGTGCACCCAACACAAAAATTCAAAGGATAACTTAGGCCTCTTCCTCACAAGGATAGTTTATTTCTCTCTCTAACTCTTAAGTGTTTAGGCTTGTGTTTGTAGTTAATTTTCACAACTTAAGCACATTATCCATGGGTTTGCTTATCATCTCCACAGAGATCCCATCAAATACATGAATGTATGATCAAGAGGTCTTTTCAAGGTTGTAACGTAGTCAAGGTTAAAAAGGTAGGGTAAGAAAAGAATGTATATGCTATAACCTTAGAATCAAAGGAGCAAAGGTGCAGTGCACAATTTTTTTTTTTTTTTTGAAGTACTAAGCTCAACCCTTTGCTTATTCTTTTCTTCACCTTTCCTAGATATTGAATCATTCAAGCATTTTTCACCTTGCTATTTGGTGTTTTTTTTTTTTTTTTTGAAACAATTCAGAATTTGAAATTTTCCTTGCCACCCCAAACTTAGTACTTGATACCTATTGACACCTACCAATGCTCCACTGATCCAGAAGGTTGGGTAACATGGTTTTTCAGAAGTTAGCTTAATGATAAGGTTATCAAAGACAAGCTCAGGCTCAATCACGGCTAGCAATGGATAAATCATATAATCAGGTAGGCTTTCTGGCCGCTAGCTCGTCAGAACAAAATGCCTCTGTCATGTCATGCACCATATATTCATGCAATCAAGCAAACCTAAGATTATATTACTTAAGAGCTACTCTCTCAGCAACAAATTATACTTTTAGGCTCAAATTATTCCTCACCCGGACACACTAAAGACCCATCTCTAAGATAATTATGTCAAGCACCCCAACCCCAAACTTATCAAGAATCAAGTGTTGCACATTTTTTAAACATGGTATATCTCTCAAAGGTGTTTCACACGTCGTAACAACAAACTGAAGGGAATATGTAAAATTACTCTCTTTTACGACATGCATTGAGTTTACAAATTTAGATAACCATGAAAAGTTGCTACGACCCAAATTAAACGACTCAACAAACAAAACAAAAGAGACTACTAAAATAAGGTTCAAGAATTTTACTCTCAAGGGTTCCGTGAAGAACCCTCTCCTGGTCTTCTCTCCTCAGCCCCCTGCATCCTTTCACTCTCTCTCAACATCACATCTTCTCTATGAGGTGCCTCCTGCAGGGGCATTACTCTCCTTCTCAGTGGCTCAGTCTCATCCAAAATGACCTCCTCTGTTCGAGGTGGAGGAGTGTCTGGATCTTCAACCGCTCCAAACTGTTCTTCAATTTCCTCACGGGCTAGGTTGTTCAGCCCACGGAGGAATGCTAGATACTCAATGTCCGTCCCCTCATCCTCCTCTATCCTCTGCTCCAGATTAGGAAAAGGAACACGTCCTATCCTAGCTATCTCCAAGATTTCATTCTGGAGATCTGATTCCGGATCTCTCTGGATTCAGATGTTAGGCACTACTTCACCTTGCCTGTGAGGATGACCCCTGCGAGGAACACACCTTGGAGGCATCTGTGTCACCAAAAGCTTGTTAAACCTTGCAATAGCATCAATATAATCATCATAATTCAGCAAGTTAACAAAGGCAACAGCAATGCAATTAATCACTCAACAAAACACCACACAATATGTTATCATCAATACACAATGAATTTCAAATATATCAACCGATCAACTAAAGAAATTGATTCAATGTCACAAAATGATCACAAACTCATTAAATATTACAGACATCAAGTAATAATGAAGAGACTGCTACAACATGTTAGTAAGTCTCTCCTCATGAGCCAAGTCAATATCATCCGGGCCATCTCCATCAAACTCTCTCTCTAACTCTGCAAAACGAGCTGCCTGCTGAGCTGCTTGGCTAGACGACCCACCCCCTGCTGTGTCGTGTGTCTCGTCTCGGGACCAATCACGCCAGCCATGTATAGACTGTAGCTCAGCCTCAGAAGGGTAGATTAAGGCTCTCTGCTCCAGCTGAGCAAGATGCTGCTCACGAGTTAACTCGCGAGATGCAGCGAATGAACTCATGGTCTCCTGATGCTGGAGAGTCATCATGCGTGCATGCTCCTCCAATGTCATCTGATGATAGGGTCGAGCCCGCTGCTGCCACTGAGTCTGATCTACTGCCGTGGGTGCCATTGCCTCCTTGGTGAAGCAATGGCTCTCAATCTAGGCTCGGTCAATCGGGTTCCTTCGCTTGACATCAATTTCATCCTTTACCTCTAAACCAGCTTGAGCACAAAGCTCAGTGATAAGGTAAGGATGTCCCATTGCTCCCCCAGATCTGGAGTTCGCAGCTTACTTAATATCTAGGGTGATTATAGCCCCCACATCTATGCTCTTGCTACTCATGATGGCATACAACAGTTTTGCCCGCACAATAGGCAAGGTGGACTCATGGGAACAAGCAGTCAAGTTGGCGTGCATGAATGCGGACCAAACTCGAGCCCTTGGAGTTAAGTTCTTCCTGGACAACCTTAGAATATTACCGGACATGCCTCTGTCCCAATCACTCCCTGGTTTACAGCAAGTAGTCAAAACGGAGTCAGCAAAGTCCTGGACATTCTGGAGAGTTGAGTATTCACAGCGATCCCCCCAAGTGTTATGGATCTGAAGGAAAGCATTGATGGTCTCCGCATCAAAAACAATGCTTCTCCCTCTTACCTCAGCATAAAACTTTTGATCTTCTGGGTTCGGGTTCCATGCATTAGCATAGAACTCTCGAACTATCTGTATATCAGCCCGCTTAGGGAAAGTGGCCAATGCCTGCCACCCTCTATCATGCAACACCTGTTGGATCTCAGGAAATTGAGTCCTTTGCAAAACCAAGTTCTGCTCAGCAACAACTGGTCGCCCCTGCACATTCCTGTACCGTTCAGCTCGGTCAGCAGTGCAAAACCAGATGTTTTCCACAACTACCCCATGACCATGGCCAGAAAATGTGCCTCCGGGCTCTGCAGTACGCTTGCTGCGCTTAGCACCCAATTTTTCTCTCGGTACTCTTGGAGGAGCCATACCTGAAAATCAGCAAAAATTCCAGTGCAAGGGTATATAATATCAGTAAGAAAACAAACCAATATCCATAGTACCTAGTCCCCAAGTTCATCCAAAAACAACCACCAAACCCAAAAATAATTGTCGGTTGCAGATGCACATTATCCATATAACGGTATGCTTAACATAGCAACACTCCACAAACACAGGCAGAAGAATTGAATTTCAAACATTCAAGGACGAAACTCATGCAAGAAACTCATATTGAAGAATCTTTAACCAAATTCAGAATTTCAAATAGTTAGAAATGCTTAGGACTGACCTTTGATGGTTATGAATGGAAGGAATTAGAAGAGAAGATGAAGTAGATGAGTGTAATGCTCAATAGATGCTCCGAAATAGGGATCCCGCGGGAGAGAGTTTTAAAATTTGGAACAAATGAGCGTTCTCTCTCGCGAAGAATCACCATATACTCACAATATCTCGCGAGGCGATATGTCCATCGCGAGGCGAGACTTAAATTCAGCCCCAATTTCAGAACCCTAATTACACTATCGCCAGGCGATGGTACTATCGCCAGGCGAATCTGGAAAACCAGAATTCCGAATTTCCCAGAATTGCGAGGCGATATGGACCTCGCGACGCGATACAGAGAACAGTATTTTACTGACGTTGACTTCGCGAGGCGGTTAACTTTCCGCGAGGCGAATATCTCACCATGATACTGCTTCGCCTCGCGAGGGTTCCCTCTCGAAGCGATACAGAGACCAATATATTTCGCTTTCTGTATTGCCAAGCAAATATAGGTTCGCGAGGCTACACAGAGCCATGTGATTTGCAGATTCTTATGCGCCAGGCGAGGATCAGCGCGCCAGGCGAAAACAAAAACTCAGAATTCCTGAAAGTCTCAGCCTCGCGTCGCGATAGTAGTCTCACCGGGCGAAAATAAAAACTCAGAATTCCTGAAAGTCTCAGCCTCGCGTCGCGATAGTAGTCTCGCCGGGCGAAAATAAGACAATAGCCACTTTTAAGCAAAAGAGAATGCTGAACTATCTGCAACTACTTCTAAATACTTATGCTTCCTAAATGCAACTATCTTACTGAAATGCGTTAAAAGGATACCATTTGGGTTGCCTCCCAAGTAGCGCTTGTTTAACATCGCGAGCCTGACGCACACGCCCCCAGAAGGGCTAAAACAGCTTCAGTGTTGTTTTGCTATCATCAAGCTGGCCTCCCAAGTAGTCTTTGAGCCGGTGGCCATTCACCTTAAAATTGCTTTCAGAGCCTTTACCTTCTAACTCCACTGCTCCATGTGACAACAGGAAGAAGAAGAAGAAGATGAAGAAGAAGGAGAAGGAGAAGGGGATTCAAGACTGAGGAAGGCGACATCTAGGATTCGCCGTAGGGTACGCTTGGAGATTCTTGGAGGTATTCAAGTGGTGAGTCGAAATACTCTTTCTCACCCTTTCCATGGTGCAATTTGTCTTAGGATTTGGGTTATGCTTTAAAAATACATTTTTTTGGAAAATAATCTTGATTTGGTCAAATCCTGATTTTCGAAATTTGGGGGTTTTCCTTCTAAGGTATTTCTGTTGTCAATTAAATGTTTATTATTGTGATTGGTGACATGATATATATGATACATACGTGATCTGGTTGATGATATTTGTGATATTGGCATGATACAGTAACTGTTAATATGTTGAATGTTGTTTGCTGCAATACCACCTATGATAGGGGTATCGAAAGTAACACTGCCAATGAATTGGGGTATCGAAATATGAAATACCGCCATGATGGGGTATCGAAAGTAACAGCGCCACACGTTGGGATGTCGAAATGAGTAATACCACCAGTGTACAATGGTTGGTATCGAAATGAGTAATGTCACTGAAGAGAAGGTGACATCGAAATACCTTCATGAGTAAGGTAGGCAATGGAACGCCATTGTTATGTGCAGTTTGAAAGTCATATGACGTATGAGGATATTTGAGATTATTTGATATATGAGATCTTGTCATACTTGATTCATGATGTGTTAGTGATGACTATTTGCTGCCAATAATAATTTATATTATTATTATTATTTTATTATACACTATTTTGAAATTAGCGGGTACCATGGACAGTTTTTCCGGTCACCGCACTGGCTAAGAACAATGCTTTTGTGAAAACCTTTTAAAAATGTATTTCTGTTCACTGGGATTTTATATCTCATTAGTAGTATTGTTTTCAGAGCCTGAGGACGTCCCTGTTGAGCAGCCAGACGTTTTGAAGATTATCTCTTTAGTTTTAGAGCGTGGTTAGTATTGTACGGCATATGCCAGGAGGACCTTTATTATCTTTTAGTTATTTTCTTATGCGAGATGTTATAGACGCCCTGTTTTGAGGTTTTGAAACTGATTATGTTATTTTAGTTTTGAATTAATGTAAACAATTATTTTGGATTAATATTATATTAAGTATTTATTCAATATTTATTTAAGAAATTTTTATTTTCCTGGTTTTATTTAAATTATTAATTTGGGTTACTAATGTAACGAAGGGCGTTACATTTTTGGTATCAGAGCAGTTCAATCCTAAATTGGACTGTGGTTATTGGGTTTTTCAAAAATCAAAACTTGGGCGCATAAGATGCTTGTTAGAGTTGTAGATGCTGCATACTATGCTTTGGATATTGAGCCTGGCCAACTCAATGTTTCATTGATAGTGAGCATATTTATAATGACTAATAGGCGAGGGACGAATGATGCGCTTGTAACAGCTATGGACCGTGTGACCATAGATTTGCAAGAGCAGACGGAGACTCTCCGTCATACGAGGGGATATGGGGAGGTAACACCCCAAGAACCTCAATACGTGGGATTACCGCTTTTTCGAAGGACGAACCGTCATTTTTTCGGGATAGCTTAGATGCTGCAGCAGTTAGAGGAGCCGAAGACAAACTGTGCTTATAGCAAGAGGTTATCATATTGTTTGATTCAGGAGCATTCCATTTTTCCATAACTCTTAGTTGTGTCAAAAATCCAGAGTTGTCTATTTCTAAATTATCTTTCCACTTGTGTGTTTCTACCCCGGTCAAAGATAATTTGGTTACATATTTTACCTATTTAAAAAGTTCTTCGATACACCAAAATTTATCTTATGATTTGATATGTTTTCAAATGTTGTGTTGGATGTCACTCTTAGTATGGTTTCGTTATCGTCTAATAATGTTGTCCAAATAGAAATATTTATGTACTTCACAACCTATGTTTGATGAATCTTTTATGTTAAACCATATCGTATTCGTTTCCATGTAATAAGTTCTTAGTTGAGAAAGTTCAATAATCCATATAGTTGTTTTCCGTTAAGATAGAGACTGAGAGTGATGTAGCGGCACTACTTGTTGTCTGTTAGTTTCTAGATGTGTTTCATAAAGAGGTCTCTACCTTACATCAAATATGGGAGTTGAGTTTAACATAGATTTAGTACCTAGAAGTGGACCGATGTCAGTAGCGTCTTAGAATGACACCCTTAGAGTTAAATGAACCTAAAAAAAACAATTAGAGGAATTGCCAAAAAATGAGTTTTTATACTTGAATTTGTTTATTAAAAAAAAAAGAAAAAAGAGAGAGTTGGAAATTTGAGGTTGTTAATTCTTAACATTATATTCTTCAAATATATTTTTATGTCGTTTGATGAATTTTCTTGATAGATGTATATTCTTTGTATTTTAAAAAAATAAAATAAATAGTTTTACTTTTCATTTATCGTTTGTGATATTCTTCCTTGATAGTAAAATTGTCAAAGAGAGTCTCGCTTATTTTGAATTCATGTTTTTAACTTTATTTTGTTTCAATGAGTTTTCAATTCATAAATGGAAATATCTTTGTGCATCATTGTTTTTTTTTAGTCAAACCAAATTGATTATGAATTAAAACTTTCTTACCTTGATGCATCCTTTCACCTTCTTGATTTGCGTTATTTTATTTTATTTATTTGGAATCATAATTTGCTCATATTCCCTGAGGCATGCATTGACTTATTTATTTTTATACTAATTCTTTATTATTTAATTATAGTATATGTCGAATTTCTCTTTAATTATAATTGAGGAATGTGTTTGATTTGTAATAAGTTTTTTTAAGTGCTTCTAGTGAAAAAAAAATTATGGGAATATAAACCTATGTGTGGACATTAGATGATCAAACAAAATAACTATTAAGGATAGATATCTTTTTCCTAGAATAAATAACCTTAGATCATTCGAGTAGAGTGGCGTTTGATTCAAGTAAAGTAGATGCAATGATAGGATGAGAGCAACGTAAGAAGTGACAGGGGTAAGAAGTTCTTGGAATTAAAAGCGTATTATATGAAGTTATAAGTGAGTTCTCTAGGCTAGCCTTACTTCTGATCGAGTTGAGTACGAAAGGAAAATATCTTCTATAGAATAAAATTGAAGTTTTTAATAATCATAAGATCCTTAAATAATTGTTAGAAAAAAAAAATATAGAATTAAAAATAAGGCAAGGAAGGTGGATGAAATTGCTTCAGGACCATGAATTTGAGTTGAAGTACAGTTTAGGAAAAGTTAATGTAGTGGAAGAGGCTCTAAATAGAAAATCCTTGCATCTTAATGCTGGAGATGAATATCTTAGAAGCGTTTTTGGACATGAATTTCAATGTAACCTTAAATGCTTTAAACTTGAAATTGAATAGGTTGGAATTTGTAATGACCTTAGAAAACAGATTAACCGAGAGCAGCTTTAGACTAGGAATTGCAATCTCTTTAGGATCAAGAGAGTTATGTGATGATGGTCTATTGTCGTTTAAGAATAGGATCGTTGTTCCTAAGGAATCTTAGAGGGGAAGTGGTAGAAAAAATACATAAGGGAAAGTTCACCTTACATCCACAAATAACCAAGATGTAAAAAGACCTCAAGAAAATTATTAATGCATGGTAATAAGAATGAATGTTATATTAAAGAATTTGTACTTATATGCTCATTTTTATTATGTTGTATTTTTGTATATTTTTTTGAGAATTATTTTTCTTGAAATTTCATATTGTTTCTCAAATGACCAAATATTAATCACAATTAATATACTCTTTGGATTTGTTTCCCATATAGATTAATGGCATGTCAAATCTTAATAAACTTATATTTCTTATTAAAGACCGAAAAGAAAAAGAATGTTATTTCTTATTTGTATTAGCTTACTCAAAAATCAAAATGAAATTGATTTCTTAGTTCTACTATGGTATTTATTGATGAAAATTGTTTTGAAAGTCGTAAATGCTCAATAACTGTATAGTTTAATTGCAAGTTAATAAAATCTTATTCTCCTTTTGTTACCCAATTTTGTTTCTAGTAAGATCATCTCTTAACAGAAAGTAAAACTCTTTCTTTTCTTATGAAATTATCAACTTGGACTAGATAAGACTTAGTATGTGGATATCTCTACTGTTTCTCTTTTCTTTCTTGTTTTATTTATTTGTTTATTTATTTATAAAAATTTCTTTGTACTGTAAATAATATAATAAATTTGGTGTGGAATATATATAAAGGACTATAAGATCTACTTATGGATGATATAAAACTTTACTTCAATTTCTTTGTGAATTGTTTGTTATTAATCTATTTTGAGAAAGCTTATAATGATGAAATTCAAATGAAGGTAATATGATTCTAGGGGGATGGAGAAAAATAAATGCTTAAGTACGTGATTTTATTATACGTGTTATTATTGACTTCTTTTTTTATATATATATTCTTATAGTCAAGAGTCATGAATTGTGCAATTATTAATCGATGCTTCAGCCTAGTGGTTTGATGTATGCTTAGAGAGTATCAAGGATGTAGGTTCTCTTATGATAGAGCAAGGTAGGTGAGATGATCTTGTTAGGATCGGATTTAATCCAATAGACCACAGTTAGGATTTAATCCAAAATAGGTAAAGATTGTTATGTCGACAAGGAAAAGTAGCCTTTAGAATTTTAGGAAGGGGAACATGTATTCTTGATAGTCATTCCTAAGATTGGGATGTGGGGGTCAATGTCAGTCAGAAAACTAATTCCTTGTTTTTATGGGTCCTTTCCATATCCTCAAGAGAGTCGGGCCATTTGCCTACCAATTGGCTCTTCCAACATGGTTGTCATACCATCATGATGTATTTCTTATTTCTCAACTTCGAAAATTGTGTCAGTTATGTCTCATGTAATAGCTCCTGAGTCAATACAATTGAGGGATAACTTAATATTTAAGCCAGGCCTAGTCAGATCATCGATAAGAGCACTAAGACTCTGCAGAGCAAGACAATCCCTTTGGTGAAGGTGGTTGGGAAGGATTGAACTCTAGAAGAGGCTACTTGAGAATTAGCAGGAGACTTGGTTCGCCAATGCCTAGACTCTTTATTTGCTTCGTACGTGAGAGTGGAGTTAATTTTGGGGACGAAATTCTTAAAGGAGGTGAGAAAATGTAACATCCTAAAAATAAAAATAATTGGAGATAATAACGTTAGAGAAATTAGATAATTTTTGGGAGGCATAGACAGCATGTTTTGGGCCTTTGAATTATTTAGAAAGGATAAAAGATAATTAAAATCTGCAACAATAACAGAACTCTGTCTAGACTTTATCTAAAACTTATTTAATAACAAACTCTAACTACACTCTATCTAAAACTTATTCAAAGACCCTATCTAAAACTTAATTCAAAATTCAGTCTCTATGTCAGGATGCGTTAAAAATAGGTTTAAAAATAAGGAATCAGTATAACACTATATATATACCTTCTTATAACACCATAGTGCGGCTAGGAACCTTTTTTGCACCCTAAAACATCTTAGTAACGGCTGTGGAGCATCTTCATGCTTGGGAGATGGGGTTGCAACAAGCAATGAGTTTGGAAGGAGAACAATAACAACAACAACAGGAAGAAGAAGAAGAAGAAGATGAAGAAGAAGGAGAAGGAGAAGGGGATTCAAGACTGAGGAAGGCGACATCTAGGATTCGCCGTAGGGTACGCTTGGAGATTCTTGGAGGTATTCAAGAGGTGAGTAGAAATACTCTTTCTCACCCTTTCCATGGTGCAATTTGTCTTCGGATTTGGGTTATGCTTTAAAAATACATTTTTTTGGAAAATAATCTTGATTTGGTCAAATCCTGATTTTCGAAATTTGGGGGTTTTCCTTCTAAGGTATTTATGTTGTCAATTAAATGTTTATTATTGTGATTGGTGACATGATATATATGATACATACGTGATCTGGTTGATGATATTTGTGATATTGGCATGATACAGTAACTGTTAATATGTTGAATGTTGTCTGCTGCAATACCGCCTATGATAGGGGTATCGAAAGTAACACTGCCAATGAATTGGGGTGTCGAAATATGAAATACCGCCATGATGGGGTATCGAAAGTAACATCGCCACACGTTGGGATGTCGAAATGAGTAATACCACCAGTGTACAATGGTTGGTATCGAAATGAGTAATGTCACTGAAGAGAAGGTGACATCGAAATACCTTCATGAGTAAGGTAGGCAATGGGACGCCATTGTTATGTGCAGTTTGAAAGTCATATGACGTATGAGGATATTTGAGATTATTTGATATATGAGATCTTGTCATACTTGATTCATGATGTGTTAGTGATGACTATTTGCTGCCAATAATAATTTATATTATTATTATTTTATTATACACTATTTTCAAATTAGCGGGTACCATGGACAGTTTTTCCGGTCACCGCACTGGCTGAGAATAATGCTTTTGTGAAAACCTTTTAAAAATGTATTTCTGTTCACTGGGATTTTATATCTCATTAGTAGTATTGTTTTCAGAGCCTGAGGACGTCCCTGTTGAGCAGCCAGACGTTTTGAAGATTATCTCTTTAGTTTTAGAGCGTGGTTAGTATTGTACGGCATATGCCAGGAGGACCTTTATTATCTTTTAGTTATTTTCTTATGCGAGATGTTATAGACGCCCTGTTTTGAGGTTTTGAAACTGATTATGTTATTTTAGTTTTGAATTAATGTAAACAATTATTTTGGATTAATATTATATTAAGTATTTATTCAGTATTTATTTAAGAAATTTTTTATTTTCCTGGTTTTATTTAAATTATTAATTTGGGTTACTAATGTAACGAAGGACGTTACATTGTAACATCCTAAAAATAAAAATAATTGGAGATAATAACGTTAAAGAAATTAGATAATTTTTGGGAGGCTTAGACAGCATGTTTTGGGCCTTTGAATTATTTAGAAAGGATAAAAGATAATTAAAATCTGCAATAATAACAGAACTCTGTCTAGACTTTATCTAAAACTTATTTAATAACAAACTCTAACTACACTCTATCTAAAACTTATTCAAAGACTCTATCTAAAACTTAATTCAAAAATCAGTCTCTATGTCAAGATGCGTTAAAAATAGGTTTAAAAATAAGGAATCAGTGCAACACTATATATATACCTTCTTATAACACCATAGTGCGGCTAGGAACCTTTTTTGCACCCTAAAACATCTTAGTAACGGCTGTGGAGCATCTTCATGCTTGGGAGATGGGGTTGCAACAAGCAATGAGTTTGGAAGGAGAACAATAACAACAACAACAGGAAGAAGAAGAAGAAGAAGATGAAGAAGAAGGAGAAGGAGAAGGGGATTCAAGACTGAGGAAGGCGACATCTAGGATTCGCCGTAGGGTATGCTTGGAGATTCTTGGAGGTATTCAAGAGGTGAGTAGAAATACTCTTTCTCACCCTTTCCATGGTGCAATTTGTCTTGGGATTTGGGTTATGCTTTAAAAATAAACACAGATTTGATAGTAAAAGGTCCAGACCATCGGGATTTTAACTTACCTGGAAATAACCTAAGCCTAGAGTTGTAAAGAAGTACACTCTGACCTGGTTCAAATTTTCTTGGCACAATGTGCTTATCATGCAATGCTTTCGTCCTCTGCTTGTAAATTAGGGCATTCTCATATGCGTGAAGTCTGAACTCATCCAGTTCATTAACCTCTAGCAATCTTTTCTCACCGGTTTCTTTATAGTCGAAATTCAAGGCCTTGATAGCCCAATGTGACCGGTGTTCCAACTCAACTGGTAGATGACAAGCCTTCCCATAAACCAATTGGTATGGTGAACAACCAATCGGAATCTTGAAAGCCGTCCTATATGCCCAAAGCGCATCATCCAACCTTCTGGACCAATCCTTCCGTGAGGAGTTGACAGTTTTCTCGAGAATCCTCTTCAACTCACGGTTAGATACTTCTACTTGGCCACTTGTTTGTGGGTGATAGGGTGTAGCAACTCGGTGATTGACCCCATACTTCGCAAGTACGGAATCCAGTTTCTTGCTGCAGAAATGCGATCCTCCATCGCTGATTATAACTCTTGGTACGCCGAATCGTGCAAAAATGTTCTTTCGCACAAAATCAGTTACAAACTTGGAATCATCAGTTGAAGTTGCAATTGCTTCTACCCATTTGGACACATAGTCCACTCCCACTAAAATATACTTGAAGGAGAAGGATGGTGGAAATGGTCCCATGAAATCAATTCCCCACACATCGAAGATGTTTACCACCATGATGCCAGTTAAGGGCAACTCGTTTCTTTTGGAGATGTTTCCAATTCTTTGACAACGATCACACCTTTCAATGTAATTCCGAGCATCCTTGAAGATGGTAGGCCAGTAGAATCCACTCTGGAGGACCTTTTGAGCTGTTCTTTCCCCTCCAAAGTGGCCCCCATAGTCAGATATGTGACAATGCCATAAAATGTCCTCCACTTGAGATTGTGGAACACATCTTCTTAGGAGCCCATCCGCACATATCTTGAATAAATGCGGATCCTCCTAAACATAATATTTGGCGTCACTAAAAAACTTCTTCCGCTGCTGCCGGGTAAGGCCTTTAGGTAAGAGCTTGCTTGCCTTGAAATTGGCCATGTCAGCAAACCAAGGAAGCATCACTTCTGCAATAGCATACAATCTTTCATCCGGAAATTCCTCCCGAATGAGCATCTGTTGCTCATCTTCATTCAAGTTCATCAACCGGGATAGATGATCCGCAACCCCGTTTTCTGTGCCTTTCTTGTCTTTTATTTCTAAATCAAATTCCTGAAGCAACAAAACCCAACGGATTAGTCTAGGCTTAGCATCCTGTTTGGCCATCAGGTGCCTTATTGCAGCATGATTAGTGAAAATAATGACTCTAGAACCTATGATATATTGTCTAAACTTATCCAAAGCATACACAACTACTAACATTTCTTTTTCAGTGGTAGAATAATTAAGTTGTGCATCATTAAGGACTTCGCTAGCATAATATATCACATGAATTAGTTTATTAATTCTTTGACCCAACACAGGTCCTATGGCATAGTCACTAGCATCACACATAATTTCAAAAGGATATTCCCAATTTGGAGCAGAGAGTATAGGAGCTGTAACAAGTTTATTCTTAAGGGTATTAAATGCATGCAAACAAGAAGCAGTAAACTCAAAGGATACATCCTTGACCAAGAGGTCACACATTGGTTTTGCAATCTTGGAGAAATCACGAATGAATCTCCTATAAAACCCGGCATGACCAAGGAAACTTCGGATTCCCTTCACATCCTTTGGAGGTGGCGATTTCTCAATCACCTCCACTTTGGCCTTGTCAACTTCAATCCCTTTGGAAGAGATTTTATGTCCTAGCACCACACCTTCCTTCACCATGAACTGAAATTTCTCCCAATTAAGAACAAGTTTGGTGTCTTGGCATCGTTGAAGAACACATGCCAAATTCTCCAAACAATTATCATAGGAAGACCCAAACACGGAGAAGTCATTCATGAAAATTTCAATGAATTTCTCAACCATATCAGAGAATATAGCAAGCATGCATCTTTGAAACGTTGCTGGAGCATTACACAATCCAAAAGGCATTCGTCTATAAGCAAACACTTCAAAGGGACATGTAAAAGCAGTCTTCTCTTGGTCTTCAGGATCCACCAAAATTTGATTATATCCGGAATACCCATCAAGGAAACAATAATAGGCGTGACCGGCTAATCTCTCAGCATATGATCAATGAAAGGAAGAGGAAAGTGATCCTTTCGAGTTACATCATTCAGCTTCCTATAATCAATACATACTCGCCACTCCGTGATGGTCCTTGTTGGTATCATTTCATTTTTTTCATTGACCATCACAGTAGTGCCCCCCTTTTTAGGAACAACATTAACTGGGCTCACCCATGTGCTATCTGAGATTGGATAGATAATCCCTGCATCTAATAGCTTCATCACTTCCTTCCGCACAGTATCTTTCATAACTGGATTCAACCTTCGTTGTGGTTGCACAACCGGTTTATAGTTTTATTCCATGAGAATTTTGTGTGTGCAAAAGGAAGGACTAATGCCCTTCAAATCTAAAATCTTTCAACCAATAGCAGTGCGATGTTCTCTGAGCACCCTCAAAAGTTTCTCCTCTTCAGACTGCTTCAAGGAGTTATTGATGATGACCGGATAGTGTCCCTCCTCACCTAAAAAGGCATACCTTAAGTGAATAGGGAGTTGTTTAAGTTCCGGTTTGTGTACTTCTTCATCCTTGGCTTTACTTGGAAGCTCTTCAACTTGTGACTCTGGTTTGATTAGAGATGGTAATGCTTCCATTTGTTCTTCGCATTCTTTAATAATATCATTATCCATCTCCACCTACTCTGCAAGATCATGGGATTTTACCAACACTTTTTCAAGTGGTGAACCATGGTATCCGTGAGTAGCAACTGATTGAACAAGAGGATCAATCACATCCACACTAAAACAACTTTCTTTCTCAATTGGGTGCTTCATTGCTTCAAAGACATTAAAAACTACATTCTCATCTTGCACCCTCAAAGTCAATTCACCTTGCTGAACATCAATCAATGCTCTTCCTGTCGCTAAGAATGGTCTTCCTAGAATTAGTGGAATTTGAGCATCTTCATCCATATCTAGAACAACAAAATCAGCTGGGAGTATAAATTTGTCCACTTTCACTTGTAGATCTTCAACTACCCCATAAGGATGCTTGATAGAACGATCTGCAAGTTGTAGTGACATCATTGTATTTTTCACCTCTTTAATGCCAAGTCTTCTCAACATAGCAAGTGGCATCAAATTGATGCTGGCTCCTAAGTCACATAAAGCTTTGCCAAAAGTCAATTCTCCAATAGTGCAAGGTATACTAAAAGACCCCGGATCCTTCAACTTTGGAGGTAGTTTCCCCTGCAAAACGGCACTACACTCCTCAGTCAGAGCAACCATTTCTTCATCATTAAACCTTCGCTTTTTAGAGAGCAACTCCTTCATAAACTTTGCATAGGATGGCATTTGTTCCAGAGCTTCCGCAAAAGGAATATTGATTTGAAGTTTGAGAAAAACATCTAAGAACTTTGAGAACTGTTTATCTTGCATCGGCTTCTTCAACTTATGAGGATAAGGAACATTAACATAAGCAGGAATGTCACTTGCTTCCACATATCTCTTATTAGCATATGATGTATCCACATAAAACTTTTTGCCTCCCTCAAACTTCTCATAAGCAACTCTGTTGTTTTTCTGAGGCATTTCATCACCATTCTGAACAATAGTATTTGCTTCCTTTGTTGGAGGATTTTCCTTAGGTTCCAATACTTTGCCACTTCGAGTTGTAATGGCATTGCATTGTCCCTTAGGATTATTCTCTGTGTTTCCCAAAAAAGTACCTGGCAATCTTTCTTCAAATTGTTTAGAAAGCTGAGAAATTTGTACCTGCAGACCCTAAATTGATGCTTGAGTATGAGTTGCCAACTTATCTATGGATGTATTTGTTGAAGCATTAAGTGCAGCAATGGAAGCATTTGTCTTTTCTAATGCAATTTCCCAATCAGGCTTCCTTTCTTGGCCTTGTGGCGTGAATCTTGGCAGAGCTTGAATACCATAAGGTTGTTTCTGCTGTCCCTGATTCCCATAATTACTCCAAGTGAAATTTGGTTGATTCCTCATACCAGAATTATAATTGTTGGAATAAGAGTTATTCTGCTGCCTCGGATAGTCATTCCTCCCTTTTTGGTTTGCATCATAGAAATTATGACACGAATCAACTTGCTCATTAGAGAATTGATCCCCTGAACACAATGCACTGTCATGATTTCCATTACAGAAAGCACAAGTTACCTGACATTCGTTGGCAGCATTGACTGAACGCTCAGAAACAGCAAGATTTTGCTGGAGAAGTTTATTCTGAGCCAAGATTGCTTCATAAGTCTTTGCATCAGCTTCATTGCCACTCCCTTTCTGTGGGTACATGTTCCTTTCACCACCTCTGCTCTAATAATCATTGTGAGCCATTTTTTCAAGTAAAATCCTAGCATCTTCTGCTGACTTTGCATTCACAGAACCACCAGCTGCAGCATCACAATGTTGCTTGATCTCTGGTAAAAGGCCAGTATAAAAATAGTTCACTTTCCTCCACATGTCAAAGAATGAGCTTGGGCATCGTCTCAACAGAATATGATAGCGTTCCCAGGCTTCATTTAAAGATTCCCCTTCTTGCTGCCTGAAGGACTGAATGGCATTTTGTAAAGATGCAGCCTTCTGAGGAGAAAAGAATCTCATCAGAAATTTCTGAGCCATATAATCCCATGTGGTGATGCTTCCTGGGTTCATATAATCGTACCAGTCACGAGCTCTATCCCGTAAAGAAAAAGGAAAGACTCGCAACCGGTATACATCATTAGATACACCCTGCTGCTTAGAGATATCCAGAATCTCCAAAAATCTTGTGATGTGCCTATGAGGATCTTCATTATCACGCCCCTCAAACTGATTTTGCAGAATCAAGTTGATAACAGCGGGCTTGATTTCAAAATTATTAGCATCAATAGGCGGTCTCACAATTGTGGAACTGCAGTCGTCCACACATGGAAGAGAATAATCTCCCAAAGGTCGGTATGGTGGTGGATCTGCCATCTCCACAAGTAAACCCCTTCTTCTTGCTTTTGTTTGTTTCCTCAAAGCTCGACAGGTTCTCTCTACTTCAGGAATAAATAGCAAGTCTCAGAATCTACTGTACCCCGCATGCACAAAACAAACCACCAACACAAAGAACTCCACACAAGGTTAGAAGTTCAACTAAATCAAAATAAAAGGAAAACAATTGTTCAAAGTAGTTATCGCCACCAATACTTATGATATTGGTCAGTGCCAATCCCTGGCAACGGCGCCAAAAACTTGATGTAAAATTTAGCAAGTGCACTAAATCGATCAAGTAGTATAGAACTTGGAAGTTCCGAAATCGAACACGAGGATTGATTTGATCAATTACCACTTCTTAATTTTGATAACTATTTAAACGTCAAATGAGTGCATCAATTAAATTTAAATAAGAGAATGAATTTTATAAAGGAAATATTAAAGAATCAATTTAAGACTCAAAATGGGAAGTGCTAAAAATAAGTTTAAAGTGTACTTCAAGTCTGAAAAGCTCTAGGGATCTGATTTCACCAATCTATGTAGCTAGAATTTCATAGACAAAATTCTAAATCCATATACGAACTCCAGTTTGGTGCAGTTATGGCAATTCATCCTAATTTCTAACATTAACTAATATCAACCGAGATTCCTAATTTATTCTAATGCCTGGGTTAGAGTACATTAAAATTTACCTCTTGAGTCCTAACCAACTATATTTCTATGATGGTTATTAATCAAGCAGTTTATTAAGCTCTATGACTCTTTATAGAAGTTGCATAGGATTCTTATCTCCTCTCGGTCTCAAATTACCCTATGGTTTTTCACAAATGCTCTAGACACATAAATCTCCTGTCAGTCTCAATATGATTGGCCTATCATTCAATTATTTCTCAAGTTAATAATTGAAAGCATTAAGATCATGAGAAAAACATAAAAGCAATGCTAATAAACTAGGATTTAGCCATAACACTACCAAACCTTCATAAGTGGCTACATCATCACCCTAGAAAAGGTAATTTAGCTACTCATAATTGAAACAAATATCAAATTCATTGAATAAAATCCAAAATCCATAACAGAAGTTGAATAATCTCCCAAAATCCTAATTCCCTCAACTAATCGCAGCCTATGGTGTAAAAGTAGATGACCTAATTGTGTTTAAAAACTGAATTTATACATCCTGAATACGTACACTCGCGAGGCGAGAAGCTTCTCGCGAGGCGAAATTTAATGACTGAAATCCTAATCTATCAGCGCGGTCTCGCGAGGCGAAAGTCCTGTCGCGAGGCGAGAAGCTCCATCCAGTATGCTTCAGCTCTGTGCTTTGCTCTACACCATCACTTCCAAAGCTTTACTTTGACCCTAATTGAGTACCTGAAAGCACAAGCACCCAATTACATATACCTGACTCAAAAACATACAAAAATTACTAAAAATAATAAAGGGACTCAAAACACAACTTAAGACTAAACAAAGACAAATACGGGTAAAATTGAGAATGAACTCAACAAATCAAATTAAATTCACTAGTTAATCATAGTAAAAACTAGATAAACCAGCGGGTTATCAGGGGGCAGTGTGCTTGATCCTCCCTCTCTTTAGTGGGGGCGGGGCGAGGGGCTCAGTCTTAGCCAATGTCCTTTTGCCCTTGGCAATGGGCGATGGTTGAGCTGGTGCTGGGTCGCTGGGAGGTGCGAGAGGCGTCCATTCCGAACTGATGTCATTGTTATTCACGGAATGTTCACTAACAGTCGGTTGCATCGGGGGATGGTCAGGCTCAGTGGCAGGTACATCAGGGTTGGTAGTTGGGATGGCAGAGTCGTTCTCCATTACAGGAGAGGTAGTAGGCGGATGCTCCCTGGCAGGCTCAGTGGGTATTTGGGTAGAGGGAGAGTACTTAAATGGTTCAAATAGGGCTTCAGGGAATTGGGGAGGAAAGCTGCCTTGTCTGAGCTTGTGAATGCCAAGGGATCGTTAGATCCACAAATGCTGCTCTTTTGAAAACTTCCAGAAGAGTTGTTGTTGCCACAAATTATGCTGCAGCATTTGGTAGCAAAGATCCAATTTTGGGTTCACCTCAGCTGGGTGATCCCGCTGCCCAGAAGGAGGAACCGACCCCTGTACCTTGGATGTGGATGCGCCGAAACGCTTGATAGCCAGCCAATCTATGGCCCGTTTGTTGTCTCTGACTTCATCCGCTGGTAAGGCCTTCACTCCACATTTTTCGCACAAGGAAGTAATGAGGGAAGAGAAAAACAGCAAACCCTTCTTTTTGAAGGCACAGGAAATGATTTCCCTCTCGACCAACTGGCCCACATCCACCCTCTTCTTTTTCAAAATACAATATAAGAGGACTAACCTTTCCTTATTTACTGTTTCCATGTGAGCAGTGGGTAGAATTTTGGTTCTGATAACATGGCACCAGACCTTGGCCAAAGGAGTAAGATCAGGTCTTGCTATTTTCCAGTTCTCATCATTTTGAATCCATTCCGCTCCCTCCACGGTCACTTCCCTCATCATATCAGTCAGCTCGGCTTCTACCGCATTCTTCAACAAGTCGAGGTATTCATCGTGAACATCCCGTAAACCCCACCTTCTGTTCAGGTTAGGTGCAGAGAAGGAGACTTTACAACTTCTCACTATCACATACTTCTGTTGGGGTGAAGTGAGATTCGCATAAAACTCTCTAACAAAAGGGAGGATGGGGTCTCTTGGATGAGCAGCGAACTTTTTCCAGTTATGGTAGTCGATGAGCTCAGCGACCTCTTCGGTTAACCCATAGTGTGGGGAGTCGAGGAGGAAGAAACCCTTTTCCAAATGAACATTCCGTCGCTTCACCTATTTTTCATACTTCAGTCGGCTTTCCTTATCTACGAACCGTGTATCAGCCTCCTCACCAGAAGAGGAGGAAAGGGGGGTAACTGGCCGCTTGGACGATTCCGCTCGGGTTTTGCCCATGGTAGTGGATGTGACAGAGAGAGGGTGGAGTAGATGGTGACAGACAGAGAGAGTTGGTTTTTGTTTTCTTTTGCGTGGGATTAGGGTGGAGGACAGTACTTTAATAAGCTGATGAGGAAATGAAGGATGAATGGGAGAGGTGGAGAGAAGGGTGGCATTAGGTGCGTGGCTGCGGACCGGTCATATTCCCCCTTTTTTTTTTGAATAAAATGAGAAAGAACTAAACAAGCAAACGGATAAAAGTCTGGGCTGCCTTCCAGTAGCGCTTGGTTTACTGTCCTTCAGCCTGACTCCACACTGGTGGTTAAGGGTCTGTGAGATGAATGGTGGCTTTGTTCCTTTCATAAGGCTCACCCCAGTATTGTTTCACCCTCTGGCCATTCAACTTGAACTCCCTCCCAGACTCTTCATCCAGCAAATCCACAGCTCCGTGAAGATATACCTTGATCAACTTGAAAGGGGCAGACCACCTCGATTTTAACTTCCCAGGGAATAGTTTTAATCTAAAATTGAACAGGAGTATTTTCATTCCTTCAATCAGTTCCCTGGGCTGGATTTTCTTATCGTGCCAGGCCTTTACTTTGCTCTTGTATGCTGCTGCATTTTCATAAGCAGACAGCCTGAACTCTTTCAGCTCATTTAGTTGCAACAGTCTTGCTTTCCCAGCCGCTTGTGCATCAAAATTTAACTTTTTCACGGCCCAGAATGCCTTATGTTTCAACTCGATGGGAAGATGACAAGCCTTGCCGTAAACCATTCTGTAGGGTGACATGCCAATAGGGGTCTTGAAAGCCGTTCTGTAAGCCCAGAGGGCATCATCTAAGTGCAAAGACCAGTCCTTTCTTGTGGGATTCACCATTTTTTCAAGTATCCTTTTTAGCTCCCTGTTGGATACTTTAGCTTGACCGCTTGTCTGAGGGTGATACGCAGTGGCCACCTTGTGTTTCACTCCATATTTGTCTAGCAAATTCGCGAACAGCTTGTTGCAAAAATGGGAGCCCTTATCACTGATTATAGCTCGCGGTGTGCCAAACCTGGTAAAGATGCTCCTGTGCAGAAATTTGGTGACTGCTCTGGCATCGTTGGATGGCAAGGCTGTTGCTTCCACCCATTTAGATACATAATCAACTACTACCAGGATGTAGGCATTTCCATATGAAATCGGGAATGGCCCCATGAAGTCTATCCCCCACACATCAAATAATTCAATCTCCAAAATAGTGTTGAGTGGCATTTCTTGTTTATTGGAAATATTCCCCACCCTCTGACATCTATCACAGTTCTTGGCAAAGGCTTCGGCATCTCGAAACAGAGGGGGCCAGAAGTACCCGGATTGTAGGACTTTAGCAGCGGTTCTTTTTCCACCAAAGTGGCCTCCGTATGGGGCTGCATGGCAATCATTGAGAATATCATGCATTTCTTCTTCAGCAGCACATCTCCTCATAATCTGGTCTTGGCATTTTTTGTACAGAAAAGGTTCATCCCAGTAGAAATGTTTGACGTGATGAAAAAATCTTCTTTGCTGTTGAACATTCATTTCCACAGGGATGACCTTACTGACCAGGAAATTTACAATGTTAGCATACCCGGGTGCTGCAGCATTTTCAATCAGTAAAAGGTGTTCATCAGGAAAATTGTCTTTGATTTCTCCTTGAAGCTTTGTTTCTTCTTCTTCAACAATTTTGGAAACATGGTCAGCTACCTGATTTTAAATTCCCTTCTTGTCTTTGATCTCCGGATCAAACTCTTGAAGTAAAAGCACCCATCTGATAAGCCTTGGCTTTGCATCCTTCTTGTCTATGAGATACTTGATAGCTGTATGATCAGTGTATACCACCACCTTGGTACCCACTAAATAGGGTCTGAATTTGTCAAAAGCAAATACAACTGCTAGTAGCTCTTTTTCTGTAGTGGTGTAGTGGATCTGGGCATCAATGAAGGTTTTAATAGCATAATAAATAGTATGAAAAACTTTGTTATGCCTTTGGCCTAGCACAGCTCCCGCTGCAAAATCACTTGCATCACACATCAACTCAAACGGTTGTCCCCAGTCTGGAGCCACTATTACAAGGGCAATGATCAACGCTCGCTTCAGAATTTCAAAAGCTGCTAAGCATTCATCGGTGAAGTCAAATACGCTATCATGTTCCAGCAACTTGCACAATGGTTTGGATATTTTAGAGAAGTCCTTGATGAATCGCCTATAGAAGCCAGCATGTCCTAAGAAACTTCTGATGCCTTTAACAGAATTGGGTGGAGGGAGTTTGTCAATCACCTCAATTTTAGCTTTGTCCACCTCTATGCCTTTCTTTGACACTTTGTGGCCTAACACAATACCCTCTTTAACCATGAAGTGACACTTTTCCCAATTTAGAACTAAATTGGTCTCTTCACAACTGTCCAACACTTGCTCTAAATTGGCCAAGCATCCCATGAATGAATCTCCAAACACTGAGAAATCATCCATGAAAATTTCCATAGTCTGCTCAATAAAATCAGAAAAAATGGCCATCATGCACCTTTGAAAGGTTGCTGGAGCATTGCAGATCCCAAAAGGCATCCTTTTGAAAGCAAATGTTCCATATGGGCAAGTGAATGTGGTCTTCTGCTGATCTTCGGGTGCTACTGCTATCTGATTGTAACCTGAATAGCCATCTAGGAAACAGTAAAATTCTCTCCCAGACAACCTATCCAGCATTTGATCTAAGATTGGTAAGGGAAAATGGTCCTTTCTTGTTGCCTTGTTCAGTTTTCTGTAGTCCATACATATCCTCCACCCCGTGACTGTCCGTGTAGGAATCAGCTCATTCTTCTCATTTTTTTTACCACCGTGACTCCTCCTTTCTTTGGAACACATTGCACAGGACTTACCCACATGCTATCAGAAATAGGGTAAATAATTCCTGCATCTAGCCATTTTATTATCTCTTTCTTCACCACTTCTTTCATTATCGGGTTCAGTTTTCTCTGACCTTCGATACTGTTTCTAGCATCCTCCTCTAATAAGATTCTGTGCATGCAAAAGCTAGGACTGATTCCTCTAATATCTGCCATTTGCCATCCTATAGCTTTCTTGTGCCTTTTTAAAACTAAAATGAGATGACACTCTTGCTCGGAACTTAAGAAAGAAGAGATGATGATAGGAAGAGTTTCTTGTTCTCCAAGATAGGCATACTTCAGATGCAAAGGTAGTGGCTTCAATTCAAGAATGGGAGGTCTTTCAATAGAGGGAGCATTCTCTTCAAAGGTGTCTGCCGATACATCTAAAGATTCATATTTTTTATTCCAAAATCTGTGTGGCAAATTCCCATCTACTAGAAGCTTTAACTCTTCATTTCCCAAATCCACTTCCTTATTCCATTCCAATTTCTGCCCTGAGACTACCATGTGCTCTTGCACCAGAGATTCAATACTGTTGAGAACGGAACAGCTTTCCATTTCCTCATCAGGGTAGTGTAATGCATTAAAAACATTGAAAGTCACTTGCTAATCAATCACCCTCATAGTGAGTTCTCCTTTTTGCACATCTATCAGTGTTCTCCCGGTTGCAAGGAAAGGTCTCCCAAGGATAATTGGGACTTCCTTGTCAGCCTCAAAGTCAAGGATAATGAAATCAACTGGAAATACAAATCTGTCCACCTTGATTAGAACATCCTCTATTTTTCCTTCTGGGTAAGCAATAGACCTGTCTGCAAGCTGCAAGGTAACAGTGGTAGGTCTGGCATCACCAATCTTCCATTGCTTGAAAATGGACATAGGCATCAAATTAATGCTAGCCCCAAGATCACACAGCGCTTTTCCACAATAAGTGGTCCCTATAGAACAAGGAATCGTGAAACTGCCCGGGTCTTTCATTTTCTGGGGAACCTTGTTCTGCAATAGCTGGCTGCATTCCTTTGTCATTGCTACTGTCTCAAATTCCCCCAATCTCTTTCTTTTTGTTAGGATATCCTTCATGAATTTAGTGTAATTGGGCATCTGCTGCAGGGCTTCAACCAAAGGTATATTTATATGCAATTGCTTTAGGATTTCCAGAAACTTACTAAATTGCTTTTCTTGGGCTGCCTTCCTCAACCTTTGTGGAAATGGAGGAGGTGGTATCTCTAGAGTCAATTTATTCTCTTTCTGCTTAGGGATAATCTGCGTTTCATCTTCAGTTATTGGGATTACCTCAGGATTTTTATTTCTTGTCTCAGATGTTGCAGTTTTCTTTGGTGTTGGCTGCTTACATGCTACAGCATCTGGAAGCTCCTTACCACTGTGCAGATTTATGACCTTAATATGTTCTTGGCCTACTTCAGTGGACGAAGATGGGGTCTCTGTAGTTGCAGGGAGGGTACCAGCTGGCCTATTAGTGAGTGCAGTGGCCAACTGACCCACTTGATTTTCCAGATTCCTCATAGCTACTCCTTGGTTCTGAAATTGCGCCTTAGTTTCAGTCATAAAGGCCTTCAAAATGGCTTCGAGGGAAGGTTCTTTAACAGGAACTTGAGTATGCTGCTGAGTGCCCTGCCCTTGGTATTGATTCTGTTGTGGAACTTGGCCAGAAGGTGGATTCAGAATGTTATTATGATTGCTGTAACTGAAATTTGGATGAGGGTTCCTATATCAGGGGTAAAATTGTTGGAATATTGACTTGCCCTATTTCCCACATAATTTACTGAAACTGGGTTGTGGGGGCATTCTTCAAATAAATGCTTTTCACCGTAGAAAACACATGACACTGTCTCTACTGTGGCCACTGGTTCAGTCATGCCAGGTTCTTGGCTTGCATTTGCAGTAATCAGGTTCTTCAACATATTTGTATCGTAGCCAATTGAGCAGACATCACAGTTATTTCCTTAACTTCATGCATACCAGCTGCATTTTTGGAAGAATTAGTCCTCACCGTGGGCCACTGATAGCTATTAGCAACTGTGCTTTCAATCAGCTCAAATGCTTCATTGTAAGATTTAGTCAACAGGGCACCTCCTTATGAAGCGTCTAACATTAGTTTTAAAGGAGGTGCCAACCCATTGTAAAATCTCTCCAACTGAATGCAAGCTGTTATTCCATGGTGTGGGCATTTTCTCAGCAGACCTTTGAATCTCTCCCAAGTGTCATATAAAGTTTCATCGTCAGTTTGCCTGTATGCAGTGATATCCCCCCGCATCTTTGCATTCTTAATGGGAGGAAAGTACTTAATCAAAAACTTCTCAGCTAGGGCATTCCACGAAGTAATGGAATTGGTTTCCAACGAATCCAACCAAGTCTTAGCTCTATCCCTATGAGAGTAAGGGAAGAGCCTCAACTTGAATGAATCCTCTGTCACTCCAGGGGTCCTGAAGTTGCTAGCCACTTCCAGAAATTGCCTCAGATGTAAATGAGTGTCTTCAGTAGGTGCTCCACTGAACTGCCCAACAGTTTGGAGCATTTGAAACATCATGGCTTTAAATTCAAACTGTTGAGTGGTGATTTCTGGTCTCACTATGCTAGTGTTCATGGTCTGAGGATCAAACACAGCATATCCCCTGATGGGCCTATCCCTGTCATTAGCCATTTCAATCATTCCAGGTTGCTCATCCTCATTTGCTAGAGTATGAGCCATGAAACCTAAGTCAGAGTGTTGATCACGAGCTCTTTGTTCTTTAGTTCTCTTCCTTAGCCTCTTAGCTGTTTTCTCTATCTCAAGGTCAATTTGGAACTCAAGTGTACCCTTGCTGCGCATACAGATTTAGTTCCTGTTGCTGAGCAAAGCACACAACACTTTTCAGCACTAGCTAAATAGAAAAAGTAAACTCAGAATTTAAATATTCAACACCATTGTCAATCCCTGGCAACGGCGCCAAAAACTTGTTGTGAAAAATAGTGATGTGTGCAAGTGTACACAATCATAACTAGTAATAGAGAGTGAGTAAAGATCGTTCCCACGAGGATTTAAATGTTTTGAATACAAATTTTAAATTTACTTTTTCTCTTTAGCTTAATAAAATAAAGATTGATTAACAACATGTAAGTAAATGGAGTGATAAGGTAACCGAACAGTAAGTAAGAAATGCAAGAAAGTAATAAATGCAACAGTTGGATGTTTTAGAACAAAGATAAAAATAGCTGGGATTCTAATCCTTTGTAATCTTAACTTCAAGGTAATTTATGCGTCAGGATGCTACAGCATTTAGTCCAGGAATTACGTTTTGCTTTCCAGCAGTAGAACTGAGTTCATTAAAAGCTTCTTATTCCTAAGTTCAAATTAATTTCCCTCAGCTATCAATTAAGTACGTCCAGCTACTTAAAGATATGAAGGCTATTCCTAGCTCATTCAACACAATTAATTTTCCAATTAATAGTTCTATCTTTATCTTCTAATCAAGTCCACTAACTTGGTTTTTCCAAACTTAGCTAGCTAGTAATCAGGTCAGTTGATCAAGCTAATCTGACATTAAACATAAAATCAGAATAGAAGCAAATGAATAACATCCATAACATTGAATTACCCTTCAGTATAATTACAAATTCATAGAATCCTAGCTTAAGGAAATTAGCTCATAATGAGCTTGAAGACAAAACAAGCTAAAGGAATGGAAAAGAAAAGCATAAAGCGTAAAAATTGAAATTACAGAGGGGACAATAGAGGTGACGGCTGCTGCAATCGTACCCCCTTCAAAGGATGCTGACCCCTCACTATTTATAGTAGTGCTCCCCAAATAGGTTTTCCTCATTTCTCTCTCATGCACTTTTGGGCTTTTAAAAAATTCAATAATAATAAAATAATCCTTGGCCCAATTCCCAAGTACATTCAGCTGAAGTTTACATTTCTCTTTCTTCATTTGGGTCAGCGCTGCAGGTTCTTTTCTCTGTACTGAAGGTGTGCTGAGCTGGCAACTCTTTAGTCTTGTAGTGATTCTGGTCTCAGAAGCTGCAGCATTCACAGCAATTCCAGATCAGCTCTTTTCAACTTACATACCTGATTCCCTGCTAAACACTTCGACATCTTCATAGTTATCCAATTACAAAAAATTAATAACCTTTTCAGCATTTGAACAATTCTTTCTACTATGATTTCATCCAATCAAAACTTGACTTTAATTCTCAAAATTACTTAAGACAAGAACAGTGATTTAGTTAAAAGAAATAGTAATAACTCTTATTTCTAAGAGTTATCAGCCACCACCAAATTTTATACACTTACTAACATATCAATCTAGCATTGACTCTTCAACTATATAGTCAAATGAATGTTCAATATGAAATTGTTTATCGCGCTGATTGTTGTTGGCTTTTATTCAAAAGACATACCCACCCAAAGATCATTGTTGAAACTTACATTGCCATCTCCTCTTCTATGTTCACAACCATCCAAAAATTTAGGATCTTCGATTGTTTGACTGTTAAAGTTAGTAAAAAATGGAGACGGTATAACATGTATTTTCATACTCGATCGATTATCCAACACCTTCAACACTTCCTCTGTCATTGTCATCATGTTTTTCATGTTCTACCTCTTCACTGATTTCATTGACATTATCCCTAACAATTGGATCATTAGAAATCATAGAGGTGATGAAAGATTAAACATCTACAAACAATTTAAACACAACTATTTATTATATACATAAATCAAAACATATATAATTTAGCACAAAAATAAAAAAGTCAATACCCTTCAACTATGTCACTAAATTCATCGATATTGATATAGGTTTTTGCTTCTTCTCCTAAGCATACCTTCGCGGTTTCAAAGTTGATGAATTGGTGACGATATATATAAGATGTCTCCAACCTACTCCCTAATTTATTATTATAATGAAGTCGTGCATGGAGAACACGATTAGTGTTTAAGTGGGGCAAGTCATATACTACATACACTAACAACTTGCCCATTACTTTTAAACAAAAAAAATGGCAAATGCAAGATGTATTTAAGACTCACGATTTGTACTTTTTAAAAACAAATTAGATAAGTCGTAGCTAAAGTGCACGAATCCTACATTTGTCAATAAAAAAAATGGAAAAGGAATTTGTGTTTCAGATGCATGATTTCTATGCATTTTGTTTTTTTCTTTTTACGAATGAATATAATAATGAGTTGATAATCTCATCCACAACTTGCATATGGTTCTTGTACACAAGATGTATGACTTACACTTGATGCATATTTTTTTTTTTTTCAAACTACACTACTTCCATAATTTTGAACGCAAATTGCACTACATAGGTAAAAAAAGTCTCCATTTCTCCATTGTATAACTTTTTTTTAGGTGAATTATCCATTGTATAGCTAAGCAGCGTGAGGCAGGCATAGCATGGTGATGGCAGTCGTATAATTTCTAGTTCTTATTTTACTATCACAACCTCAAAGTGGGTCCTAACTACCTCTCTCTTATCTTCACCACACCACTTCATCTACTACTTACACAATAACAGACACACAACTCCGCGACACTCTCTCACATTCGAACTCGGATCCTCTGTATTCAATAAAACACACATTCACACAATCATTAAGTGTACATTGTTGGATCAATCTTGTTTCCTCAAACTTTTTTAGTAATTGATCCAACGATGCACAATTAGTGAATGTGTGAATATTTGTTTTGTTGAATGCAAGGGATCTGTTATCCTCACATTCCCAGTTACAGAGCAGACTAATACCCCCTCTCCACATTTCAGAAATATCAACAAAACAGCACAACCAAACAAACAAAAGGACATCTTTTTCCTCTTCTCCCAGCATCAACCTCACCGCACTCACACGCTCTCTTTCTTCCCACACTCTGAAGCAGAGCATGAAGCTCTTTACTCTCTCTAAGTCTTCTGATGGGGTTCCATTAGAGTGAACTACGGTGCGGCAACGCGACGTGGCAGACCAGAATCGGAGAAGAAGAACGGCGCCCGATCTTTCTCGATATTTCTCTACAGTTTGAATGGGTTCTTTGTCTTTTATTCTCGATCTTTCTTTTTTCAAAAAATAAAAAATAAAGACTAGTTTCAGGCATCCAAAAAAAGGTAACAGCTTGACCTCGATGAGTGAGCAAGAACCGGTCAATTCACCGATTTTTGTAAAATCGGGCGGGTCAATCCAGTTCGTTCCAGATTGGATATGTGCCACTGTCAGGTCCATTAAGTCACTCGGCTAGGTTAGGTGACCATGTCTCGGGTCAACCGGTCTGACCAGCCAGCCGGTCGATCTGAGTTTCACAACATTGTGATGGACATTGTAATTAGTCTCTTGTAATGGATGATGTGCTGTGGGTTAAGCTATTCATTTGGATGTCTATTGAGAGGTTTGTATTATCATCCCACAAATATAAAATTGTTTTTCATTAGACAGTACATTGAACACACACTTACAGGAGTTTCACGTTCTCTCCAACCATTAGATCACAACTGTCAAAAAACAAATCATAACAGGAACAAAAAGATGGATCCTCCTTTACGTTTCACTCTCAATCCTTTATGTTGGTGATGAAAAATGTTAACAATACATTTTTTAATATTTTTTTAATACATTTTCTTCTATTAGTTAAAATTCATGTGAGTCCTACAAAATTAAAGTAAAACTCACATAAAATAATAAAACCCACATGAATTTTAATTAATAAAAAAGAGTATATTAAAAAAAAGTATTAGATAATATGTTTCTAACCCTACTCGTTGGTCATTGCGTATTCACATAATTACTTTTGGACCGAGATTTAAATATATTATTCCAACATGTTATGTTTGGCTTGTCTTTTCAGCAGGAATGTAGAAAGAAAAAGTCAGAGGAGGAGAAAAATGGATGAGGATATCTGTCGGCCACCGTCTTCCATTAGGAATTGTCTATCATCTCTCTTGCAAGTTGCAACACTCTACTTAAGGGGGCGTTTGGAAGAGCTTATCTTATGACATAAGCACTTAAAGATAGTGTTTGGAAGAGCTTATTAAAAAAACTTATGTCATGCCATAAGCTGTTTTGGGCTTATTTTCATAAGCTACTGGGAGAAGCTTATACCCATAAGCTATGCGGAGCTTATGCTCTCGTCCCTCCATTCGATTCTCAATCTCTCCCCTATCTTTTTTCTTCTTCTTTTTCTCTTGTTATGTTCCCTGTCCTTCGTACAACATTGGCAAGACATTGAAGACCCAAAACAAACCCTAGCAGAGAGTGTGAGCCACCCGTCCACCACCCTTCGCCTTCCGTCGGCCACCCTACGCCATCCGTCCGCCGCCCTTCCCCCTCCGTTCGCCTTCCTCCATCCTCATTCGCGTACTCCATTTGCTTTCGCGTCCCCTTCTGTTCGCCTTCAGCATCTCCGACGCCTTCCGCCGCCTCTCCGACGCCTTCCGCCGCCTCTCCTCCGCGTCTCGGTCCGTGTCTTCGTCCTCCCTCCGCCGTCGGCTCAGCACCATCTCCATTGAGGTTTTTTTCTTTTCTGTGCTTTTCTGTTCAATTCATATCTTTTGAACCCACTTCATTTATGGGTTGAAATTTGTATGAGGTTTTGTGGGTTTTTTGCAATAGTTTAGGGTTTTCTGCATTTTTCCTGCTGAATTTTTGTGGGTTTTTAGCATTTTTCCTCCATCTAAACTATTGCTGCATTTTTCATTGAAATTTATATGAGGTATTGTGGGTTTTTTGCATTTTTCCTTGTGACTGGTTTACTGATTTTCTGCTACTGATTTATTGGTTTACTAATTTTCTGCTACTGATTTACTGGTTTTTCGCAATGCTATTGATTTACTTATTGTGATTAGAATGTTTGTAATTAGAATGTTTACTGATTGTGGGTTAGAGTCAACTGTTGGACCCGCTGGATGTAATGTTTCTTTGTAATTGCAACTTTTTTGTCTACTACTGAGTGTAATGCTCTTTGTTTGTATTGTTAGAATGGCCTCTAAAATGACTTCAAACCCAGTTGAAGGGAATGGAAATGGTAGTGGTAGTGGAAAACGACCCAAGGTTGATTGGAATGATAAAAATTCTGATATATTTCTTAAGTGTTGTATTGAGCAAGTACGTGCTGGAAATAGGCCACACACTCACTTTAACAAAGTTGGGTGGACAAACTTGATCAAGAGTTTTAATGAACAAACAGGGTTATCTTACGAATATAAACAAATGAAAAATAAATGGGATATTTTGAGAAAAGAGTGGCAGGCGTGGGCAAAACTAATTGGAAAGGAGACTGGTCTTGGATGGGATAATAGTAGGCAGACTATTGCGGCAAGTGAAGAGTGGTGGGAGGCCAAGATCAAGGTAATTTCATATCTATGGTATTTGATATATATATATATATATATATATATATATATATATATATATATATATTTGATGTTTAAAGTATTTACTAACTTCGACTTCTTTTATTTTAGGTTTATCCTGAGGTTGCAAAGTTTAAAAAGGAAGGTCCAAGAAATTTGGTTGAGATGGAGATCCTTTTTAAGAATACTGTGGCTACTGGTACTGGTGCATGGGCACCATCTCAAGACCCGCAAGAGGAAGCAGGAAAAAATAGTAACGAAATGTATGCACCAATGACTAAGGAGCGTGGTCTTGAGGATCTAGGTTTGCAAGGGGATGAATATGAGGGGATTGAAGACCTCACAACCGATCCAAGTCCTTCCAGTCAAAGGCCAAAAAGGAAAAGGGGTGGGAGGGATAACAAAAGAGGTAGTGTCGGGCACCGAATGTGTGAGCAATTTGATCGCATAATTGAGAGTTTGAATAGTGAGAATACTGTCACTAGTAGCAATGTAAGTAATGTTCCTACACTTGCTGAATGTTTGGACATGCTTAAACAATTGCCAGGGTTGGAGTATGGCGGTGAGATTCATATAATAGGTATTAGACTGATGAAATCAAAGGCAAATAGGGAGACCTTTGTTCTATTGAATGACCCCGTCCTTCAGCTTAATTGGATCAAGAGCCACACTTTGACTGATGTATCTCGTCATTGATTTATCAAATATGTTCTGCCTTTGGCTTTGTAGTTGTTTCCTTGTTTGTTAAGTTTCTCTTCATTTTTTTGTTTGGTTGTATTTTGTTAGGTGCTGTTAAGTGAACCTATGTGTGTAAAATTGACTCTTCATTTTATAAAATGTTATTCATCATTTATCTGCATTTCTTTATATGATTATAAAAGTAAATAATGTTATCTTCATATTTGGAAATTGCACAGGATGTCCACTACTAGTACAAATGATACTGCTTCTGAGTTAGATAGTGATGATTCGTGTGATAGTAGTCATTTATCACAAAGTAAAAGGAAAAAAAGGGTATTGTTGTCGATGGTAATGCATGCTGCAAAATATTTCTTAAACCATGTGGAAAAGAGACCATGTCGGACTTCTGCATTGACAGGTCATGAATGGGTTCAAGAGATTATCGATGGACATGGGAGGCGTTGTTATCAACAATTCAGGATGAGAAAACCTGTATTTATGCACTTGTGTAATGTTTTGCAGAATTATGGCCTAAAACCAACTAGGGGCGTGGATATTCATGAACAGGTTGGGATTTTCTTATATGTGTTAGGACAACCAGGTTCAATTCGTAACGCGGAGAGAGATTTCAACATTCTGGAGAGACTATTTCCAGACAATTCCATAGAGTCTTGAAGGCAGTACTTGCGCTTTCTAGGGATATTGTAAAGCCTGTTGACCCTACCTTTAGAGATATTCCTCCTCAGATTAGCAGTGATGAACGATATTATCCTTACTTTAAGGATTGTATTGGTGCTATAGATGGCACTCATGTGAAACTTATAGTCCCTGCTGAACACCAAATTCCTTACACTTGTAGAAAAGGGTATACAACAACTAATGTAATGGTTGCTTGTGATTTCAATATGTGCTTCACATTTGTGCTAGCGGGATGGGAAGGTTCAGCACATGACACTAGGATCTTTATGGATGCTTTGCGCATGCCTAGATTGCATTTTCCGCATCCTCCTACAGGTTAGTAACTTGTATATATATTTTCTAAATTTTATCTCCAATATAATTCCATATTAAATTCGTCCATGCTTTATTCACAGGTAAACATTATCTTGTTGATGCTGGTTATCCTAACTTTATGGGCTACTTGGGGCCATACAAAACTACTAGGTATCATCTCCCCCATTTTAGACTAGGGCCTAGAGCTAGAGGAAGAAATGAAGTGTTTAATTATTTGCATTCTAGCCTCCGAAACACAGTCGAACGATCATTTGGTTGTTGCAAAGCTAGATGGAAGATTCTAGGGAACATGCCTCCTTTCCCATTGGAAACCTCGACTCACATAATTGTTGCTTGTATGGCCTTGCACAACTTCATAAGAAGGAATGACATACGTGATAAAGAATTTCTTTTATTTGACGAGAATGTTGAGTTAGAGTACAATGCCGATGTACCTGAAACTAGCCCTGAAGATGTTACATGGGAAGAACCAAATCAAGAAAGTGTTAGGCAAATGGAGCAAGTCAGAGACACTATAAGAAACCAGATGCCGAGAACTATCTAGCTTTATTTTCATGTTTTTATCAATCTATAGAAGTTGTACGTAAAAACTTATAGCTACTTTATGATGGATGAATTTTTTATGAAACAATATGCTACTGATAAAAATGGTTATTTATATATATGCTAGTGACAATTTTTATAACTTTATTCGTTATTTATATAAAAATGATTGTTAGTTTTTTTACTAATGCAACCAATATCATTAGAAGAGTGTTAGTTTTTTTAATGAGTCGTTATTTATATACTAATGCTACTGTTAGTTTTTTTATATATTGTTTTTTAACATTATTCCAAAAAAATCCCTAGAAGAGCGTTAGTTTTTTTAACATTGGTTATGCATCCAGTTTTTTTAATCATTTTTAAAGTTAAATTTTTTAATTTTAATTTAATATAGTTGAATTTTTCAATTTTAAGTTTCTATAAGTGCTTTTGTAGTGATGCATCCAAACACCTTATTTTGTATAAGTGCTTTTCAAAGTGTGCATCCAAACGCAAACAGCTTATTGAATTTAAGCGCTTATAACATAAGCTCTCATGTCATAAGCGCTTATGTCATAAGCGCTTAATTAAGCTGTTTATTCAAACGCGACCTCAAGAGTTTGATGGAGTGAGTGGTGTGTATGTTGAGAAAATGCTAATCCGTACGAATGGATGTAAAATAAGTTGGACCAATAGAAAAGCATGAATTGAAGGGTGACAAGATAAAAAAAGATTTAATTGATATACACGGTCAATATAAAGATTTTTTTATACAGTTAACTAATCAGAGATTATCATATAAGCCAAATCGTTTGACTCTTATCCTAATTACCTTAAAATTCACACATACCATGATTTCTGGTAATTGACTTGACAGTATAAAAAACTTTCCACTAATAATACATAACAATTAAAGTCATACAAAAATTAATTGAATGAGACCAGAGAAAACTAACTAAATAATGAAGGGTTTTTCTATCATGTACAAACTTGCACATATTAAAGAATCAATAATAATAATTCTCTCTTGAAAAATATTACATTCAATATATTAAAAAGTTAAAAGTGATTTTCCATAAAAGTTTTCTATATATTGATTCATTAACATATGCAAGTTTGCACATGATAGAAAAACCCGTATTTTTAATTTGGTCCTCATCGTTTATTGGTGTTATAACACCATCACATAACAGGGACCAAATTGAAAATTATTGTCACATATGATGATCAAATTGAAAATGATTGTCATGTGTATGGATCAAATTCATTTTTTTGTTGTTGAATTCAGTCCCTATCATGACAATCATTTTCAATTTTATCCATATACTTTAACTTCAACAATCATTATAACACTAATAAATGGCAAAGACCAAATTAAAAATAATTGTACATACAAGGATTGTTTCTACGTATAAGGACTAAATTAAAAATCAGTATCATGTATAGGGATCAAATAATTAATTTAACCTTTTTTTTGTTTTATAATGTATGTGATGAATTTGCTCTCAAAAGTAGATTTAGTATTATTTTCAAATTTATGAATGAAATAGTTGTAATATCTGAGCTAAAACAGATAACTAAATAATAGTAAAGCTACTATTATTGTTAGGCTAAATTACTTTTTTTGTCCCTCGTTTATTTTAATTTATTCAAATTGGTCCCTCTATTTTAAAAATATTCATGTTGGTCCCTTACTTGTCAAACGTTAAGCATTTTGGTCCATTTCGTTAAGTTTCATCGTTAAGTTCGGACTAAATTACTCTTTTGGTCCCTTATTTGTTTTAGGGTCATGCTAACGAGTATCCTAAGGGCACTCTTTAAGAAAATAAAAAAAAGTAGCTTTACATTGAAAAATTAAGTATATCATCTTTTCAAATATTAAATATATCAATTTTCAATAAAAAACTTCTTTTCTTGTTTCTTGTTAAGTTTCATCATATAAATCTTAAACAAAATAAGCTAACTACTAATGTTACTTAATCATATGCTTTTCTTTTTCTGTGTAATAATAATTGTATGCTTTTATCCACAACTAATTGATTACATTCAGTCAAAAAAAACTAGTTGATTACATAAATTTAAAATAACAACAATACGGCTAAATTATTCTTTTGGTCATTTATTTCTTTTAATTTATTCAACTTGGTCCCTATATTTTATTCAACTTGATTCCTTATTTGTTTTAATTTATTCAACGTAATCCCTTATTTATTTTAATTTATTTAACTTAGTGATGAAACTTAACGGAAAGGATCAAATTGCTTAACGTTTGACAAGTAAGAGACCAACTAGAATATTTTAAAAATAGAGGGACCAACTTGAATAAATTAAAAAAAATAAGGGACTAAACGAATAATTTAGCCATATTGTTATTATTTTAAATTTATGTAATCAACTAGTTTTTTTTGACTGAATGTAATCAATTGGTTGTGAATAAAAGCATACGATTATTATTACACAGAAAAAGAAAAGCATATGATTAAGTAACATTAGTAGTTAGCTTATTTTGTTTAAGATTTATATGATGAACTTGTTCAAAGCAAAAATAGCCGTGCACATATCATTTCTTCAATTTATGTGATGAAGTAACTAAATAGACCAGAGGCACATATCTTATTTTAGTTTAATCTTTAAATTATATAAATAAACAATTTTATAATATCATTGCCAATTGTTAGGAGCGCATTATTATATGACAAGACGAAAAGGACGCTCTAACAGGAGTTATATATATATATATATATCATATTTGACTAAATCAATAACAATAAATGAAAGAAAGAGAGTGATAATTTTACCAAATTAACGTTATTAGTCATTGGTATATTAATTATTGTCATAAATGCAAAGTGGAGTATTTAAGTGTACAATTAGTAGAAATCATTTAATATTACATTAAAAATAGAGAATGACATATATTCTAAGACAATTTTTTTTGTAAATGTGATATATATATTGGGACAAAAGGAGTATTGATTATGGATTTTTCTATCCTGTGCAACCTTGACCAGGTTAAGGATTTTAAAAAAGTAAATTCATATGAGAAGTGTATTTTATACTTTAAAAAATAAGACGCTTAATTTTTCAATAAATAGTTGCTACTTTTTGGGTTTTTAACTTGTGTAAGATTGCACATAATAGAAAAACCCTAAAAATAATTGTACATATAAAGATTGATTTGAAAAATTTTTATGTCTAAGGACTAAATTGAAAATTAATCTCACATATAACAACAAAAGTATTAGTTTAACCCAGAAAGAATAAAAAGCCAATCACCGACGTTAACTACATTAGTAACATGAGTATAATTCATTGTAGTCCTTATTAGGGGTGTTCGCGGATCGGTTCGGTTCGGTTTTGAGTATAAAAACCATCCGATCCAAAGAGTAAAATATCATGCGGTTCGGTTCGGTTCGGTTTGCTTCTTTAAAAAAATCCGAACCGATCCGATCCAATTAAATGCGGTTTGGATCGGTTCGGTTAGTTCGGTTTGATAAAAATAAACATGGTCAATTAAATGTGGTTTGCCCTCTTTCCACTCTTTTAATTTATTTCATACCACAAAGGCACAAAGCCATAAATCAAGCAAACAGTGCGTCTTTTGTTGAAGACAATAATCTTACTACTTAGACAAATATTTGTACATACAAACACGTTCTATATCAAGCAATAAGTATTTCAGAAAAACTGAATTCTATATATATGATTCTTTTGAAAATGAAAAGTTACTAAGTTACACCTAAAGAATAAAGATGGTCCAAAAAGAAATTTTTAGACTACAGTGATTGACCAGTGATGTGCCGTGTGTGTGGGTAGTAAACGTAAAGCACAACGTTATATTACATGAATCGGTTCGGTTGCGGTTCGGTTCGGTTTCAGGAAAGCAAACCGCAAACCGAACCGAACCAATCGGTTCTCATCAAATATCATCCAAAAAAATCCAAACCGAATCGGTTTTTATCGGTTTTCGGTTAATTTGGATCGGTTTGCGATTTTGTAGCGGTTCGGTTTGGATCTGAACACCCCTAGTCCTTATACTCTCAATATTAATCATAATAATATTACTATTTTTACTGTCATTATTTTAAATGTATTAATATTAATATATTTAACTATGTTTAACCCTGACCGTAACTCTTAGTTGTGGTTCATGAGAATTTTGCCAAAGAATAATGATTACACTAAAACTAATATTAATAGGAATGATAAATAAATAGACTACCGTACCATCCTTGTAAATCAGAAAAATTATAATTCGATAAGGTTCATTTGCCATTTCTTTAAACATATTGGCATTCCATGTTTGATAGCAGAGATTCGGAAGAAAAATGTTTTTGATACACCCAAAATATGACACCCTAAGGAAATCTGTATCTGGAAATGAGTGGTGTCATTTTCTAGATCTTCAAATATCACATAACTCGGTTCAGAAATAGGTAATAGTGGGAGGTATCTGGATGCAACAGGTGCTCAAGTCAAATGACACACACCAAAAAAACACACGAGCCACACAAAATTCTGTTTTACTTCAGAACACACGTGTTTATGAGGAACATAACATTTCTAGCATCCAAAACAGAAAAATACAAGTCTACGGATAAATGTGCGGTTCATTTGGACCCTTTCTAATGATTGGAAGACGCTTTAATTGTAACATACTTCCAGTTTTTTGGTACTAGAAAAACAGTCAAATTTAATTACATAAAACTAGGGGGGACTGGTCCCTTAGATAGACCAAGGCGAACTTCCATCCCATGATGCATGTCCAATGACCGCAACGTCTCTGATTCACGAGGGTCTGCAGGCAACGATGGCGATATTGAGAAAAAGAAGTACAGACAACAACAATGTGCCAAAAGCCAATGAACATAAATAAAATGAGCAAAAACTAACATTGCATTCCTTATCCAATATTCACTATCATAGAAACAATTGAATAGAAGAAAGCTTTATCTACAATATGTGATTTGGGTAGGCTATATCTAATTTCTTCGGTGGTTGAAAATAATATTGCTACCTTAAAATATTATTATCACTAGTGCATACAAACTACGCATCTAACTTATACATCATGTTCAAATTATGATGCGAATCAAATCTTGAAATATAGTGCATAATTAGTATAAATTAGTCTCTAGATCCCTAAAACAAGATTTAGAGTGCCATGTAAGTCCCCGGAATATTTAAATATTACAACAAAACTTAGTGCATCGATCTAGAATCATCTCAGAACAAAAGGAACATAATTGCAAATATGTATACCCATTATCACCACAAAGCTTAATCAACATTGACATGCAATCATCTCAAACCAAAAGGAACTTAGGCCATGTTTGGTTTCGTGTCGGTGAGGCTGGAATCACGTCCGTGGTGGCACTCTTGTAATTTTTTTTTTTTACTCTTAACGTGAAAGCTATAACTGGCCACCTGTGGTGAAATCATGTCCTCGTTGCACAAGCATAATATGCGTGTAAAACACTAGAATATAATGTTTTAAGGTCTATAGGATAAGTTCTTCCTACACTTCCAAATCTTAGGCAAAGGTAAAGGTCCAAGATGACACAAGGAAGTTAATTCAACCAGAAAAACAACTGAAAAAATAAACAAAATCTAGTTATATGATATATGTCCAATGTTAATGAAGCATAATTTTATAATTTCACTTTAATTCAGCAAATGAGACATAACACTCTCAATATTTAACAGTAACAATTTTAATATTTCATGTTAATGAAGCACAATTGAAATGCAGAAACCAAACACCTCGAAGTTCAATAGTTATTGCTCCACACTTAATTCAGCTAATCGATTGAGATTAACAAAACAAAAAAAAAAGAAACTAGAAAGGTAATAAAGCGAACAATACAAAAAAGAAAGGAAAAATCATATTACCATTTAGATAATCTTCAAAACCAAAGTTGTCAAGACTTCCTGTTAAAGCCTCAAAACCAAGCATTGAAGAAGGAATTGCTCCAGGAGGCCGCTGGAACCTACAAGAAAAAGTGGTATCATACATCAAATTAAAACCCCATTCTCCCTTTTGAAACAATTATAAGAAACAGAGATTATTCCAAAGACTCGTACCTAGACAGTATTTGCCTCTCCAGGTTCTGCTTTACAGGAAAAGCAGTTCCATACAAATTGACCAGGCATTGCCTCTTCATTACTTCATCTACCTTACTTGCCTGATAATAACAAACAACATCAACACAACACAAACTTCACGAATATTATTCATCAATCTTAATTTCTTCAAATAATAAACTTGAAGAGACAGAAACAAAAGAAACTGTTTGGTTCTATGGGAATTTAGATTGTTTTCAATCAAAGGAAAAACCCTAATGAAAATAGGGAAAATAGCTAACAGGTCAAATTAAATAAATAAAGGTGTTCGGTGTTCCGACGGCAAAGAGTATAGTAGATCAGAAGATTAAATCTTGAAATTGGAAACAACAGAGAGAGGGAGAGAGAGAGTAATACAGATTGGAGAGGGTGAGAACCAACGATGTCGCTCTTGACTCCATGAAGTCCGAAGCGAAGCGCATCGTTGTGAACCCCTCCGATTTGGTGTGATATACTCTTTGATGCTTCCTCCATCTTCTCTAATTTGCCTTCTCTGCCAACAACGCTGTACAACCAAAGTGAAAGTCAATCGGGGGGAATGTATAACACACTATATATATATATATATATATATATATATATATATATATATTTTATTACGTGGAGAAGAAGATTAAGCAATGTGCCGGTGCGATGGTTGTTTTTTGGTTTTATTAGAAGCAAGGCACTTAAAGCAAATAGGAACAAGAAGAAGAAAAAAAGAAAATCTGACGACATGCTAAAAGGCCCAAACTTGGATTTTTTATTTCAGAAACACGCATTTTATAGAGAAGGAGATCGGGCCCAATAGGTGGCCCATCAGGTTAAATTGAGAATTGTCTCATTTTGAAGCTAAAAACAATGTGAGGCCATAGACAGAAGACCAAATAAAAGAAAAGAAGTTTACCAAAAAAAAAAGAAGACAAGACACGTGAAAGAGCTGAGGGGGCGGACCTACATTGTCCCGAGGGTGTGCACATGCACCCACTGAGTTGTATAAAATTACATTTAATATCATGAGTTTTTTTATTTTGCCCCCCTAATTTTGTATATTTGCACCCATTGCTCTATCCTTTCTTCTCTTTCTTTACGTTAGTGACTTATATTAAGAGAGATATGTTCAATAGCATTGATAATGAGTTGATTATTCAACAAGTTCAAAACATGAAATCACGTAGAGACACAATTATAAGCTATGTAATTTATTTGATTAGATATATTAAAATTTTATAATTTTAACATTTATGTTTTTATCTTCATATGTATGATAATAATAATTATTTATTTTTTAAAAATAAATTGCCCCCACTAACTCAAGGTCCTAGATCTGCCACTGAGGAACCTTGAAAGAGCAGAGAAAATATGGGGACGGCAATCGTGTGGAGGAGCAGGATGACGGCTAAATGGTGAGGAAAGTAGCGCGTCTGGTAGGTTGTGTTCTGTTGTGGGGACTTGGTTCCTGGAGACTTGGGGTTGTGTTCTGTTGTGTGAAAGAGATGGAGGTTTTTCGATGTTGAAAAATGATTTGATTTTTTTATTGCATTGTCGTAATATTTTATAGGTGAGTTTTATGGTGCACCTCTAAAATTGGGGGTGCACCAGGGGTGCCCAATATATAGAAAAGTAAACTTAGGTGGAGTGTAATTTATAGTTAAATTTGAGGTTTGTTGTTATTTTAAAAAACTTAAAGGTTGTTGAGAGTCCCACGTTGGAAAAGTAAACTTAGGGTGGAATGATATATCGTCTGAGTAGTATTTATAATTAGGGAGCAACCCTCATCTTATGAGCTAGTTTTTCAGGTTAAGTTAAGCTCAAACCTAAATTCTAAGAAAGGTTGTTGAGTGTAATTTACTTTTTATATTATACTAGTAATTAAGTTTTTAATCATATATCAAATTTGTTTCATAAAATTTGCTTTTATATGTTGGTTAATTTTTTATTGTTATTTCATGTTAACTATTTGGTTTTTGTCCTCTTGTATCAAATTTATGGCTCCACCCCTAACTACACGGGATACTCATATATTAATATGAATATGAGTAAATATCAAAGTATATATTGTATTTTGAGAAGAAACGTATATATTATATATTATATTTATTATGTACATATTCAACTAACAAGATTAAAAAATAAGTCATGTATAAGTGGAAAGGAAATGTTTTTTTTTTTTTTAACTTTGAGAAATCTTTAACAAACACCTTACGTAAATATGGATAGGTATAAAATTATCTCGTAGTTCGGAATAAAATTAAATATGGATAGGTATAAAATTATCTCGTAGTTCGGAATAAAATCTACATACCACAATTAGATTTAGGATTTAATTGTTATGTATTGTTAGCGTAAAGATTTTTTACACTGTTAACCAATTATAAATTGTCACATGAGTTAAAATGTTTGATTTTTATCCTAAGCACCTCAAAAGTTACTCATACCATGATTTTTGATTAGTTGACAGTGTAAAAAACTTTATACTGATAGTGCATAATGATTAAACTCTTAGATTTAAGTATAAATTTCACCAGAATGTTAATTCTTCTAAATGATTAAATATAGGGCCCATATATAGGTGTCCATGGAAAGGGGAAGGTGGGTGGGATTAGGAAAGGGAACGAGAGCAATTCCAGAGATTGAATTCTGATACTCCAACCCTTGAGCTGCCTCCATGGGACAAATTATATCCCCTTTGAAAGTTAAAAACTTAACTTCATATATATAGTTACAGTTATACATGTAGCAATTTCACATGCTTTACACCTTAACACGCGTCCACATACACGCTATACTTACATAGAGGAAACTTGCACCAAACTTCATTCATACATATAGAAGGTGTAAGTGAGATCCCCAAGCTTTACAATCAACAGTAGAACCTTTTAGCAGCAAGCTACCTTGCACCCATTTCTTATCACAGACTATAGTTTAACGTCCTAATTCGTTAAAACAATTTTTTTGTCCCCAAAATTCTTATTCTAGTTCTGCCCTGGTGACACAAAGTGCGCACACACTTTATATATTTGGTAGAACTCGCATCATACCTTAGCGTGGCTTGCATAAGGCAACCAAAGGCTCAGCTTTGGGCATGGTAACCCCAGTTCCCTCCGTCATGTTGATTTCTTCATCCCCAATTTTGTCCCACTCAAAACTCTGAATCAAGGCACCCAACACAAGTCCCATAACACGTTTCGCCAAACCTGCTCCAGGGCAAACTCGCCTTCCAATACCAAATGGAATCATATTATAGATTTCACCGACATCCCCTCCTTCAAATCTCTCTGGCACAAACCTTGTTGGATCTGGCCACCATTTAGGATCCCTGTGCAGGGTCCATAAATTCACAAGTAGCATTGTCCCTTTTGGTGTATCAAAACCACAAACTTTGCAATCATTAGAGGACTCGTGCGGTACCAAGAATGGAGCCACAGGGTATAGACGAAGTGTCTCATTTATTACGTTTTGCAAGTATTTGAGTTTCGTAGTGTCTGCTTCCTTCAATAGTTGATCTTGCCCCACATAAGTGTTTATCTCAACCTTAGTCTTACTCATTGCTTCTGGATGGTTGACAGCTAGCTAGTGTGAATTAATGCTTGACTATTTATCAAGAAACTAATCTCAAAAAGTCTAAGACTGCCATATACAACTTCACAGTGTTGACATACTATTAACTTCATGTGTCAACTATAATTAACAAAATATTTTTATACGTAAAAGATCGAATTGAGAGGATGTAAAAATGTCTGAAGTCATTTTTTATATTTTTCTCATCAGATGAGAAGAATATGACCCTTGATTTTATAGAAAATATTCTTTGTACAATACTATATCATATTTGGATGTAATTAAGCGTAATTAACTATTGTTTTTTAAACTAAAATGAATGTATCATATACAAATATAAATAAGATATTATCTAAATCTCGTATTTTGAGTATTATAAAGCTACCCAAAAAAATTAAGGATACATATGTTTTGATCTTATTAGGGCAAAAACATTCATATAATTAAGTCATTACTATATTGGCTTAGTATGATTATGTTGAGTCTATTAAGAGCCAGTTTGTTTAGCTTTCTCTTTAAAAAAAAAATGTTTTTTTATTAAAAAAAACATTTATATAATTGTTAGGTTAAGCTTTTATATATAAATAAAAGGTTAATTTGAAAAAAATATTGAAAAAGAAGGTGAACTTTACAAAAACGCTTACGCCAAAAACATATCTAGAGAACTACTTTTTTAAATTTAAAAAATGGGTCCTAAGTTTACACAGTACATTCAATAATGGTAACAATATATCTCTCATGCTTAAATATGTTATTAATCTGTAAAAATGTATTATTTTTTTGGTCTTAATCCTATTTATTTTACTTATTTAATTATGATTTTGGTCCAAAAAATATATATTTTAATATATTGCCATTATATTGAGCTTTCGGTTAACTATTTAGTGGCAAACAAATGTTCCATCCACTAAATCACATGTCAATAGTTCCATTCTTAATGAAGCTGACTCCATGCTTCAGTTACCTCTTCTTTCCTCGGTAGATGAGGACGAGATCATTTGGAAGCATAGCTCTAATGGTTGCTACACCGTGAGGAGTGCTTATTCTTTGCTTCGTGACATGGTTACCTCAGGTAGACAAGCTGCTAGGTAGTATGACTGGAAGAATATTTGGAAGATGAAGGTACCCCCTAAGGTGAAGCATTTCCTTTGGAGAACTTGTCAAAATGTGCTACCCACTCGCATGAGATTGATTGACAAAGGTATTCAATGTGAGCCCACCTGTGTGTTTTGTGAGAACAACATGGAAAACTCGTGGCACATTTTCTTGTCTTGCCCTAGGAGTATTCGTGGCTGGAGAGCTGAAGGCATTTGGTGTGATATAGAAGTTTGCATGAGAAGGAATGAGAGTTTTCAAGCTTTCTTCTTTGACCTCCGAAGTCTTCTGTCCCCTTCCAGGATGGTTAACTTCACCATGGTTCTTTGGAGCTTATGGGAAGGGAGGGATAAGAAAATATGAGAACAAGTTGATGAAACTATGCAATAGGTTATGAGGAGAGCCAGGTCGGTTTGGGATGACTGGAATCTTGCTAGAGGTATCAAGGAGAAGGCGCTGCCTAGTAACGCGGACCAAACCTCCGCTGGGAACGATCAAAATCAATGTAGATGTTGCGTTCCCCCAGCAACACAGACATAACTTGGGGTCAGTGCATTAGAGGGACTTCTAGTGAGTTCATCAGAGCGAGAACAAGCTGGGCACCTCTCATTTTTGGTGTCAAAGAAGGGGAAGCTTTTGGCCTCCTACAAGCCTTGCATTGGTCTCTTCAATTGAATGTGGAAAATGTTATTTTTGAACTTGATGCTCAAACTGATGTCTCTAGTGTTAATTCCCAAACAAAAGATGTCTCTCAGTTTGGGAATATTATCGAGGAATGTAGGAGCATTTTACTTAGTAAACCAAACTTTATGGTTAAGTTTGTTATGAGACAAACGAATATGGTTGCTCATACCCTTGTTAGGGTAGCCATATCCATGACTAGTCCCCACCTTTATGAGTCTTTACCATCTTGTATTGCTGATTATGTTGCTAATGAAATGCTATGAGGTATGTTAAGTCAAAAAAAATAGTTCCATTTTTATACTAAAAAAGAACCAATTCGGTTAAGTATTTAATGGCAAACAAATGTTCCATCCACTAATATCACGTGTCAATAGTTCCATTTTTGTACTAAAACAGAACCAAAAGTCCAAAACAAATGTTTACCAAAAAAAAAGAGAACCAAAAATCCAGAACCAAAAAGTGTTATACACTTTCAAGTTTCGAAGATAAAAACATATTTAAACATTCTTTCTTAATTTCCAAGAACACCTGTTGGAAAGGTTAGAAATCAATAACTCCAAGGTCTTACTTCTTTAATGATACATAAATAATTAAGTAAATTATCATGTATAAAAGATGATGATAATGTAAAAACTGAATCAAAATTAAACTGAGACTTCAATTACTCACCAAAATGACACCTTTTATAGTTTCATGGGTGTATAGTTCTGGTTCGCTATCTTGCTTATCCAACATAACATCGATCAAAGTCTTATTCCCTTGATCGTTTCTTGTACTCATGCTCCTGTTTCTCCTTTGCTCGTCAAGGAGGTTCTGGAAGAAGTTGTCCATCCTGCTCATCAACTTCACCATCCTCTTTTCCAACCCTTGGAAATCAATCAATTGCAGTATTGGAAAGAAGTCATTCAAACCACTACTCTCTAGCTCTATGTACTCCTTCATGAGAATCTGAAATTCCTTCCCTTCTTTTGTAACTGCATCCTTACCATAGTACCTTTTTCCAGAGATCATCCTTAGCATGATATTGAAAGAAAGCTCCACAAGTCTAGGCCTTAGCTCTATCTTTGACACTTGTCCTTTGCACTCTTCAAATAATTGCTTCACCAAAAGATGCACCTCTTCCTCTCGAATTCTAGCAAAAAACGCAAGGCGTTTGGTGGAGAAGAGTTCTAGGGCTGTTAGACGTCGAAGGTTGCGCCAATGATCGCCATAGGAAGCCAATTGCAAGATTTTATTATTCTAATCGAGGTGTTTCCCAAAAAAGTGTTCGGGGACGGTTTGCAAAATAATATCATTTTTTGTAAAACATTCTTCTACAGCGGAAGGTGAAGATACAACGAGGACATTGCGTTTGTCAAGGTAGAGAAATATTACGTGGCCATATTTGTCAGTAAGGTTATGAAGAATTCGGTGTAGGGGTTCTTTGATGAGATGGAGATGGCCTATGAGTGGTAAAGCAGGTGGGATAGGTGGGAGGTTTCTATGTTTGGATTGTTGTCTTTTAAGGATGAATGTAGAAAGAAAAACAAAGAGGATCAGGAGAAAAATGGAAGTGGATATCAGCCGGCCAGCTTCTTCCATTTGGATATTCTCTATCATTGATCTCGTACGCAACTCCCCACTAAATTTGAAAGTGTTTGATAAAGTGAGGTGTGCCAATCTTAGTTAGCTCGCTTTATATAATTGTTAAGACATGCTACAAATCAGTGGTGATAAAATTCAAAAAGGTTACGGGATAATTGCCTGGTACCAAATATGGATAAGGATTTTCTGTACCATCTTTGTGTATCGTATCATATTCCAATCAATAATATTTTGTCATATATTCTATTTTTTTAATATTAAATAAAATTTAAACTTACATGACAAGATATTATTGATTGGGACATAATGTAATCCATCAAAATGGGATAGGAGATACTCATCCACCAAATATAATGTAACTAAATAATTGAGACACTCAAACACGCATCCCTCTTGGAATGTGGCGCTCATAATTGCCAACGACGATAATGTTTTTTCAACATTAATAAAGGTTGAAACATGCTACTCCATACGAATGGATGTCCAAATCAGTAGTGATAAAATTTGAAATGGTTACAACATAATTGTGTGTGACCAAGTAAAATGTAACTAAATAATTGATAGTTTGATACACTCAAACAGGATCAAAACTTAAATGGTGGAATTGAGAAATACCTTTGTATTCCTCGGTCAACACGGTTCTCCTATTCTCCCTAGGCCAGTTTTATGGTGCACTCTACGGTTTTGGGAGGCACCCATAGTCCCCATTTTTTACCTGCTATAACAGGTTAGTTTTGGACTAATAAATAAATATAGACATACACTGCTAGACTCCAACAACGGTGAAAAGACTATTTTGTTTTTGGGAGCTTAGCCTCTTTTCCAATTTTTTTTTTTATTTTGATGATTATTATCAAGCTGAGAGAACTAAAGCAGTATTGCAAGAATAAGGGGAATTATTTGGAGAGGGGAAGCAAGTCAAGCAACACAGAAGAAGAGGAATGAATGTGTGGATCGTGGAAGTAACCGTCGCAAGGGATCTCCGGCAAGGAAGATTCTCCAGCCGAAGAAGCACCGTCGTCGGAAGTGGCTAGAGCGCCACCATCTTAGAGACGAAAACGACGCGTGGTTCCTCAAGGTCGTGGTGTGGTGGAGATCTCCAACCACCTCGCCCTCTATCTCCCATCGCCGTCCACCCCACCCCCAAGCTCAACAGTTCATAACACACTCAACCCAGAGAAATGGGTTTGGGCAGTGGATCTGGATTCTCATTTAAATCTCACCCTTTTCAGATCTCAAGCCCTTGTCATTTAAATTCCTTGATTAGTTTCTCTATCTCTTTCATTCCTTATCATGGTCAACCTTCTACAACTCTTATCTGTGTTACTGTTCCTTTTGATCCCAGTTTATCTCAGCTGGATCAGTTCCTATATGCTGGATTCAAGGATGTAGCAGAAATTGAAAAAAAAAATGGTAAACTAAGAATGACAAATTAATGAGACCAGCAGATTAATGGGTAATACTCTGAAGGGAGGGAGAAAACAAAAGGGAATTTCTATTTAATTTGTCCAATGACTAAAATATAAATGTCAAGTTTTATAACAACCTTCTCATAAATTAAAAAAAAAAAAAGACTTATATATAAGAATGAGACTTTATAACAACTTATAGCATAAATTATAACAATATAAAGTCAACACTATGACAATTTTCAAGTCATGCCATAACAACCATTGATTTTTAAATTATGCAAAATAAAGGGTGGTATGGCAGGGCACTATGGGTGCTGCCCATTTGTTGGGTACCACTATAAAACTGGCCATTCTCCCTAACTTTTCTTTTATTAAGTTTTAATCTGAACTTTTCTTGGAGAATATAATGTAGAAACTTCCCTTCTTGGTCATCCAAGTCAAGTATATATAATTCTTCTCAAACCATAAAGAAACTCTCTTTTCTAATGATGAGATGTTAGAAAGAAAATTGTTACATATGACTTGGGGACCATAATTTTTTATAATGAGTGTATGTCATTTCATGAAGAATAGTAATGTCTTTTGAGTTCATAGTCTTTCATGAAGAGTAAAAGCTTTTAAACTTTTCTTATTTCTTATTTGGCACATCATAAAAATAGAAATTAGACTTTAGGAATCTACATATCATAAAGTCAACACCAAATGAGATGTCATTAATTCTAATAACTTAAACCATATAAGATCACTTGAAATGAGATAATCCTTTAGATAACTTTCAATACACAATTTAATGATATATGTCGTCCCACATATTAGATAAATATCTAACACATTAAACTTATGGAGAGTACAATATATACAGAAGTATATATATCCAGTGAAGGATATGGTCAGTATTTGAAAATACAAATTTGAAACTATAACAGCTCTATCTAATTACAATAACAGAAGATAATAACAGATAAGATGGAATCTCTAGTTTGAATTAGATGCAGCTTGTACACAAAGTGTGTTACACGTACGATGCCGATGATAATGAAAGCGTTGACTTCACCGAGTGAGAAACTTGATCTTCTCTCGGTTTAAAATTCAACATTCCTTCTGAGATGTTTAAGGTGCAGCGGCATAAACTAGAAGACATAGCAAGGGAGATGGATGGCTTCTTAATATATGTGTGGTAGTCAAACTGAGACCGCTTAACTCTATAGAGAAACTGCAAACTAGTTCCTTAGTGGTGGACAAATTTGATTTAATAATCTGGGTCTCTATTTCGGTGGAGTATACTGTAGAGAGAGTCAATTGTTGAGTGTGCTTCTGGGGAAATGTTGGAGTTGTCTGATTTGGTTGGACCCAATTCAAATGAGACTTGAAGAAATACTCAAGGGAAAAAAGTTTCTAATTGTTTTAGATAGCACGTGGAACGAGAATGCTAATGATTGGGATATATTGTGCTTGCCATTCAAAATTGCAGGCTTGCAGCACAAGGGAGCAGAATAACCTTGGTGACTACAAGGAATCAGGGTTAGCACAAACACTTGGTGGAAAGTGGGTTCAAAATTACACAAAAATGCAAAGGGTTACCATTGGCAGCTAGGGTGCTTGGATAAAGCATCTAAGTTTTAAATATGTTAAAATGGAGTGGGATCAGATGTCATCTTGAAAAGGAAAATATGGGACCTTCCATGAAAATCAAATACTTCCAGCATTAAAACTGAGTTATGAATATGATCATTTGGCTCCTAGCTTGAAAAGGTGCTTTGCTTAATTGCTAGTATATTTTATCTACTGATTTTGAATTCAAAAATGATGATTTGGTACAATTGTGGGTATCAGAAGGGTTTGTTCAACCAAAAGGAGTGAGATGGGTTGAAGACATAGCTAGGCATAGAGTATTTTGATGTTCTCCTTTATAGGTCTTCAATTTTTACACCTAGATCATCACAGTCACCCAATATATACACAACCTCATTCATGACCTTGCTCCACTTGTTTCTGATGAAGTGTGCCTTAGAATGGAGGATGGCATATCATTGCTACGGCCCAATTTCAGAAATGATAGGCACTCATCTTTCAGCGGGGAACCTTGAAGGATTTTCAAAAGTGTGGGCGTCTAAGGACTTTCATTCTATTGTCCGGCCAGTGGCGGATGCCAAATGGACCTAATCCCTTATGCGTTATTTCTCAATCTCCGTTACATATATACATGATGAGGGTGCTGTGCTGAATTTGTGTTTTTCCAAAATCACCGAGCTAGCTGCCTGATTCTATTGGGACGTCGTCATTGAAACACCAACGCCACCTTGATGTCTCAGACACTCATGTTTATCACTAATCTTGAAAATGTGGCTAATGTAAAAGAGGCTATGTATGACTGCCAAGCCATATATACTTGGACGAGTTGGAGTTGCAATGGAATGTGTTCAAAGATGGCCGAACAGAACAAGAAGTCTTAGCTGGCATTCAACCTCATGATAATAGGATCAAAAGGTTAACTACAGCAGGTTATATATGGTGGTTTTATGTTTCATAGTTGGCTGGGAAACCCAACAATTTGCTGGCTTGAGTTAAGAGGATCTTTTTGCAGAATTGCCGCTATTCTAAAGTTTTCCTTCTCTTGGCCAGCTTCCAATGCTGAAATATCTTTACATTGAAGAGATGCATGATTTGATATACGTGGAGTGTGAAGATGAGGCTTATGTAGTTTTCCACAATTGCAGTCTCTTCAATGCTAGCTTGACAACCGGGGCTACCAAATTCATTGAAATGCTTAATCATCATAGACAGTAGCATTCTAATTAGAGAAATTAAAGGTGCAAAGTCCATGAAGGTGATCAGATTGGAGCAAGATACGATCCATATCCCCAAAGTTGAGATTGATTATGATGAGATTTTGGGGACACAACACTAGAAGGGAATGAATGGGATTTCATCTATGATCTACCTGAATCGAAGAGGAAATACGGGCATGATAACTGTGAAGTGGCATCAACATTTTTGGATGAAGTCATAACACTCCATTTCCATTAGTACACTATCCTTATAAATTGATATTGAAAATTACTGCTGTACCTATAGAAGAATTACGAATAAGCTACATAACATAAGAAGGTGAATATATCTATGTAGTTCACATTCATTTAGTGTGTGTTTAGGAAAAATGGATTGTTCATCTTTCAGCTGTTTTATGTCCAAAAGGTTGTTTGATAAATAATTTGTTCTGTTGGGTCTCTAGTTTAACTTTTTTTAAAAAAATTTTTTATGTTTTTATTTCATCTTATGTGGACTGTTAGATTACTTTGATTAGATTATTTCTCAATCTTTATGCTGCCTTCCAAGTTTACCCCCGGTCTCCATTAGATTCTTTTGAACGTGGGGGAGCTTTTCTAAATGAAGGCTTGGAATTCATACCATCTTTTAAACTATAAATTTGTCCAGTAATATAAGATATACTCCTTCCGTAATAAAATATAAGCAAAAATTGGCTTATATAAGTTGTAACAAAATATAATTAAAAGTTAACTTTTTACATCCTATTTAATAATAGTATATAAAAAATGTCCTTCATTTTATTACATTTAATTTAAACAAGTTTTCATACAATACAATTAATGTGAAAAAACAAAGAAGGATAATTTAGGTAATGAAGTTGAACTTTTAAATGAGATTAACAACATTAAATGTGAATAACTAATTGTCTTAATAAGTATGAAGGTGGTTAAATTTGCTTATATTTTATTACGAAGAGAATAATAATTAAAGTTGCATTAAAGCGATTGACATATATATGTGCCTCTGGTTGCAGGGTAACAAGGAGCATTGACATATTTTAAAAAGTATTGCATATTTTAGGAGGGTTATGATAATTATAGGAGGGATATAGGGCATGTTTAGATTGGCTTATAAACAGCTTATTTGGGCATATCTACTAGCATAAGCGCTTGTTAGAGTGTTTGGGAGAGCTTATGGAAACAACTTATGATATGTTCAAAAGCGGTTTTCAACTTATTTTGATAAGCTATCCAAGGTAGCTTATGAAAACAACTTATAACATATATGAAAACTATAAGCGCTTAATTAAGTCGTGTACCCAAACAGTCCCATAGTGAGAGAGCCTTTGAAATGAATATTGCATATTTTATTCAATTTTTTATAATAGAAAAAAAAAACTTGTTGACAAGATATAAAAAATAAACATTTTAACAAAATTTAATGTTAAAAGAAGTATCAAATATTATTAATATAAATAAATAACTTTATATTCTTTTTTCATAATTTATTATGTAAAAATGATTTTTTGCATCATCCAAATGAAATAAATTATCTTAAAATTAGTTTTCAGCAAACAGACTAAAACAAAAATAAATTCTGATTATAATCAATTATTACAATAATCAATTATTTATAAATTTATTTTTCCAACTTTCCCAAAAATTGTTGCAAAGTTGATTATTTTTTCGCTATTTAGATTGAAAAGTTGACGTGTTACTCGCCCAGTGGCAACAATGATGGCTTGTGTTGGTGCATTTGAGTTTGATAAAATAAGAAAAAACAAAAAGAGAAAATAACAGAAATTAGGGTCTATTTGGTTTAATTTTAGTTTTTTTGTTTTCATTTCCTGATTTCAAATATAATTATAACATAAATAATTATAAAACTGTCACATTATTTTTATTTTATTTTTTTGTTTTCAAAGATTTACATAGAAAACAATGAAAACAAACAAAAAATTATTTTCTATTCAAATTTTTAAAAATAAAAAACAAAACAAACTAAAAAGGCCGTTAATTAAGTGAGATTTTGCATCTGAATTACATATGAAATAATGTTGGTCTCTAAAATCAACTACAAAATATGAAAGCTACAAGGGAATGTTCAACGATAAAAATTTTATCTGATATATGAAATTATAAAATAAAATTTATAGTCATGCAAACTTACAAAATTCTTACAAAAACGTTACAAACTTCATAATATTTTTTAATGCAAATTATTTTAAATTTTTAATAAAAATATATTGTTTAATTATTATTTGGAAGTGCAAAAATCAAAGGTTGTCATTTTTATACTTGAAAATTGTAACTTTAGTTTTTTTATGAAAAATAGTAGAATTACATACTTTCCATATGAAAAAGTTACAAAAATCTTGTGTAAAATAAAAAATATATAACTTGTTTGGAAAATATTGTTAGTATTTTATACAAATATATATTTTTTCAACTGTGTACGGTAGCCTGAAACGTAGCTCTGCAAAATCTAACAGTCGAAAGAGGAGGACCACATTTACTTTAGCCGACCTTTTTTCCTATTTCTTTACTAATTTTTCATAATAATATAGGTCATATTTAGTTTAACGTTGCAAGTATACGTTTGGGTCCAAACATACGTTTGTCCCAAAGAAATTTTATAGATAATTTTTTTCAAAGGTACGTTTGAAACTTACAAACGGTAAATCAAACATGCAGATATTTTTCACAATGATATATAATCCAATTGAGAGTAAGTTAATAATGCTCAAGGAGCATAAAAGAAAATAATGCTAAAGTCCTATTATGTCTTCTAAGGTTATCCATTTGTTTATAGGGTCGAAATCCTCTCCATTTTTTTTTCTTTATTTCCTTCTCCATTATTATAGTTTTAGGGGTAGAGGATTAGGGTTAAAGAAAGTAGTATCTTTTTCTGGTTTTCCTTCTGCGCGCAACTGTAAAGACTAATCACACGAGATATTAGACGACATTTAAGGACTAACCTCTCCTAACTAGATTTTCTACATACACAAGAGCCAAGGATCGAACTTATGACCACTTGATTAAGGCGTTCGAACTCGTTACCACTCGAATCAATTACATATTGATGATTTAAGAAAGTATATGAGTAATGATAATGCTAATGCAAAATATTTAACGTTACTATTTTACATGATAATGGGAGTGCAAAATATTTGCATTTATATTACCAAAAAAACATTATTATTATTATTATTATTTAATTAAAGTTTTTTTATTTTTGATCTGTTATTGGATGTGTCTCGTGGGATGATTTCATAGAATAGTTTAGTTCTATTTAAACAATATGCTCATAAATGTCTCTGTCACTCTTACGCATGGAGAAAATTTGATCGGAAGAGATTAATCCTTAAATATTGTCTAGTATCTCGTGAGATTAGTCTCCGTAATTGCGAGGAAGATATCTTGTGAAACAAAAAATAAATAAAATAAACAATAAGCTCATAAATAAGTGGAACCATGAAGGGTGCGTTTAGAGAAACTTATAAAGAATTTAAGAAAATAACTGATGAAAATAAATTTATACAAGTAACTTATGAAAATAGTTTATGATATTTCCATAAACTCTTTTTAGCTTATTTCAATAAGCTTGTCAGAGAAGTTTATGAAAATAAGTTGTTTTTAGCTTATTTGAAAAAAAGTTAATTGTATAAACGCTCAATTAAGATGTTTACCTAAACGCGTCCTAAGTTGTAAAGCCAGCTTCTCAACACTGTTAAAAAACCAATAAAAAAGAGCTCATAAACAAGGGTAAAAATCCTCTTCATTTCTTATAAGAAATGAAAAGTTTCATTATTATAGTTTTGAGGTGTATAGAATATATTTAGATTCCATCCAATATCATTTTATCATATTTATATCCCTAAAATTATAATAATGAAAAAAGAAATGAAGAAGAAAAATGGAGAGTTCCTCCATCCTCCCCTACTACCTTCAAATTCTATTGGATTACCCCAGCGCCTCCTTTCACTATTTTAATTAGGGTTTTTTTATTATATGTAAATTTGTATATGTTAATAAATTTATATATAGAAAATTTTTATTGAAAATCATATTTTTAAATTTTTAATATATTGAATATAATATTTTTCAGGAAAAGGTTATTATTATTAATTCTTTAACATATATAAGGTTGTATAATGATAGAAAAATCCTTTTAATTAAACTGTTCAGGTATGAATTCCGTCCAGGTTCATGCGTTGACGCATACCACTTTTCGGTTTTGTTGCATTGTTGAACGCCCACACGCACCATAAAACAGAAGCGCTTACTTAATTGGGCATGTCTGTCACATATTTATGTCCCACGCACTTTGTGCACGTGCTTCTTCTTTGTGTGGGTGATATTTTATCATTCATTAGTATGGAAATTCTAATTAAAACAAAATTTGGTTACTCATTCTCAATAATTCAATGGATGATGATAACCAACTATTCAGTATCCTAAATATATTGATTAAGTAATACATAAAAAAAAAATTTATTAAAAAATTAAGTATAATATTTTTATAAATATTAAATACATTAATTTTTAATGAAATATTTTTTTTATTCCTTAACTCAATTAAAGTATATAACGAAACATAGGTAATTTGTCCAGAATTTTGAAATGAAATTTTATTAAAATTATTAATTTTGGAAATTATTTTTTCTTTTTAGTTTGAGAATATCTATTTAGCAAATTTTATTACAAATATTGAATCGTACTAATACTACTATAAATAATATCCATCGAAGATGTCTAAACCCCAGTGATGGACTTACATACATTTGAGGGTGTGCGCATGATTTTGATAAAATTACAAGTAACTATATATCTTGAGTTTTTGCATTTTGCCGTTTCTATTTTTATATATTTGAACCCATTGCCCTCCGGTTCTAATAAGGCACGAACCTATTTTTGGTTTGTTTTTCCATTTTCATGCCTTCATTGTTTTTGTTGGTTAGTTTAATAATTAGTTGAGGATAGATTTTTATCTCTTTGAACTTGAAATTGTGTAAATGATGGAACCTCCATTATTAGGTTTGTAAAAACTTAAAATTTGGGGATTTTGTATATAGGTCTAATTCTATCAAATTGGTTAATTGATTATGGAATTAGAATCAAGAGTAACATGTTTGTGAAGTCAATATTATGAAATTTTATTTTGATGATAGTTAATTGCCAATATTGATAAGTTAGGGTTTTGATAAGCCCAAAATTGGAAATTTTATGATACATGTGATTAGGGATGGCAAAGTGGATCAACCTATCCCGTCCGGTCATTAACCCACCCAAAACGGGATGAGACGGGCCAACTCGTTTTAGTCGTATGAGTTGAACCCCCCAACTCACCCCGCCTAATGGTGGGTTGGCGGGTTGTCCTGCCAAACACATAAAAACCTAAATTGGGTTGGTGGATTGGTGGGTTGGCCGGCAATAAAAATAAAAGAAATAAAAAAAAATTATATAACATTTCTTTTTTTTGGACAATCTTGATACCCTTTCTTAAATTATTATTAAAAAATTAGAATAATCTTATCTTATGCCATAAAGTTCGTATTACAAAAGTAAAAACATTATTTTTTTAGTATGAAATAATTCCAAGTGACAATTAAATTAAATAATGTTAAATAATTAATAAATTACAAAAAAAAAATTTATTTTTTAATCTGGCGGATACCCGTTTTCAGGTGGGTTAAGCGGGGCGGGTTAAAGTGGGTTGGTGGGTTGAGGACCCCCACCCATCCCGCCAAATTTTAGCGAGTTGACGGGTTGACCCTCGGGTCACAACCCACTTTGCCACCCCTAAATGTGATAGCCCCACTGACTCAGAGTCTTGGATCCGCCACTGCTAAACCCTAAAGTCTAACATAGTGTTTGGTTGGAGGAGAATGGAGGGAAGAGGGGGAGAGAGAGATTTTTTAAACATTTGTTGTTTGGTTCATTTTTTAGAAGGGGAGGGGAGCGAAATTCCTCCTCAACCAATTTTGGCTTCCCTCCAAAATTGGGGGGATTTGGAGGGGAGGGGAGGAGATTTAAAACATTTTGAATGGAATGACTAAAATATCCCTACTTATGTATTTCAAAATCTATAATTATAAAGGTATAAAAGTAAGTTAGTTTTAAAATCCCTCCCCTCCCCTTGTGAACCAAACACAAAACATGTTACTTTCCCTCCCCTCCATTAAAATCACTCCCCTCCTCTCAACCAAACACAATAGCTAATTAAAATCTCTCCCCTTCCCTCCCCTCATTTGAACCAAACACACCCTAAAGTATTAAGCAAGTACTTTTTTTTTTATACATTGAAGATAAGAACAAAAAAACAAAAAGGAAAAAGGAGTACTTCTTCCTACCAGAAGCAATCTCCATGTAACCTACAAGCAAGGAAGTTGAGAGACCTGGAGGAGGTCAGGGATAACAAGCATTCTCAAATGACAATGCTGGTTGGCACCCATATAACTTTGCTAGATAGTCAGTGCATTGGTTATCTTCGATTCTTTAACATAATGTTTTATTGGAGGGGAATGGAGGGGAGGGGAGAGATTTTTTAAAATCTTTCATGTTTGGTTCAACTTTTTGGAGAGAAAAGGAGAGGAATGGAGGGAGTAAAATCCTTCCTCACTTAATTTTGGCTCCCCTCCAAATCCCCCCAATATTGGATGAATACAATTTTGTTGTCCCCCCAAAATTCCTCCTCTCCCTTCTGCTCCCCTCCCTTCCCCTCTTTTGAACAAAACATAACAGAGGTGTATGATGGAAGGGTAAGCTCCCAATCCTTTGATCTCAAGTCTTTGATAGGCCAAAGAATTAATGCATATAAGGGAAGCGTTGTTGGCAAATTCTCAATAAGCAATGGAGCATCCAAAGTGTCCAACCTACAAGACACTCTATGTGTATCACGACCCTTAAGCAAGTCTCAGTTTATGTAAGATAACTAAGAGCTTAGCTTGGAGATTGTCTGAATATCTAAAGTGCCCCATTAAACTAGCTACCAAAGTGCCATGGTAATCACCAAGGCCATTGTAGCCAGCCTGACCTGGGTTCCCGAGCTAGGGAGCTGTCATCAATTTTCAAAGCTGACCAATTCGATAATGGAGGCTGCCATGAAGCCTATCTAACACGGATGAAGATTTTCTATCCCATTTTTTTGTCTCACATTCTCTGTTCTCCACCAATGAAAATTTACCATTTAATAAAATAAAATCATAACTCATTACCACATATGAACATCCTCAATCTTTAATTGCTGAGGACACTGACACACCATTTTCTTAGACAACAGAATTGTATTCATCTAACACATGTTGTCATGGGTTGTTTTGTAGTGTAAGTTAGATGATTCAACTCAACCAAGGACTAACTCGCCATCACCACACTCCATATATCTGTCCAACTCAATCCTTTCCATGCAACGCCTATTTCGAGCTCTCCATACCCACTATAAACCAACGTAGAAAGGAAAGCTAAACTTGATTGGAAGAGTAAAGTGTTGCCGATTTGTCACACGCATGGTTCTAAATTGTGGTTCGTCACTGCGATTACGGCCATTGCGGTCGTTGTGAAACGAATTGCAGTTGTTGCAGCATGAAATAATTTTATGTTCGCACCAAAGGTAAAAAAAAATCTATAATTATTGTAAATCTTTATATATCTTTTATTAATAATATTATATACATTTTTATTCATTTTTAAGACATTACATCATCTTTTTGAAAGTAAAATTGAACGGAACGAGACTGGAAACTTTGTTGCGGTGTATTACAGTCTGTTGCGGTACTGATGCAGTCCGTTGCGGTGTCTGATGTGGTTGCGTTGCGGCCGTTACACGTGAGTATAGATCACACCGCAATTGTGGTGTGATGCGGTTGTGCTGCGATCTGCAACCGCAATATTGCAGCTGCAATACGTGATACGGTCCACAATTTAGAACCTTAATCACACACAACTATACGTATCATTGACAAGTAATAAAAAATGTGTTTCCATGAGAATTGAATATTAATTACTAAAATTTGGCTAAATATTATTATATATGCAACCAGATTTAATGACTAAGTAATTGAGAAAGAATTTTAAAGGGCAATTAAAAGCAATATTAAAAGGTAGAGAATCAATTAAAGAAAGTTATTGGGATAAAATTTCACTATCACTACTTTGATTTGGTTCAATTATGATTACCTCCTAATTTTCTATTAAGCCCTTTTTTGCCAACCAAGAACCCTAATTTATTCAATGGTCTCTTTCGAACCCCGAAGAAAATATTTCCTAATTAATAACTCACTTATGTCTATGTGAATTAATTAATTGAAAATTCATTAAGATATATGATTCTTTATGAAAGTTGCATAAAACATATCGTGTATGTCCTATTCATATTAATCTTAAGATTTTATCTCAATACCTATACACAATGACTACAAATTTAATTATTATGCATATGATGTACGACCTATTCATATGGTGTATGACCTATATTCATGTTAACCTTATGATTCTTTATGATTTTACAATGACTACAAATTTAATTATAAAGTTCCTTGAAAAGTTCACTCTCTTGAGTAGGGATGACAATGGATAGGGTATGGGGATGAGTACTATAGTATACTCGTACCCTTACCCGCTGGGTACTTAAGTACACATATCCGCATCCATTACCCGCACTTACTAAAAAATCAATAAATAAATAAAAATATTATTAAAGTCTGAAATATCACGATAGTATAACAAAACATAGTATTCTAGTATGTTCTCAAACAAATATCATGATAGTATATAACAAATAAGCACATTATTAAAGTCCTACGCTGGAACTATAGGATCAGGAAGAATAGAAACTCAGGAAGAATAGGAACTCAAGTGGTGACGACAGAACGACGCTAGGAATTTAGGAAGAATAGGAAAATAATAACCTAACTTTCATTTCAATTCAATCAATTGTTTTAATTAATTAACTATATATATATATATATATATATATATATATATATATATCCATCTGTATAGTAAATTTCATTAATTAAAACCCACATAATTTCACAGCATAACAAACCTATAAATTAGTATAGTTTTCGACCATCAGCCACTTCAACATTGTCTAGGCAAAATTGGTCCAATTACACAAGAAACAAGTCCACTCGTCTAATCACAAGGCAATATTATCTATTTTATATATGGTAGGTGACGTGAGAAAAGAAGCACGTTATTAAACAGAATTTAATATATATATATATATATATATATATATATATATATATATATATTTAAAATAATTTAAAAAATATTACTATAGGTATGCGTGTATGGGGCGGGGTGGGTACAAAGGTATCGTACTCGCACCCATACCCATTAAATTTTGCAAGTAATTACCCGTCCCCTCCCTCGTACCCATTATTCGGGTAATTATCCTATCCATCATCGATAATTTTTGTGGGTACCCACGTGATAAAATACCCATTGTCATCCCTACTCTTGAGTCGGAAATCGACCCGATTAGACAATCACATGAATTTAATTTAACTATTATTGACGTTGTAGAGTTTTTTTTTTTTTTTGACTAAGACGTTGTAGAGTTCTCTCTTGTCAATTTAGTTATTTTTACTTATTTAAGTAACAATAAGTAATTTTATTAAGAGAACTAAATTAATCTTGAATATACTTTAACTGCTATGAAAAAATTTAGTATTTAATTGGCATGTACCATTAATGTAAAAAAAAATTATAGTGTCAAACAATCATAATTAAATGGTCATATCATTAAAAATGTTTGACTCTTATCCAAATTATCCTGACTATCTTTAAAGTGACTCATACTATGATTTATGACTGATTGACATGGTAAAATATTTTATATTGATACTATATAAAAATTAAACTCAAAATTTTAAATCGGTACATTAAAAATAACAAGATAATATAAATAAGCCTAGAGAACGAAATGTATTTTACACAACATGAAATTCAAACATAAATATTAATTTTTAATGAAACCAAATTGTTTTTTGGTTTAATAAACTTTAATTTTAGTCTAAGTAGAGTGAGCGAGTTTAAGTTTTTTTTCTCCGTAATTTTTTTTTTATTAATTTTCGTCCCTGCAAGTTTAAAATATTTTGTGTTAGTTCCCGTCGTTAGTGATCAATCGTTAAGTGCTGATGTGATTAACGGGACACTACGTCAACACTGTCATGTAGGCCTAAATATTATTCTTTAAAGACGCGTAGATGGCCACATATTTATTTTGTATTTTTTTTTAAAATTATTAACATTATATTTTATTATATTTAATAATTATATTATTTTAATTAATTTGTATTATTACAATATTATTACTTCTGACTATCTTTTCCTCTTCCTTGTTCTCTATCATTTCCTTCTCCTTTTGTAGCGTATTTTTCTTCTTCCTTTTCCATATTTTTTTTCATAAAGCATATAGATGAGAAAAGATTTACCATTCCAGGATCATCAGTTAATGCATCCAACACATTCTTTGGGCCATTCATATTTGCTGCAACATGAAGGGTGTAACGTCCTAGTTTGCTTATCAAATTGACGACTATCCCTACAAATCAATAATGGTCTCTTCAGTATGCTTTGTCCTCACTTACACGCTTCCTAGGAAAACTTCTCAGAAGGTTACCCATCCCTAAATTGCTTCAAGTCAAGCATGTTTAACTTTGAAGTTCTTAAGTGACGGGTTCCCGTAAAGATGCATCTTGTTACTATAAGTAATATCATTCAATTCCTTTAAGCATTCCTTAACTGTACAGTCCCATACACGTACAGTCTCGGAATCCCTCAAACTTTGCAGTCTCATACCTGCACAGTCTTATGATGCTGCCTCTCATTTCAGTGTGAAATCGGTTCGTTCATGTGCCCCTCTGCCTAGCAGTTTGCCAGGAACAGCTCCTTCTTTGTGCTTCATCCTTTGCATCAGTGATCATTCTCCGTCCTCGTCAGCCCCGGATGTCACATGTCTACCAGCTTCAGCTTGGTTCGTCCCCGAACTACATCGTACTAAGAGAGGTGTTGTTCTGATATCATTTGTAACGATTGAGGTTGTTTACCGAATTGATGACTGTCCTCACGAGTCAACACGAGTCTTTTTTAACATGTTTTGTCCTTACTTATACGTTTCATAGAAAAACTTCCTTTGAATAAACATACATTTAGATCCAAATATATATTTTTAACGGTAAATCAAATATTCACATAATCCATTAGGGAAATAATAAAATGTTAGGCAGTTATTCGAACACACTTTGAGGAGAAGAGGAGGTGGATGTGCGCGTGGGGGATTCACATTCGTCATCTAACCGAATAACAATAGCAGTCACACGTGAAAACGTTGTGGTGAGAGGCACGTGACAACCGAGATTGACAAATCAAGTTTGGCTGCCTTCACCATTCTAATCGAATCACACTACCACCACTATACTAAATAACTAGCTAGTCTGCTACTACCACCCAACCCAATCGCAGCGCTTGCTTTTCACTTTTCATCTCTCATCTCATCTCGTCTCCCTCACGCACGCACGCACCCGAACCCTCTTCTCATCTCAGGGTTTCTTCGTTCAACTCATGACGACGTCGTTAGGAGGAGCTGCGAGCTATGTGGCCCTAAAGGACCCCAAGGTTCAGATTCGGAGCTTTCATGGGTTGAGGTCCGCTTCTCCATCTTCGTCCGCTCTCACTCTCACACGCAATGCCCTTTCATCCACTCCTTCCCTCTCCCTCATACGCGCTGTCTCCACGGTTTGTTTCCCGTCACACTTTTATTTTCTCTCTACCCTTTTTTTCTTCAATTTTTTATTTTTGCTTTGCGTATGCACTCTGTTAAACCTCAGGATTTGTGGGTGAAGATCAAAAAATGTTTTTTTTATTAAGTGTAAAAACCCATGAAATTTCGCTCTCTTTTACCTTTTTTATTTTATTTTACTTTTTGTTGGAGTTTTCGGCTTCCGACTTATTGGTCCATAGGGATTATTAGTTTCTTGTGTAATATGTTCGAGACTGGTGAATGCGAATCATTGTATTTTGGTCCCTTTTTCTCGAACTTTAATTACTCTGTAACCAAAGTTGTATCGATGGACATATTCAGTTCCGCTAATATTTAGAGAGAGATATAATAAACACTCTTAGAAAATAAAATGTCATTCAAATTCATCCGATTAATTAATTATATGCTGGTAGCTAGACCTTGGATTGTGAAATCCCATTGTGATATGATTTTGTGCCTGCTCTGAATTTGTTGTGCTTGTAATTTCTTTGTAGCCTGCAAAGCCTCAAACTGCCACTGAGAAGCGCAGCAAAGTTGAAATATTCAAAGAACAAAGTAATTTCATAAGGTATCCTCTTAATGAGGAGTTGTTGACCGATGCTCCTAATATAAATGAACCTGCCACGCAGTTGATTAAGTTTCATGGTAGCTATCAACAATACAATAGAGATGAGCGTGGTTCAAGAACCTACTCATTTATGCTACGTACGAAGAATCCTTGTGGGAAGGTTTCAAACCAACTTTACTTGACCATGGATGATCTCGCTGACCAGTTTGGAATTGGAACACTTCGTTTGACCACCAGACAAACATTTCAACTCCATGGTGTCCCCAAGAAGGACCTTAAGACAGTAATGAGTACCATTATTCAGAATATGGGATCAACTCTTGGTGCATGTGGTGACCTAAACAGAAACGTACTTGCTCCTGCTGCTCCGCTTGTGAGAAAAGATTACCTCTTTGCTCAACAAACTGCAGAAAACATTGCTGCACTCCTGACTCCTCAGTCTGGTTTCTACTATGATATTTGGGTGGATGGGGAAAGGGTTTTGTCATCGGAACCTCCTGAAGTAGTACAGGCTCGAAATGACAATTCTCACGGTACAAACTTCACAGATTCTCCTGAGCCCATCTATGGAACTCAGTTCTTGCCAAGGAAATTCAAAATTGCAGTTACTGTGCCAACTGATAACTCGGTGGATATTCTCACAAATGATATTGGTGTTGTTGTCGTTACCGACGATGATGGGGAGCCTCAAGGGTTCAACATATATGTAAGATGGGTTTAAAGAACAGTTAAATGGAAGTTTTCCTATCATTATTCTAACTGGTATCTTGTAATTATTCTTGCAGGTTGGTGGTGGAATGGGAAGGACACATAGGTTGGAGACAACTTTTCCCCGCCTGGCTGAACCGTTGGGTTATGTACCCAAAAAGGATATTTTGTATGCAGTGAAAGCAATTGTCGTTACACAACGAGAAAATGGGAGAAGAGATGACCGCAAGTATAGTAGAATGAAATATTTGATCAGCTCTTGGGGAATTGAGAAGTTCAGAAGTGTAGTGGAACAATATTATGGCAAGAAATTTGAACCTTTCCGCAAGTTGCCAGAGTGGGAATTTAAAAGTTATCTTGGGTGGCATCAGCAGGTTGGTTCTCTACATGAATGAATAATATTGATGTCCTTACATATTATGGTGTTGATGGCAATGCACACCATACATAGTGATATAGATTTTCACACAATGAGAAAGTTGGTGGATGGGATTATGATGTTTTTAATGTTTCTTATGGATCCAATAATTAATATGATGATGACAATGGATCTTTTCTCTCTTACACACGCCATCTTACCTGCAAAATGTAAAGTTATTTCAATTCTGTTTTGCCTGAGAGAGCATGCTAAGTATAACATTAAAAACTTACAAAATATCAGACAGATTAGGTATATGAAGATTACAGTTAATTTTGTCGTTTTTGTGCTTTGTAGATTTTACTTACCTCATATAACTATAGATTTGTATATAGATTCATGCTATGTGAGTCCGTGTGACTATATGTGAGAACTACAGCTATGTCTCCCTTTTATTTGGTTTAGCAATCTGTAGTTGGCTTATTATTTGGTGATACACATTTGTCTAAACTATAGCTCCGTACCCTTATGCCATATGGGCTCATTTGCTGGTTTAATCTTCCAGGGCGATGGCGGTTTATTTTGTGGGCTTCATGTTGATAATGGTCGTATTGGCGGGAAAATGAAAAAGACATTGAGGGAGGTTATTGAGAAATATAATTTGAATGTTCGGATCACTCCAAATCAGAACATCATCTTGACTGATATCCGTGCTGCATGGAAGCGTCCCATCACAACTACTCTTGCTCAAGCTGGTCTGCTGGTGAGATGTTTAAAGGCTTAATGTTTACAAGATTATACTCTAATTGCTTTCTGTGTTGAACTTTGTTAACAAAGCATTTTACTTACCTAATTCCCTTGTCCCTGTTAGTTGACATCTAGGTAGTCAATCCCGGATAGCCGCGGCTGACCCCAAAATCGCTGAAGCGGGATAGGCAGGGTGGCCACTATACTGAAGATAGCAGATATATTAAACATAATTTTTCATGCACATGTTAATCAGTAATCCTCAATTTATAATTTAAAGACACAATTACTATTAATGTGAAGCATAACTAATAACAATAAGTTAGTAATAAAAAAAACCATAAGAATGCCGACATGGGTTTGACCAGAGAAGGATGAAACAGAAGCTGAAATGGGTGAGAAGCTGCATGAAACAAGTGTGGGATGCTGGGAACTTGCCAAAACAGAGTGCAGGGAGTGCAAAACAGGTGTAGGAGAGAAGAAGAAATTGCTGGAACTGATGCAGAGATGAAGAAGAACCAACAGAGGAGCCGGAAAGCATTGGAATTCACTGGAAAATGCTGGAACTCGCCTGAAAACACAGGTCGCAGGAAACAGAGAGGGATGGACGAGAGAAACCGCAAGTGAACGTTCGAAGGAGTGTGCTTAAAGAATGACCTAAAACTAAAAAGGGTGATGCAAAATAACGTAAAAACCTAAAAGGGCGGCGGCTAAATTTCGGGGGCAAAATCGGGCTTTAACACAACCCTTCCCGCTACTCCCGCGATTGCCCGTGTTTTGCAGCCGCTTTCGCCGCTCCGCACTGGCTGTTCCAGGCACGGCAAGGTGCCGCTCTGCACCACTATTCCGCAATTTGCAGCTATTGCGGCACAACTGATAACAGAGGTTGACATTGCCTTGATAAACTATACTTTGTGAGTTTCATTTTAGGGTCATAATTTAGTAGTTTTGTTGTGTTGACTTTTGAAACGCATGAATTATTCTGTCAATTCCTACATTTTAGACTTATACCATTATCACATTGAGAAAACATTTTCTAATGTTCCGGTGTTATAGATCTGATTAACTGCTGCTTTTGTGATGGACCTATTTTATTGTGGATGAGACTAGGGAAGGTTCTTAAAAATGTTTTTTTTTTCATCCACTTGTGGTTGATGCTAGACATGTATAATGAATTAATGACTGATATTTAGCTTGTTGTATCTGTTGGAACGTTGTTTAGTTTTTTTATGCTACTATTGCTTGACATCATTTTCAATGTTAGTTTGCTCTTCTCTTTTTTACCTGTTTTATAATTATTTTCAGTTTATAAAAATTTTCATTAGGGTCCTATAATGACCTGTTTTATTGTAAACAGCAACCTAGATTTGTAGATCCCCTCAATGTAACGGCAATGGCATGCCCTGCTTTCCCACTATGTCCACTGGCAATTACTGAAGCTGAACGTGGGATACCAGACATTCTTAAGAGAATTCGTGCTGTTTTTGAAAAGGTATTGCTACATAGTACATATAGAAGTGAAGTATATGACGGTATTGTTTTGATGGAGATAACTAATCAGGATATTTTATAAATCTGTCTGTGTGATTCAGGTTGGTCTGAAGTATAACGAGTCTGTGGTTGTAAGGATAACTGGCTGCCCTAATGGTTGTGCTAGACCATACATGGCCGAACTTGGACTGGTTGGTGATGGTCCGAACAGCTATCAGGTATGTTAATCAGTGGCTGAACCCACTTACAGTTTATAGAAAATTCCAAAAGCCTATGATGTTCACTTGTTTTTATTCTGATACAGATTTGGCTTGGAGGAAACAATAATCAAACTTCATTAGCTCGAAGTTTCATGGACAAGGTGAAGATTCTAGACCTTGAAAAAGTTTTGGAGCCATTGTTTTATCATTGGAAGCAAAAGCGTCAATCTAAAGAATCATTTGGTGACTTCACAAACCGTATTGTAAGTTTTGACTTTATACTTTTGTCTGCATCTCTGAGCAATTTTTATTAATTTTCTTTTTAATTTTTAAAATGATTATTATGGTTGTTTAAGTGATAGGTAAGGTTTGGACAAAGTGACACCATTTTCTGTTTCTAGGGATTTGAGAAGCTTAAGGAATTTATTGAGAAATGGGAGGGTCCAGTAGTAGCACCCGCACGCTACAACCTTAAGCTGTTTGCTGACAAAGAGACATATGAAGCAGTGGATGAATTAGCAAAGGTTCAAAACAAGAGTGCTCATCAGTTGGCCATGGAAGTTATACGCAATTTTGTTGCTTCCAATCAAAATGGAAAAAGTGAATGACTTCTTTGACTTCGCCGAGGAAGATGTTTATGATGTTGCTCTTTGGTTGACTGAAATGGTGGTGGATTGACGACTTGACGGTGACTCGTTGCTGTTTCTGTTCGGTGTGGGGATTTTTGGCGATAGGCAAGTTTTTTTTTTTTTTTTCCTTTCACATTTGTCCTGTTAGGTAAGGTCGTTTTTTCAGTTTTGTTCTTGCTCCAATAAAGTTATTTTGGGAGGCTTTGTTTATCCGCAATCGGCATGCAAACTTTTGCATAAGTAAGACCATTAATTTTCATTTTTAATTTCCAAAATAGAATTATACAGAGGTTTCTTCTTGTTCATGCCGCTCATACTAGTGCAGGTATTGACAATAAACTTATCCAACGTGAATAGTATAATTCCTGATTTGAGACATGCAGGCTGTAAGTTTAGTTGCCAACGTGGAGTTTGGAACTCTGAGCAGACTGCCAGTGATAAGCTTCGATTTTGTTGAAAGAAGGACTTAGCATCGTCCCGCATAGGAGCATGTGTTTTTTTAGCTTCTGAGATTACTGGCTTTAGTTCTTTAGCCTTACACAGTCTTGTCACGATCTAGGATGAAACCACATAAGAATGGAGCTGTCTGTTATGGTCGTATGACCCAACACTTGACATTAAAGACCCATCCAGGTATATATTTTAAAATCCCCCCTTTTTTATACCGAAAATGAAACTTACCTTCACGTTATATTATATTCCACTTATTCTCACGTGAACATTTTAACGGGATTACACCATGAACTGATGATGAGGCTTACACTACGTTTGTTTCTAGTGATTTAGAGAAGAGAGAAGTGGGAGAGAGAGAAGTGGGAGAGAAAATTACAACTTCCATCCTTTGGGAAAGGAGAGAAAAGAGGAAGGAGAGAAAACTTTGAGTGGGTTCTACACAAAAAATTTTCTTCGCTGCCCAGCCGAGAGAATATAGAGTAAAGGGGGAAACAATTGATTTGACAATTCAATCCTTCACTTTTGAAAGATGTAAATATATTATTCGGGACAAATATGTCTTTACAATAAATTCAATTTTTCTTTCTTTCTTATTTCTTTCAATCTAAACAACCTAAAAATTTATTCATTTTTTATTCATATTTTTTTTTCTCCTATTTTTTTCTTTCCTACTTTTTTCTTCTTTACTTCTTTTCTTATCCAAATAATATATTAGTGTGTGTTTCGATTTACGTCCGCATCAACCAAGCCTAGGTTGAGACTTGAGAGTGGCACGCAAGTAATATTTTTTCTTCAAACGTAAAAGCAAGATTGTGGTGTGTCTGCCATCTGAGTCCCGTACAACACAAATTCAAACACGGAATAGTTCAGGCTTAATTGCTTCAACTATTTAAATAGTCTAGTTGAATTGAATTGGATAATATCGAAAGGGAAAAGGTTTCTCAAAATTGAACTTACTTGTAAAGTAATCAGATAATGTATATTCATCAACTAAAGTGTATTATTATCTTGACCTATTAAATAAATTAAGAGTAGATAAATTCTTGTTTATTCATTTTACAAATAAGTTTATTTTAATGGAGTCATGTCTTATTATAAGACTATATCACATACAATAATATGAAATAGATAAAAGGTTTAAATACTTTATTCCTAAAAATATAACACATTTTGGTTTATGTCTATTATTTGTTTTTGTTTTTTTTGTTGACAGTCAACATTTTTAATAATGTTTGATATTAGTCCTTGTTGTTAGTAAACTTCAGCGCTAAATGGAGGTTTCATTCATTGATGTGCGAGGATCCACAACCTAGCATCCCATATTTTTACCTTTTGGGATTCTTAAGTGGGTCCATATTTATACATTACTTATTTTTATTTTTTATAACTTAAGCACCTCATTTCTCCAATATAGCACCTTTAAAATTTTTATTAAATGGATTCCACAAATAACCTCACATCATTACATTTAATCAACAATTTTACTAAATGACCCAACCAATATGCCTTTAAAATACAAAAATAGTCTACTTTATTTTTAAACACCACGTAGCACCTCACAAAATTGGATACTTGATAAAAACTTCTCTCCAATGGTGAGTTAATCTTACACCTCAAAAAAGTGCATAAGCACCTAGCTTTGTCGATAATCTTACACCCCCGTGGTTGTGTTTGCTATGTAAGCATTTAATGGAGGGTTAGTAATGCCAAAGACAAACTAAAATATTTTAAAAACTTGGACCAAAATATTGAAAATAAAAATTAACAAGGGCTTAAATTAATAAGTGTTATATTTTCTAGGACCAAAAATATGTTGAAGTTTTATTATCAAAAGTTAATGATTGATTTAGATAAGAGAGGAATTGGCTGACTTAAGAGCGTTTGGATGAGATGACACGAGTCCCTTCCAATTTAACTAATGATCTCGAGTTCGAATCTGAGCCCTACGAATGCAGTAAGGTTAAAACTTTTGAGGGAGAATTTTGTCACCCTTATAGTCCTACGCGGCTCGAGTGATCAGTTATCGCAGTTGCGTGCAGGAATACCCTAGGAAATCAAAAAAAGATGAATTGGCTTATTTAATCGAACTCTAACTCATCTTAAGTGGTTTGATAATCAATTCAGGCATGAGACCAAATCATCATTGATTAAGGGCCTATTTGGATTGGCTTATAAACAGCTTATTTGAGCTTATCGACTAGCATAAGCGCTTGCCAGAGTGTTTGGGAGAACTTATGGAAACAGCTTATGACATGTCCCTAAGCTGTTTTCAGCTTATTTTAATAAGCTCTCCAGGATAGCTTATGAAAACAGCTTATAACTTATATGAAAACAATTTGACTATATTTTCTCTTTGATTATAGAAATAGCTTATACAAAAGGGTTTATATGATAAACGCTTATCCTATAAGCGTTTAATTAAACCGTTTACCCAAACAGACCCTAAATGTTTGGCTCACACTTATTGTTTGGAAATGATTAATTTTCTTAAAAGAGTTGTTGTCTTGCGAATTGCGATAAATCAGATATGTTTGAAAAATTTGATTAAAGTCAAAAAAAAAAAAAGTTTTTTTTAATGATAAAAGTTTTTTGGTCCTAATCTGAATTTTCAGTATTATTATTTCAAAAAACTTGATTTGCACTTTTGGTTAGTTATAATCATAAGAGATAATATAATTTTTCTCTCAATTAAATAACTTTTTTCGATTATTTTAATCTTTTGATAATTAAATACATAAAAGTGATTTTTATATAATTTAAATAAATAAAATATCCTAAAATGCTAGTATACGCAAATATTAAATTAATTTTATTATAATCGATTACAACTTTTTATAAATATAATTTTTTTACTGCTAATTCAAATACACTCTTACATCTATGTTTAATACAATTTTAACCACAACCTCTATATTTTTACACTAATAATTTACACTAATTTTTATATCCAGTAAATGATGTATAAATTCATGGTTAATGATATAGAAGTCAAACCAATGGTTGAGGCAAAGTGATAAACAAATATTAGGAAGAAATTTTTTAGTTGACATTAAAGAAATAATTGATAATAAATGAAAAAACTTAATACAATTGAAGAAAAGGATAATAGAATACTTGTGTATGTTCTATATATTTGAAAAAGTAATGATGCATTTATTCTTGATTTGATTGAGACAAACTTCAAAAAAGCCATTTCGAAAGTGCTTGATAACTTTACTACAATAGAAAAATAAAATAAAGAGTACACCAAAAAAAAAATAAAGAGGTAAAGACTACCGTGCAGGATGATAGAAGTAGAAAAGTGAAGAGTACACTTTCTAATAATTTTAATTAAATGAGATAATGCTAATTTTGGCCAAAAAGTAGAATTAACTCATTTTTTAATAATTTATTATAGAAATTATTTAATAATAATACTATATATTATCACAAAAGAAATAGCGGGCGAGTCGTGACTCCCATTTACCATTGAAAAGCTCTGTCCTTATTAATAGATATATTGGTGGTTAATTGTAACATCCTAAAATTTAAATATAATTATTTTAGGCTATTTCAGGCACTGACCCTTATGGTTTTGAAAAAATATATATAAAATAAATATAATAAAATAAAAGCAAAATGAAATAGAATTGCAAAAATTTAGTATTGCACGTGAAACAGAATTGGGAGAATTCTTTGAAGGAAGAATTGCGGGTCCCAAATATGTTTAGTTGAATTGGAAGGATGAAATAATTCTCTCACGTGCAACATATGTATAGAAATAGGCGGTTACCTTTGAGAAGTAGAACAAAAAACAATCACGCAAGAATTGAGAGATAGAAACCTCAGGAGCGAATTTGTGAGCGCCGTCCAACAGTGACGAGAAAAAATGAAGAGCACCGAATACTATTGATTCAAGAACGTTAGCAAGAAGAGATTAGAAATTTGTGGTGAAACATTAGGATTCCTATGTTTAGAGTTTTTGAAGGTCTACAAGAGGTGAGTAGAAATACTCTTTCTCACCCTTTCCATGGTGCAATTTGTCTTGGGGTTTGGGTTATGCTTTAAAAACACGTTTTTAGAAAATAATCCCGATTTGGTCAAATCCTGATTTTATAAATTTGGGGGTTTTCCTTCTAAGGTGTTTCTGCTGTCAATTAAATATTTATTATTGAGATTGATGACATGATTTATATGATACATACGTGATTTGGTTGAATTGACATGCTATATATGCACTATTTGATGATAATTGTGATATTGACATGATTCAATAACTGTTAATATGTTGAATGTTGTCTGCTGCAATACCGCCTATGATAGGGGTATCGAAAGTAACACTGCCAATGAATTGGGGTGTCGAAATATGAACTACCGCCATGATGGGGTATCGAAAGTAACATCGCCACACGTTGGGATGTCGAAATGAGTAATACCACCAGTGTACAATGGTTGGTATCGAAATGTGTAATGTCACCGAAGAGAAGGTGACATCGAAATACCTTCATGCGTAAGGTAGGCAATGGGACGCCATTGTTATGTGTAGTTTGAAAGTCATATGGCCTATAATTATGTTGAGAATATTTGATATGTATATTAAGTTATGATATATTTGTTTATGATGTTCTGCTGAATGTTTATGGTCATTATTTGAGTATATAATATTTATTTGATTATTTTGAAAATAGCGGGTACCATGGTTAGTTTTTCCGGTTACCGCGCCGGCTGAGAACAACGCTTTTGTGAAAACCTTTTATAAATGTATTTCTATTCATTGGGATTATAAATCTCATTAGTAGTGTTGTTTTCAGAGACTGAGGACGACCCTGTTGAGCAGCCAGACGCTTGAGGATTTTGTTCTAGTAGTAGCTTGGGTTAGTGTGTCATGGCATATGCCATGAGGACTTTTAATACCGTTTATTTATTTATTTATGCGAGTTGTAATAGACGCCCAGTTATTTGGTTTAAAACTTATTATGTATTTTTGTTTATTGGATTGGTATAAACAATTATTTTGGATTAATATTATATTATGAACTTATTCAGTATTTATTAAGGGATTTTTTTTTAAGTACCTTGTTCTATTTAAATTATTATCTTGGGTTACTAATGTAATGAGGGGCGTTACATTTTTGGTATCAAAGCAGTTCAATCCTAAATTGGACTGTGGTATTGGGTTGTTTTTCACAAAATCAAATATGGGCGCATAGGACTGCTTGTTAGAGTTATATATGCTGCATGCTATTCTTTGAGATTTTGGACCTGATCAACCCAATGTTTGATTGGTGGTGTGCAGATTTATGGCTACTAACAGGCGTGAGGCTAATGCTAATGATGCACTTGCAGCAGTTCTGGCTGAAATGACCAGAGTCATGCAAGAGCAGACGGAGACACTCCGTCAGATGAGGGACAATGGGAACGTGCATAATGTTGGAGCAGTTGCAGCTCAGGATCCACAGTACATGGGACTGTCAGAGTTTAGGAAGAACGATCCGCCAACCTTCCGAGGTACTACAGATCCGGTTGAGGCAGAAGAGTGGTTGCTGAAATTAGAGAAGATTTTTCGAGTTATGAGGTGCGCTGATCCGCAGAAAGTAGATTTCGCCACCTATATGCTGGAGTCTGATGCGGAGCACTGGTGGAATTGTGCTAGGGGTGGTTTGCTAGCCGTGGACGCTCAAATCACATGGGACAGATTCAAGGAAGTTTTCTTGGAGAAGTACTTTCCTCATAGTGTTCGCATTCAGAAGGAAACAGAGTTCCTGCAGCTCCGTCAGGGAGACATGTCTATTGCTGAATATGTTGCTAAGTTTGAAAGCTTGGCAAGGTTCTCTCGGTACTTGAGGGATAATCCTTTGGACGACTAGAAGGCAATCAAATTTGAGCAAGGTTTAAAGCCAGAGATGCAACATTTTATTGGGATCTTGGAGATTCGGGACTACCCCACCTTGGTAAACAAGTGTAGGGTAGCTGAGCAGAAGATGCAAGCTTTAGAGATGGAGAAGCCAAAGGAGAAGAGTTCTGTTGAAGGCAAGAAATTTCATAGCAAAGGGGGTAATTTTCTGAAGAGCCTGCGACCAATGCCTACCATCTCAAAGGGTAAGCAGGTCCAAGGAGCTCAAACATATAAGGGAGATGGATGTTTCAGATGTGGTTGGAACCACGGGGATCACGCATGCCCCACGGCGCAAGTCTCCTGCAACAAATGTGGAAAGATGGGACACTTTGCTAGAGTCTGCAAGGGAGGAGGACAATCTTAGACCAGACCCCAGAGCCAAGGAAGAGTTTTCACCATCCAAGGAGAGGAAGTGAAGGAGTCTGACGGTTTGATCCAAGGTATGGGTTTTATTAAAGATAGAAAAGTTATGATATTGTTTGATTCAGGAGCAACCCATTCTTTCATATCTTTTAGTTGTGTTAAGAATTTAGAGTTACCTGTTTCTAAACTACCTTTTGATTTGTGTGTTTCTACTCCTGCCAAAGATAAATTGGTAACTTCTATTGCCTGTTTGAAATGTTCTTTGATATACCAAGACTTGTCTTATGATGTTGATTTGATATGCTTACCTATGTCGGGTCTAGATGTCATACTTGGTATGGATTGGTTATCACATAATAATGCTGTTATCAATTGTTCTTCTCGAACCATTTCTTTTCTTCCACAACCAATGTCTGTTGACCCTTCTGTGTCGGATTGCTTTCTGTCTGCTGTATCTTGCCACAAGAACTTAGTTGAGGGGGCTCACGGATACATACTTCTCTTTTCTGCTAGGATAGAGGCTGAAAGTGATATGGCGGCATTGCCTGTTGTATGCGAGTTTTTAGATGTGTTTCCTAAAGAGGTCTCTAGTTTACCACCGGGTAGGGAGGTCGAGTTTAACATAAATCTTAGGCCTGGTAGTGAACCTGTTTCAGTAGCACCCTATAGAATGGCACCTCTAGAGTTGAGTGAGCTTAAGAAACAAATAGAGGAGTTGTTAGATAAGGGATTCATTAGGCCGAGTGTGTCACCTTGGGGAGCGTCGGTTCTTTTGGTAAAGAAGAAAGATGGGAGTATGAGGTTGTGCGTTGACTATAGGCAGCTAAACAAAGTGACCATAAAGAATAAGTACCCTTTACCTAGGATAGATGACCTGTTAGATCAGCTGAGGGGAGCGGCAGTGTTTTCCAAAATAGATTTAAGATCGGGGTACCATCAGATTAGAGTGAGGAGTGAGGACATCTCTAAGACAGCCTTTAGAACAAGGTATGGGCACTATGAGTACGTAGTGATGCCTTTCGGAGTGACGAACGCTCCAGCCGTTTTCATGGACTACATGAATCGGATCTTTAGACCCTTCTTAGATAAGTTTGTGGTGGTGTTCATAGATGATATCTTGATATACTCTAGAACACCTATGGAGCATAAGGAGCATCTGAGGGTAGTGTTACAAATCTTAAGAGATGAGCGTTTGTACGCTAAGCCAGAGAAGTGTGAGTTTTGGTTAGATGAGGTGAAGTTTCTGGGACACACCATTTCCAAGAGTGGTGTAGCAGTTGATTCTTCTAAAGTAGATGCAGTGCTAGAGTGGGAACCACCTAAGACGGTAACTGAAGTAAGGAGTTTCCTAGGATTAACTGGTTACTATCGGAAGTTTATAGAAGGTTTTTCTAGACTAGCGTTACCTTTAACCCAGTTGACTAGGAAAGGAAAATCTTTTGTGTGGGACCAGGAATGTGAGGAAAACTTCCTAGAACTTAAGAAGAGATTAGTGACAGCGCCTGTGTTGACCATACCAGACCCTTTAGTGAGTTTTGTGGTTTATTGCGATGCGTCTAAGAATGGTTTAGAATGTGTTTTGATGCAAGAGGGCAAGGTTGTAGCTTATGCATCTAGGCAGCTGAGAACCCATGAGGTAAATTATCCTACACATGACCTTGAGTTGGCAGCAGTAGTTTTTGCTCTTAAAATTTGGAGGCATTATTTATATGGTGCTAAGTTTGAAGTTTTTAGTGACCATAAGAGCCTTAGATACCTGTTTGACCAAAAGGAATTGAATATGAGGCAGAGGAGGTGGATGGAATTCCTTAAAGACTATGATTTTGAATTGAAGTACCACCCAGGTAAGGCTAACGTAGTGGCTGATGCTCTTAGTAGGAAGACCATACACATGTCTAGTTTAATGGTGCAAGAGATGAATCTGTTAGAGGAGTTTAGAGACTTGAATCTTGATGTGTCTTTGAGTGCTTTGAGTTTGAAGTTGAATAGATTGGAAATTCATAGCGACCTTAGGGAAGAGATTAAGCGTAAACAACTTCTAAATCAAGAATTATTATCCTTGTTGGGACGAGAGAGTTATGAGTTGTCTGCTGATGGCTTAGTAAAGTTTAAGGGTAGTATCGTTGTTCCTAAGGAGGGGAGCCTTAGAGAAAAAGTGTTAGAGGAAGCACATAAGGGAAAATTCACTATACATCCAGGGATAACTAAGATGTACCAGGACCTTAAAAAGATGTATTGGTGGTCAGGAATGAAAAAAGATGTGGCCATTTTTGTGTCTAAGTGTTTAGTATGCCAAAAGGTTAAGATAGAACACCAAAAACCTCCAGGTTTATTGCAACCTTTAGAAATTCCTGAGTGGAAGTGGGAGAAAATATCCACGGATTTTGTAATGGGGTTACCTAGGACTCGTTTGGATTTAGATTCCATATGGGTAATAATGGATAGGTTAACCAAGTCTGCTCACTTCTTGCCAATTAAGGCAACATATAGCTTGGATAAGTTGGCAGACTTATACATCAGGGAGATAGTCAAGCTTCACGGTATACCCACCTCTATAGTGTCAGATAGAGACTCAAGGTTTACCTCTAGATTTTGGAGAGCTTTTCAGCAAGCCTTTGGTTCCAAGTTGAGTTTTAGCACAGCCTATCACCCCCAGACGGATGGTCAGTCAGAGAGGACCATTCAGACCCTTGAGGATATGCTTAGAGCGTGTGTTTTAGATGAAGGTGGATGTTGGGATAAGTTTTTACCTCTCATAGAGTTTGCGTATAACAATAGTTATCACGCTAGCATAGGCATGGCACCCTATGAAGCTCTTTATGGAAGAAAGTGTAGATCCCCTTTGTGTTGGTGCGAGGTAGGTGAGAAAACCTTGATAGGACCTGACTTAGTTCAGCAAACCACAGATAAGATTGAGTTGATTAGGGAGAGAATGCGCACTGCACAGAGCAGGCAGAAGAGCTATGCCGATAAGAGGAGAAAGCCTTTAGAATTCCAAGAAGGTGAGCATGTATTTTTGAGAGTCACTCCTAAGACTGGGGGGGGGGGGGGGAAGATCCATGAAAGTCAGAAAGCTAAATCCGCGATTCATTGGTCCTTTTCAAATTTTAAAAAGAGTCGGGTCTGTTGCTTACCAATTGGCTCTTCCACCTTTGTTGTCCAACCTTCATGATGTTTTTCATGTATCGCAACTCAGAAAATATGTACATGATGAGTCTCATATAATAACTCCTGAGTCAATACAATTAAGAGATAACTTGGTCTTTAAGCCCAAGCCTAGTCAGATCGTCGACAAGAGCACTAAGACTCTGCGGAACAAGACAATTCCTTTGGTAAAGGTGGTTTGGGAAGGATTAACTCCTGAGGAAGCTACTTGGGAACTTGAAGAGGATATAATGCGTCAGTATCCAGATCTCACTAACTAAGGTACATTAACTCTTAATGTTGATAATTGTGTTATATGTTAGATGAATTGCTAGAGTATGATGTTAATTTTGGGGACGAAATTCTTAAAGAAGGGGAGAAAATGTAACATCCTAAAATTTAAATATAACTATTTTAGGCTATTTCAGGCACTGACCCTTATGGTTTTGAAAAAATATATATAAAATAAATATAATAAAATAAAAGCAAAATGAAATAGAATTGCAAAAGTTTAGTATTGCACGTGAAACAGAATTGGGAGAATTCTTTGAAGGAAGAATTGCGGGTCCCACATATGTTTAGTTGAATTGGAAGGATGAAATAATTCTCTCACGTGCAACATATGTATAGAAATAGGCAGTTACCTTTGAGAAGTAGAACAAAAAACAATCACGCAAGAATTGAGAGATAGAAACCTCAGGAGCGAATTTGTGAGCGCCGTCCAACAGTGACAAGAAAAAATGAAGAGCACCGAATACTATTGATTCAAGAACGTTAGCAAGAAGAGATTAGAAATTTGTGGTGAAACATTAGGATTCCTATGTTTAGAGTTTTTGAAGGTCTACAAGAGGTGAGTAGAAATACTCTTTCTCACCCTTTCCATGGTGCAATTTGTCTTGGGGTTTGGGTTATGCTTTAAAAACACGTTTTTAGAAAATAATCCTGATTTGGTCAAATCCTGATTTTATAAATTTGGGGGTTTTCCTTCTAAGGTGTTTCTGCTGTCAATTAAATATTTATTATTGAGATTGATGACATGATTTATATGATACATACGTGATTTGGTTGAATTGACATGCTATATATGCACTATTTGATGATAATTGTGATATTGACATGATTCAATAACTGTTAATATGTTGAATGTTGTCTGCTGCAATACCGCCTATGATAGGGGTATCGAAAGTAACACTGCCAATGAATTGGGGTGTCGAAATATGAACTACCGCCATGATGGGGTATCGAAAGTAACATCGTCACACGTTGGGATGTCGAAATGAGTAATACCACCAGTGTACAATGGTTGGTATCGAAATGTGTAATGTCACCGAAGAGAAGGTGACATCGAAATACCTTCATGCGTAAGGTAGGCAATGGGACGCCATTGTTATGTGTAGTTTGAAAGTCATATGGCCTATAATTATGTTGAGAATATTTGATATGTATATTAAGTTATGATATATTTGTTTATGATGTTCTGCTGAATGTTTATGGTCATTATTTGAGTATATAATATTTATTTGATTATTTTGAAAATAGCGGGTACCATGGTTAGTTTTTCCGGTTACCGCGCCGGCTGAGAACAACGCTTTTGTGAAAACCTTTTATAAATGTATTTCTATTCATTGGGATTATAAATCTCATTAGTAGTGTTGTTTTCAGAGACTGAGGACGACCTTGTTGAGCAGCCAGACGCTTGAGGATTTTGTTCTAGTAGTAGCTTGGGTTAGTGTGTCATGGCATATGCCATGAGGACTTTTAATACCGTTTATTTATTTATTTATGCGAGTTGTAATAGACGCCCAGTTATTTGGTTTAAAACTTATTATGTATTTTTGTTTATTGGATTGGTATAAACAATTATTTTGGATTAATATTATATTATGAACTTATTCAGTATTTATTAAGGGATTTTTTTTTAAGTACCTTGTTCTATTTAAATTATTATCTTGGGTTACTAATGTAACGAGGGGCGTTACATTAATAATTAATTTATTAATCATTCTATACATGTGATTGATTATAAATTTATTAGATGTAAAAAGATGAGTGCTATCAATTAGAGGTGGGAATAGGTCAGGCAGCTTGTCAGGGATCTATGACCTAACCCACTTAAGGCCTATTCTAACCTAGCATATTTAATAAAAAGGTCAGGTCAAAACTTTTAAAAAAGTCTATACAGCCAAAGAGGCCATGTTAAGACTTTAAAAAAAGCCTATTAGGCCGGCCTATTTAACACACACACACACACACACACAGATATATATATATATATATATATATATATATTATTTATAATATTTATAGCATTTGAAAGTAAAGGCCTATTGACCCATTTAAATGTAGAAGTTTACTTGCATATTTATTTGTGAAGGCCTAATGACCTATTTATCAGTATAGGTCTACCAACCTTTTTATCATTAGAGGCTTACAAGCCTATTTATTAGTGAAGGCCTATGACCTATTTATAAATAGAGACATATTTAAAGATCTTGTTGAAAAGTAGGCTTTTAAATAGACTTTTAGGTTAGGCCAGACTTTGAAGTGTGCATGGTCGGACCTTAAAAATTGGCTCATATCAGGCTAATAGACCAAACTCAGGTCTTAAGATTGGAACACATGTTTGTCAGGACCTAACTCAGCCTAGCCTATTCTCACCTCTACTAGCAACACACTCTCTCCTATTGGTTGAAATTCATGTAGGCTCCACAAATTTATATGGATCCCACTTAAATTTTATAGGACCTAAATAAATTTGAATCAATAAAAAAGAATGTATTGCTAACATTTCTCAATGTAAAAAATACAAATGGGATGATAAGTTTTCTTTTGACAACCCTGTTTTTTTGTGTCATTGATTCATAACGCGGATAATTTCACAGCGAGATCAACAAATGGTTTAGCCTCGTCAAGTCAGTAATCCCTTTAGAAGTCAACAAACAGACACTGATATAAAATAAAATAAGATCTTCCAATCAATATCATAACAACATTGGTTAAGGAGTCAAAAAATTAAAATTTTACATTCCTTTTAAAATTTAAAAAAGTTGAATATATTATTTTTTCAATACATAATTTTTATTTTTGTTTTTTTAATTAATACTCATAGATTTGTTTGTTTGAGGAGAGTTTGAGACTAAAGAAAATAAGAAGAGAGATAAAGTAATATTTGTTGTTTGGCAAAAGAGAGAAGTGGGGATGAGAGAGAAAAATGAGTGGAGTTCACCAAAAAAATAATCTCTCCTTCCATGGAGAGAAAATTGACGAGAAGAGAGAGTTTGTAAACTGAAATTATCTCATTGACCTTATTAGTTCCTTCACTTACTGGTTCTAGTTCTACTATCATTCTACCCATCCATAATATGTTAATGAAATATGATTGCATATATAATAATATGGCAACACTCTTTTGGCATATTAGGTAAACGTGTTATAATTTTATTATATAAATTTTAATTATTTTTATTTTTATATTATATTATATTAATGTGTGTATGTGTATTATATATATTAAGGATAAATACGTCCCTACAAAAAATTTCATTTTCTTTCTTTCTATTTTTTTATCCGATCAAATAAGTGAAGAGAAAATTTAATTTTTCTTTCTCTTTTATTTTTTCCTACTTCTTTCAATTCAAGCAACCTAAAAACTCTATCCAATTTCTATTCATTCTCTTTTCTCTCTTATTTTTATCTTTCTACTTTTTTTCTAATCCAAACAAAATCTTAGGACATGTTCAATAAATAAAATATATAAAGTGAGAGAGAGGGAAGCAACTACGCAAGTAAGTAAATAGACCAGTGTAAACGACAAGAAGATGCTTTAAACATTCTTTAATTATTATTAAATCATTCATTATATTGCATATAATAACGCATGGACCTGTCTCGGATACTTCCACTCGGAAGATGTCAGGCAACAAGGCAATATAATTCTTCAATTCGAAAAGCCGCAATAAAGAAATAAATTTGAACTTTGTTGCAAATTCAAGTTTGTTAATCAATTTGGCATCTTACAACTTGCTCAACAAATGAAGACAATATATAATAGTATAATTTTGTAACGGTAAAATCATGAAACTCTTCAAAAGGGAATTAACTAATATAATTAAACATATATAGTCCTTCTTCCCTTTAACTTTGCTTTCACCGCAATGACAGCATTGATGACATTCAAAATAGTGGGAAAAGATTTCCTAAAAGTAGAGAGATACATTACTATACTTTTAATAATTTATACTCATAGTAATGGACCTATCTATTTTTCATGAGAAATGAAGAAAATTTTTGTTCCAAAATAGTACCGTGTCAAACCAGTTTATGCACATTATCGATTTGCTGTTGTTGGTTCATATGGTGCTCATGCAATACTCCATGCATGATGCAACTTTAGAAACATGGCTCTTTACATACAAAGAATGCTATTGAGTATCTAAATATCAAGGATATTGATTAAAAAATTAATAAAAAAAATATTTTCATTGAAATTTGATGTATTTGATTTTTGAAGAGATGTTATACTTAGTTTTCTAATAAAAACTTACTTTTCTAGACTTTCTTAACTAGTGTTCTTAGAACACTCGTTACTATGATCCTACAAATAATTGGCCGAAAATATTTTTTTTGTAATTTATTTCCATTCATAACTTCCTATCTATATAAAGTTTTTAGCATATACTCTCTCCGATCCTATATATAAGAAACAAAAAGGTATTTGTTCTTAGTCCTATTTATAAGAAATATTGATCCATTTTTAAATATAATTAATGTTAAATTTCAATTATAATCTTATTTATTATGAGAGAGAATATTAGAAATAATTAAGTTAGTGAATTAAGAGTAACTAATATAAGGATATTATGAAATAAAATTTAAATTTATAGATATTAAATAAAATCAACAGATTCTAATGCATGTTCTTGGTCATGATGATTTTGTCAAATATTTCTTATATGGGTCATGCTAACGAGTGTCCTAAGGTATTCTTTAAGGAAACCAAAAATAGCAACTTTGCATTAAAAAATTAAGTATATCAACTCTTCTAATATTAAATATATCAATTTTCAATAACGAATATCCTAAAAGTATTTCTTAACATTCTCCTTCTTATATATATAGGAGCGGAGGTGTATCTAAAAAACAAGAACATGCTCAAATTCAAAGATTTTAGTAAAAAGTTTATTTCTTCGTAGCTCATAAATGAATTTATTTTACTTATGGCAAATTAAATTCAAACTCTGGTCTAAAATAGAGAAAGAAGACATATTAATGCTGAATTCAAAATCATACGAGTAATAAACAGCAAATGGTAAAGACAATAACAGAGGAAACGGTTGAAATTTAAAGTGTTATTAAACAGTTGTGTTATTGGTACATGTTCCATCCCCATGCTGTATTTTATTTAAGCCTATTGGTGCCTATCTTACTTACTCTGTCTCTTTATTACTCCAATTTTCCATCAAAGCCGCTGCAGTGTTTGGTGTCTTTGAAAGTGGTATGGTAATCAATCAATCACAAATTCACAGTGGGCACGAGAAGCCCAAGAGAATCTCAGTCACAGTTGTGCACGACAAAGACAAACAGGACAGAAAGAGAAAGGATAATAAGCTTACTTATTCAATTCTTATGGTTCTATTTCATTTAGCTTTATCTAAATTCAAAAATAGCAGTACATAATTGCACATGTTTCTCCATAGATAAAATGGACGTGCGCATTATAACTTTTTGAGTGACATTGTCTAACCTAAAATTTGTTTTTCTTTTTACAAATTCTGTTTTCTTTCATTCAAATTCGGCTGCTTGTCTAATTAGCCAACCAATATACTTCCTTCCCATTCAATTAAAAATAAAAATATTTATTTACATATTAATTAAGCAAAAATGCTTATTTGTATCATATTAAAAAAAATATATTAAATATGAATAGATTTGTTGATATTTATTTATATTTAAGTTTATTATATTTGATCATTTTTTTTGTTTATAATTGAGTCTAAAAGAAGTATATAACTAACATTACTTTACTTTATCATAAGTTTATTAAAAGGAAAAAAAATTAATGGTTTATGCAATATTATAGTCACAATTCTATGCAATGCACATTATAACTCATATATATATATATATATATATATATATATATATATATATATATATATTTTACATCACACTCTTTCTTAACCAATTATACAATATCACTTATATGACTTTTACCATATTTATTAGAATCAAATATTTTAAATAATATGTCAATGGATGATGTATGTGTAAAAAATATTTACATGACAATTAAATTCTATATATATTTTAGTAAATCATAAGAGAACACTTTTGGTAATAAAAGAATTTGAGTTCATTTAAGAAAACTAAAGTGTCTCTACATTTATTTTTTGAAGAAGGCTAACGAGTATTTTTAAGGTACTCATTAAGGAAGCAAAAAAAGAAGTTTTTTTTATTGAAAATTGATGAAAGTGTCCTTAGAGTACTAATATTTAATATTTGAAAAAGTGATCTATTTAGTTTTTCAATGTAATATTACTTTATTTGGTTTCCTTAAAGAATATCCTTAAGACACTCGTTAGCATGACCCTTACTTTTTTTTATATGAATTGGATTTTATGGATATTTTTTCAGATTATCCTTTTATAAACACCATTAATTGATATTAATTTTTTCTAATAGCACTTGTTAAGAAAATTTTGATGCATTAAATATCTTTTATTTTAACTTGCTTAATAAATACTGGTACGTTGAATAAAACAATTACATTTACTACAGTGTGATATTGTGATCGTTGAAAAATAAAGAGTTAAGACAAAGAATCCAAATGCTTCAACTTCGACGGCACGGACCACTTATATTTATTATTTCATTTAATCACTGATTAATGAGTGACTGGCAATGCCAATTACGTGAGAAACAGTATGACAAACACCTTGTTATGTGTGACTTCCTTCAAAACATGCGCTGACAAATTTCCATAATTTCAAACTTAAAAATTTATACACATTCATAATCATTTGTGTACAAGGTATTCATCAAAAAAAAATAATCTGTACTCTATTCATGATAAAACATAAATAAAAATTAATTTATCTAAGTTATAATAAAATATAAATAAAAATTAATTTTTTATATCTTATTTAATAATAATATATTAAAAATGTTCTTCATTTATTATATTTAATTGAAATAAGTTTTCATATAATACAATTAATGTTAATAAACAAAGAGAGAAAATTTAGACAATAAAATTAAACTTTTAAATAAGAATAATAATATTAAATATGAATAATTTATTATCTTAATAAATATAAAAATAATTAAATTTATTTATATTTTATTATAAAGGGAATACAATCTAACATGCAAGCACGACTCGAGTTTGTTCATCTCTTGTAAGCAATTCCATTTAGATTCTGCATTTTTACCTGTATATAGTTACGAATTTTAGTGGTCTTTCCTCTCCAATAAAATAAAATAAAATCTTCTAAAATACAAGGGTTAATCGAATCAATTAATTTCAAGAAGAAAAAAAGAAGAAAGAGTAATACTTACGCAATATAAACGATGAAAAATATTTCTTTTTATAAGAATGGTTTTAAATCTTTTTACGAACTAGTTGCATTTTTTTAAGATTTGAAATGTACGGTCCATCATAATACTTACAAGATCTTGAAGGGACTCCTAACAAATTCAACTTCTAAGATTGAGATTTGCTGCCTTATATTATTGGTCGATGAAAATAATATTTTTTTCCCTCCCAATTGTAGGACATTTAATCAGTGTTGTAATGGATTTGATAGGAATACTGAATTAATGAAATACTGATAGAACTAATGAATTGCTGATTAAATTGCATGAATCGGTATATATTAAAAAAAATAAAATGAAAATTGTAACATAAAAATTTCATACGTGACAAATTCATCCACAACATTAACTAATTATCAATTACAAGATCACAGAATCGATTTGGGAAAACAAATAATAGTCTTAAACACCATTAACACACACATTAAATAAGTCCGTAACGAAAATTTAATGAATTTAAAAATTTATGTATCTTCTTACCAAAAAAAACTTATGTATCTAACGCACTATCCAATACTTGATCCAAATACCTCTAACTAACATAAGTATACGTGATCCAATTTTAATTTGGTGAATTCGCTGGTATCTAAGGATAACTTTATTCTGTCTAGGTGGTCTAATCAAATGGTGAGAATCATTTCACTTAACTCATTAACATGACTCATTTAATTGAGGTGAAGTATTTTGGTTGAAGATGGTAACTTTTATCCCAAAATTATTAGAGTTACCGGAAAAAACACCTTTTTAATTTTTGTTATTTTAATATATTTATGAGTCCAAATAAGGCTTCTGATCCATCATCATAAATCATAATTAATTTATCGGACATTAATTAACATTTTATGAGTCATTGAAATATTATAATTGTCATTTAAATTATTTGTGGGTCTAATTTAAATTAAATTTATTAAAATTTATTAATTAGAATGAGCTTGTTTTTGAACGAAATAAATATTTTTATATGAATTATGGTGTGATGGTCAACAATGTTATTAAACTAATAACAGGGAATTCTAAAAAAATATGGATTTTTTTTTTACAAAGAAAAAAAATTAATTAGCAAGTTGATTAGCCAATTTTTTACCTACACAAGTCTGACCTATTTAGCAAAGATGTGAGGCTTAGGTTACTTAAAAGGCCTAATTAACTACGTCGGCTAAGGCTTGGGTTATTGAGAAAGTCTATTTAGCTTAGGAGGCCAGCTACTTATTTGATATTGGGGATTGCTAATACATACTCAGATTTGTATTTTAGTAGGAGTAGATTAAACCCCTTTAATATTTATTTATATAATTAGGATTTCATAATATTTAAAATTTCGTTAGTTATATATTGGTATGTTGTATTTATATAAATTTTAAAAATTTATTAAAATTTATACCTAGTTAAATATTAAAATATGCATATTTTTTTGGTTTATATGAGTTTATGAAAGCTCTTTTATAATGTACGCATTAAAACAAACTTTCGGGCCAGACTGGTCTTTTATATTTCCATAAACAGGTCAGATCGAATCTTAGAAGAAAGCCTATGACGAATAACGGATCAAGTTCAAGATGAAACGTTACAAAACAAGGCTATGCTTGTTTAGACAAAGCCTAATTGAACCTATCTTCACCTCTAATGGTTAGCAAAACCGTTTAAATATAAGAGTATAGATAGAAAAGTTATCATTAATATTTTTTTTGTTATATGAAAATGTGCTTATAGATAAACTAATTTTTTTTAACAGAATTATGGTTAAAATAAATTGAAAAGAGCATAATAATAGAAGAGAAATGCTAAACAGTGTCTTTAGGATACTCATTAAGGGCACTGATTAAGAAATTAAAATGATAAAATTTTTTGGGGGAGTAGTGTTGTATATGTATTAAAATTTTTAGTTTTTCAATGAAATATAATCTTTTCTTGATTCCTTAATTTTGTAAGACCATAATATAATGAACAAAATTTAGGTATTATTTTATAGGTGCTTATGTTATTATTTTTTAATAAAAATATGACATATATAATAATTTTTAATAGAAATGTCAAGATGGGATGAGCCAGAAAAGTTGACCAACATAGGATGGATTAACAAAATTTAAGTTCAGAATATTTCTAGCCTAATCCAACACAGTACGAAAATTTGTCAACCCGTAGGCCCGAACAACAATTTAAGAATATAATAAAGAAATAAAACTTATTTATGTTATATAATGCAATGTGTACTGGACACTCTTCTAAGGGTTTTTTCCTTGTTACTGACACAACACTATATTGATTGCTTAGAAACATGATGGGGGATGGTGCTCCTCATCCATAATTGAATTTGAAGGTTATAGATATTTAATTTATTTTGGATGTCAATCTAATTAAATAAAACATTTTTTTATTATTAAAAAAAATTAAAAAATCAAATATAATTTACTTCAGTCTTTCATTATATTGTTTACATTTTTAAGAAATAATTTGTTAAAAAATATTGGCCATGTGCCCGCCAGTTTAGCCCGTAATTTAGCCCGTAGCCAATAAAGGGTTGGGTCGGGTTAGAAAAGTATTGGCTCATAATTAATTTGATCTCTAAACAGATAAAAAATTTGTAATTAGATTTTTTATACGTTTTTTCGTTAGATTCCAAAAAGTACAACAACCTTTTTGAATTTTTTTAAAAATCTAGAGATTTATTTGAATTTTTCAAGTAGTTCTAGGACATACAAATGACGAATGGATGGTCATTGAATTGAATGCTAATGAATACTTAATAAAACATTAATAAAAAAGTATACGAGATATCCAATTACAAATTTTTTATATCTTTAAAGACCTAATTACAAATTTTTAAAATATAAGATCTATTTAAAAATTTTTAAATAATTCAAGGTCCAACCGATAAATTTAACATAATAATAATAATAATAATAATAATGAGCGTAATTTTGGAGAACTAGAAATGTTTTTTAAGTTCAAAAACGACGTTGGAAATAAATACACCCAAACCCAAGCAAAAAGCACACAAACACATAAACATTAACAGCTTTGATTTGAAATCTCTGTTCTTCCACTTCACGAGGTTGCACGCCGATACACTTTACTCCCTCTCTCTCCCCTCCATTCTCCAACCAACCTGTAATTTAATTCGTTTCATTTAATTTGATCATTGCATGAAATTAAGAAATTAGAGAAATACTATGTGGACACCAGCATCATCCTATTCCTTATCATCAAGACGACCCAAATGGCCTCATCCTCCTCCAACGCCCAGGATCCTTCACTTCCCTCGCCGCAGGCCTAGACTCGCAACACCCAACCTCCCTTCTGCCAGGGACCTTAAAAGTAACAATAATAAGTTGGGGACTTTGTTTGATCAACAACAACAACAACAGCAACAACGTGCATGCGCTCCTCCTCCCACTACTACTGTTCCAATAGTGGTGTTGGGTGAGAGGAGGAGGGAGAGAGTTGAAAGCAGCACCGACCACATGAGTGGTGGGTTGCCATTGGACGATCAGAAGTGGAAGTTTCAAGCGGAAATGTTGAGGGCGGAGTGTAACTTGTTGAGGATGGAGAAAGAGATTGCTGTCAACAAGTTAGAGAGGACTCGTGCTACCATGGAGACAACTCTAACATCTGCACTTCACACCCTTCTCTCCGTTAGTCCCTTCCTCTCTCTTTCCTCATCATTTCAATTCCCAATTCCACACACTTGTAAAAAGTTCATACATCACCTATTTTCATAAGCTAATTTTCATAAAATATTCCAATTAAGTTATTTGAAACACCCCTTCCATACCAATATCTGGGTGGTTATCGGTAACCTGGTTGGAGGGAGAACCTATCATGTGTATCCAAACAGGTTCCCAACATATATTAGTTATTGCTAATGGCGATGGACACTTAGTATCTTTAGGTTAAAGTAATATTTTGGTCCCTATACGTCACACCGATTTTTCATTTAGTCCCTATACGTAAAAAGTTATTAAAAAGGTCCTCATACGTGCAAATATTATCCATTTGGTCCCTCTTGTTATGTTGTCGTCTTTAATGATCCGTGAACTACTACGTATAGGGACTAAATGAAGAATTTGTGTCACGTATAGGGACTAAATGAAGAATTTGTGCCACGTATAGGGACCCAATAATTTAGGTTAAAGTAATAATCTGGTCCCTATACATGGCACAAATTATTCATTTAGTCCCTATATGTGACACAAACTCTTCATTTAGTCCCTATACGTAGTAGTTCACGGATCATTAAAGACGACAACATAACGGGAGGGACCAAATGGATAATATTTGCACGTATGAGGACCTTTTTAATAACTTTTTACGAATAGGGACTAAATGAAGAATCGGTGTCACGTATAAGGACCAAAATATTATTTTAACCGTATCTTTATTATGGTTATTTAAAAAAAAAAAAAAAAAACCTTGGATGCTCTTAGCTTCCTATGCGTGACATTGAATGTGTACCACATAATCAGTTATAGCATTAGAAGTTTTGCTAAAGTGAGAGCTAATTATTTATCTTCCTAATTTGTTACTCCAAAACTTGGATATTTTTGGTTTCATCATATGGCTAGATAACTTATCAGAATATATCTTCTTCCTTTTTGTTTTTCCGATCAATTGAACAGTAGTTATTATCACAGGCTACAGCTGATGCATTATGAATTGGCCTAATTCTGTTTCAACTGACTAATGGCACTTACCATTTTTTTTAGTAAGACTATCATTTTATCTCTATTTTCTTTAAATGATTCTTGACTAGCAAAGTGGAATGCAGGGAAGAATAAAGATTTGCGAAGGAATGAATATTGATGTGGTTTTGGATGAAGAGATCCGTGAGTTGACAGAGAAACTTCAGAAATTGCAAAAGAGATCGCGAGCAAAGGATTCAGAGGCTACTAAGAACAACAGAAATTTCGACAAACAAGTTTCTGTCCTGCAGAGACGACTACAGAAGATTGGAGGATCATCAGATGAGATATATTTGAGGGAGTTCCAAGAGATGGAAAACATAAGCTTGTCAATCAAAAGAAGCAGTGTTGCAAGTGGAAAACTAAACGTAAGTAAGAAAGGAACTACAATGTTTTGCCTTTAGGCTTAGGTTCTCAATCCATCTTTGAGTTTTGACTACTCTTTTACCTTTAGAATTTCTTATCCGCTTGATTGCCAAGATAATGTATAGGGAAACCATGATGTTTTTTGTGTTGTATTTTTTATGAGTGAAAGTTCTTATCTCCAACGAGCTCTCTAATCTAGACAAAGCGAGTGCAATGAAGTTCAAAGACTAGCTATTGCTCTTTTTATTTTTGTACTTTGTCTTTGTCCAAGCATGGCATACAAAGGCATGTTTGCTTTTTCATTTCCCCCCCTTCTTGTTGTCTTTTTATTATTTCGGGGTTTGTTTTTCATGGATTTATTAATTTTGCAGGTGGAGATTCTGAGAAGGAAAATGGAAGGATTGTCAAAGGGGATATTATTACAGAGAATGGAGGAAGAGTATCATTCACTGCTGTCCACTGCTAGTAGTTCCCTTGCTAATTCTGGTTCTACCTCCAAGGGAATTGAATTTCAAGATTCACCTTCTTCCATACGAGTACCTCATCAGGCATGTCCTTGATTTCTTTGCTAATCTCTAGTTGATTGTAGGGTATAAAATTTTAGCCAAAACCATTGGTAATAATTAATGTTTTACTGTATATAACCAATATTGTGTGCTGGCTTAAGTGAGGCTACACCTAATCCAGTTTAATCTGACTTAAAAAATCCCACCATCAATAAGAAAACCTGGATATGAATTGATTTGACTTTGTTAGTGTGCTAATTCTTTTTAAGGCCAAAAGAAAATTGCAGAGTGGTAAACCTTTTTCATGTAAAACACAATTTTCTTGACTAACAGAATTAAGAGAGGGAATTCTTACAAAAAAATGGGGTTGACAAATCCTGCAGGAAAAAGTGTCTTGTGAACGGAACCTGTGCTCAGGACATTGCAAGACTATTGTAAGAAGAATTGTAGAGCAAGTTAGAGCTGAGACGGAGCAATGGTCCCAAATGCAGGAGATGCTAGGCCAAGTGAGAGAAGAGATGGAGGAATTGCAGGCTTCTCGAGATTTTTGGGAAGATCGGGCCATGCATTCTGAATTTCAAATCCAATCGCTCCACAATGCTGTAAGACACAGTTCATTGTTTCCAGTTTTCCTATATTTTGCTTTTCTCAGTATTCGATGATGTTCTTGCTTTTTAGGCAATACATGAAAGGCTTATATACCTTTCTAAAACAAGCTCTTTTCTTTCGTTCCTTTGGCTCACTTACCTGGTTCAGATACATCATTGAGCACCATACTTTCTTAACCTTTTAGCACATCATTCTGTTTGACAGCTAAAAATGTTTGGATTGGAACTTTAAATGGTCAATGTCGATTCTTCATCTGATGATCGCCATCTTTCTTTTTGATCCAAAATACGAAAGAGAAATTTTTTGGCATTAATTCACCCCAACCGATGGAAAACCTTAACTACCATATAGCCATTAAGTTATTTTTTTTGGTGAGAAAGAAATTGGTACTTTTCATATCTACACTAACAATTGGACTTGTTAAATCATTTGATTTCTGTGAGCTAAACTTTAGTGCACCTGACTCAACATGTTAGTGCCATATAGGATAGTTATAGATGCAGTTGTCAATGTTTAAAATGTGATTCCATGCTGATGGCATTTCTAGTGGATCACTTTGGTTCTGTGTAAGAATCTCATATCACATTAGGTTTTGGCGGATAATGCATTAGGTTTGATAGTCTATTGGGTGATGCTAAAAAAGGCCCAAAACATTGTCCTTGCTATGCATTTGATCTCTCAAAAGTTTGTCTTGCCATTAATCTTTTATTACTTTCACAGGTGCAAGAATGGAGACAAAGAGCTGTTTCATCTGAAAGTAAAACAAATGAGCTTGAAGTAAAAATCTCCACCCTCTATGGCGATCTTGAAAGTTTGAGGAAGGAAAAAAATGCAGTACAGGGGACTAATTGTTCACCAATTCCCTTGGACACACAGAATGAGTTGGAGAAGCGAATAGTGGTCTGTTGCTCAAAGGAAAATAGTAACGTTACAGAAAATAAGAAGCATAATGAGGTTCTAAGGAATGGAGAAAGAAGAGCACATGCTGCTAGAGGTGGACTACTAGCCCTCAAACGATCACCATTCCAAGACATTGGGAACTCATCATTGTTGATGAGGCAGAATGGCAAAGCAGTTTTCCCTTTGCATTCCCATCTTTCTTCGAATGTGTAGAATGGCAGAATGTAGGCTGATCGGTTCTAACATAAAAATACATATCCTAACATAATGGGGAGAAGGTGGTTTCATGTTTTAAGATTTGTGGTTTGAGATCTGTCATGTAATATGTACTAAGCCAAGATAAATAAGGCCAACACTCAGAAAGTCCAAGGTTGATGTAATTGGAGATGTTATTTCATAAAAATCTTCATAAGTTACCAGGTTTCAAATTCATCCAAAGGAAGATGATAGTGTGATGTGTATTTGTTGGCCTCATATACTGAAATCTTAAATTCTATGCAATTAAATGTTGGGGACCTCTACGGTACCCCTACTAATTTAAGGGTTTTGGTACCTGGGAATGGGATACCAATACTCAAAGGTATTAATGGTTTCAAATATTTTTTCATCTTGCCTCTTATATCGAGAGATACAAGCTAATCTTCTTTTAGCTTTAGTAAGAATGTCTTCTTCTATATATTCTATCATTTTCTTAATTGATTTTCTAACGGAATTAATTTATTTTCTCTTCAAAGTATATCTCTTTCAATTAATTTTCTAACTTGTTCATCTATATAATCTTCTTCCTTAGTTTTTAATAAGGTAGATAGATATGCATATTCATCTTTGAGTTGTAATTTTATTACTTGTATCCTTTCTTTTATTTGGGTTTGATTCATGCTGCAAAATTTTTTAACTCGTTTTTTTTATTCTTTTTAGCATTTTTAATTTATAATCTATTATATCTTCTATTATACAGCCATCAATAAAATCTCTAGCTTCTTGTTGTTTCCAATAGTCAATTTCTTTCCTAATTTCTTTTATCCATTGTTTAAACATAGTAATTGTCTTCATGTTATTAATCTTTCAAGTCTCTTTTTGATCAACTTTTCTAATTTTAAGTGATGATTTAGCATACTTTCTTTGAGCCAATAGTCTTGCAAAGTTATAGGTTCATTTTCTTGCCGATAGATTATCTTTTTACGATTATTGTGTAACCACTGTTTTAAAGTGATGTATATTATCATGCTATTATTATCTTTAGTCTTTGTTTGAAAATCTGAATACGTGTTTCAACTCGTCTTATTTGATCCTTAATTATAGGGTTAGGATTTTCTTTATCTAATTCTTTTAAAGATTGACAATAATTTCTTAGCATTTTTATAGTTTTCTTTAAGTAGCTAGCTGTTTGTATTATCTAGCTCTGATACAAATTTCTTCAGCGGGTTAATTTTTTGTCCTTGTTTGTTTAATTTTATCTTTATCATATTTTATTTTTTATATACAAAGTTAAATCGTTAACTTGGTTTACTAATTTATTAATATTATCATCTTTACTTCTTTCAGGTTCTATAAAAGTAATAGGCCTGGGTATATAAGGTATTCTTAAAGATTCAGATTTCTTTAAAAATGTTCCTAATTCTGTTTATTCATTCTTTCATGGATAATAAATTTTTTCAATATCTTCAAATAATTGAGGAACGTCTATTCGATCGTTATTTCTAAAAGTAATACTATGGTGAGAATTTGTTAAGGCGTAATTCACACAGTATGTTACCGAAAATATTTTATCTCCAGGTCTCATTAAGTTTTTCTTAAAAATTTGTGTTCTAGAGTTAATGATTGGTCCAATCTTTGCGTATTTAGAGGGATGCCTATATTAAGATGAATTTCAAACTTAATTTTACATCAGCTAAGTTTCCTTCTATAACTCCTAATACTTTATCGCGTACATCCGTTATTCTTTCATCTTTTAAGATTAATTCTATTGGAGAGTCTATCCCTTCTTGGAATGTTGCTTTACTTAGGATTTGAACTGCACCTATGTGAATATATCCTATTTTCTTTCTATGTGCTTCTATTTTTAAATTTTGTCTTAATTCTGAAATGTTTTTTCGATTTAATAGTTGTATATTTGTAAGGCCTTGAGCTTCAGTTATATATATAGGAGTTTCTGTAATTATTTTACCATAGTAAATAATATTTTCTTTCTGAATAAATCTTTTCATTATTCCTCCTAATCTTTCTTTTCTTTTCATATTTGCAGTTTTAGAAAGATCTAATTCTTTTTTTTGTATTTTTTGAAATAAACGAGGGTTAATCAGAATATTTCCTTGATAATTTCCATCTTCTTCAGTAATTTGAAGGTGTTCTATATCATCATTATTTTCAATTATCTCAGGTTCATGATTCATGATGCTTTAAACTAGTTTATGAAAGATTGTAGAGTTTTGTCATACCTGATTGGGTTTAACGAGCTATAGTGCTTTTCTGGTCCAGTGCTGCTTCTGCGCTTCTTGAGTACTTGCCTGATCTGCTTTGTTTCTACTGCTTCTGAGTGAATACATGACTGATTCTTGGCAATTAATAATTTTTGCAAGTTGCAAGGTAAATGGAAAGTAAATGTAGAATTTATAAGTAAAACGAGTAATTTATTTGATGAAAAGTGGTTTACAGGGGTGGTATTCTCAGATACCTAGTATCCTCTAAGGAGACTAACAGCTTTCCTCAACTTGGGGAAGCTCGGGTGAGAGTTTTCTCCAACTGATTCACTCTGATTTGCCTCAGCATAAGATGGCTTATTTATAAGCTAAGGGATTATTGTCTATTTACATTGTTGTTCCTATAGCACGTAAGTGCTTATATCAGAAAACTAATAATTTACCTGCTGCCGTCACTGCTTACATCATTCTTCAATTATTGTTTTGTCTTTGGAATCTTTCCCTTGTGGCTGACAGCTAGTAGCGGCTTCTAACGTGGCTTGCTTTATGCATCTTTTACATGCATGATTGCCGTTTTCTTTAATTATTGAGCCAAGTTTATGGAGGACAGCTGGGCAATAATTCATAGAGGGTCCCTCGAATGCATAGAAGGGCATCTCGAAACTTGTTAGTAAAGCTAAGTCCTTTTCTATGATAGGCTTTCCGCTTGTCTTGCTTAGAAGCAAAGTATTTGGTCTTTTATACAGAGTTTTAATAAACGATTCATTTCCAATGGTTTGACATTCGGAGTATATGCTCGCTAATTGATGTGCTATGAAGTTAATGATTTGATCTTCATCATAGTCTACTCCGGTAGGTTCATCCAGTAAAGGGAAATTATTATTGTTGATACCAATAAAGACTAAGTGCTTGGCTGGTTGTTTGGTGGTGAAGTCTGGATAGGCTGAGTAGAATTTTAAGAAAATAGATTTTTCACCAGCAATATTCTTTCGAAACATTTGGACTGCTTCTTTGATAAGGAAATAGATTAATTTCTTCAAGGTTGGGACTTAAATAAAGACATTCAATTAGTCCGAATTGGAACAAATTGAACGCTAAAATTGATAGGGCTCTCGACGTAAGTACTGCCTTGGTAGCGAATAATTTCCGATCAACCATGTATACACAATTTCTTTTTTCTTTTTCTGTCCAATGGATTAGTCTTTCGAGGTGTTCATAAAAGTTTTCTTTTAAAAATTGAATTTGAAGTTCATGCTCCTTTCTTGTAATTATTTGAAAATTGTCTAGAGAAGAGGGGATTCTTCCTAGCATTTTCAAAGCTTTCCTTGGTTCTGGGTTTAAAGTAGTGGTTTTTGCAAAAGTTCTTGGTCCAAGATAAATTTCTTTACCTTTAGCAATCTGAAAATCTTTCAGAGCTTTTTTTATTTCTTCTTTTGTTGAATAGGACTTATGAATAACTCCCGGAACTTTCTGACAACGGGGAGCTGCTTTGTGCCATTCGTCATAAATTTCGGGAAATGGTCCGTTAAAAATAGCGTACCATTTTTTATTTCCTTCTCTTTATGCTTGCTTTTTAATTTCTGCTGGAATTGCTTCTTCCAAAAAGTTTTTCGTTTCTAATTGTAAGTCCAACACTTTGATGTCTGCTTCAATCAAATCTAGTTCTCTTAGCTTTTGATCTCTAAGTGCTTTCTTAAGTTCTCTTTGTCTTCTCAGCATCTCCGTAGTTCCTCGCTCCATTCTCTGGATAATATATCTGCAAGGACATTTTTTTCTCCCTTAATATGAGATATTGAGTAATTGTATTCAGATAATTTCATTTGCCATCGAATCAATCTTCCTTGCTTATAGGTGCCTTTATGATTAATATTTTTAAAACCTGCAATGTAAGTAGAATCGGTTCTAACAATAAATTCTTTATCAACCACATAAATTCGATGTTTTTCCAACATTCGAATAAGGGCAAGGGTTTCTTTTTCATGAGTAGGATAATTAATTTCACTATCTGAAAAAATTCCAGACATGTATCGACATAGTAATTCTTTCTTTTGTCCACGGGGTTTGGCTTTCATAACACCTCCCTAGTACTCATTCGAGGCATCTGTTTCAATAATAATTAAGTCATCGTCTGACGGATGATATAATTCAGGAAGATTTTGACATAAGTTCTTTAATCGAGTAATAATTGCTTCATCCTCCTCTGTCCATGACCAGGAGGCATCCTTCTTGAGCTTTTGTCGGAGGATTTTCCTTTTTGCTGCAAGATCTTTTAAAAATCCTTCATTGGAGATATATGTTAGTAATCCAAGGAATCTTTGTAACTCTTTTTTGTCTTTTAATTTTGTTGGAAAACTATGAAGTTTTTCTAAAACATGTTTTTGCATTATTATTTTCCCTTTTTCAATCTCTAATCCTAAATAATTAATTTTATTTTGTGCTAGAACAACTTTCTTTCTACTTAAGACTACCCCATGTTCTAGGTATTTATTAAGAACTAGAGTGACTTTATTAAAATGGTCTTCTATGGTTTTGTTAGTAAAGATTAATATATCATCGATATAAATAAGACAAAAATCTTTATAGTCTTTGAGTATTGAATCCATGTATCTTTGAAAGATTCCTGGTGATTGCTTCATACCCATAGGAAGTACATTCCATTCATATTGACCTTGAGGACAACTGAAAGCTGTTAATGCCTTGGATTCCTCGGTTAATTTTAACTGATAAAAGCCTGATTTACAGTCAAAAGTACTAAACCAGTGCATATTTCTAATTTGTTCGATAATCAAATCTTTTCTAGGAAGAAAATATGCATCTCCTTCCATTGCTTCGTTTATTTGCTTATAATTTATTACCATTCTTCTTTTGCCACGCTTAATCTCACTATGGTTTTCGACATAAAAGGCTGGGGCAGAGTGCTTACTTTTGGATGGTCTAATTAACCCTTTTTCAGTCATTTGTTTAATGTCTTCTGCAAATTCATCTCTATCTTGTTTAGTGTAAATCATAGGTTTACATTTTACTTCTTTAGTGGGATCTTTTAATTTTAATGTGATTAGTTCGGTATTTTTATTATTTATGTTTGGATCTAATGGATATTCACTACATATTTTTTCTAGTTAATCTTCAATAGGGGCCGGAATTCTTCTATTTGGTTCTAAATTAATTAAAGCATAGTGAATTTTTTTAACAAATTTTTTGACAAAGGATAGTAAATACTTCACCACGGTTCAGCTTGCTAAACTCTGATGGTTTAGAGGAGTAGGGGCATTGAGAGGAATGGAGAATTGGAATGGAAAGTATCTCACGGGATTGGATATTTCATATATATGGGGTTCGTAGAGTAATATATTCTAAGTATTGACTAAATGGTGCATAAAGACGTAAGAAGTTATTTCTAAGAATTACATCGATTCCGGTTTCTTGCTGATAGATTGTTGGTACAATAAATCATTTATTTTGTATGTGTAATGTTATTCGCTTAACCACCTAAGATAAATGGTGAATTAATTCATCAGCTATTTGTATTTTTAAGGGTTTTTCTAATTGTTCCCATTTATCAAATAATGCTTTTGTTGTTAAACAAATACTTGCTCCAGTATCTATATAAGCTTCAGTTTCTTTATTTCATTTTTCAATTTTAATTTTAATATAGGTGCTATTCGGATTCTGTTTCTTTTGAAGATAATTCATCATGTTCAGAATATTCATAAATACTATCATCAGTGTTGCTTATTTCTTCCTCTAATGGTTCAAGGTTATATATTTCATAACTCGTTTTATCAGCTTAGCTTTTTCTTTAAATTCCTTTTCTTTTTTCTTTGGACATTCATTTGCATAATGTCCTTCCTCATTGCATAGCCAACATATACATTTCTTTTTTTCTTGTGGGCAATACTTTTTAGGTGTTTGTCGTTTCCTAAAATATTTTTTCTGTGTGTTTTTATAGGCTTTTTTCTTAGGATAAGTTTTCTTAAATTTTGGTTTACTTTTGTAGTATTTTTTCCTTTTTATAGGTTTGTTACAATCGTATTTACCGGGTAATTCTATTTCGGGCATGTCACAACAGATTGCGTTTTTTCCTCTGTTTAAATGTCTTATAGTTTCTCGAGCTATACATTGTTCTCGTAATTCTTTATACTGTATTTGGATACCTCCTAAAGTTTTTGCAATTGCATCTGGATTTAATTCTCATAGGAGTTTGATTTTTGTATTAAGAGGAAATGGTAATTTATCTATAAATATCTCTTTGTACGTTTCTTTTGTTGGAGTATTTAGTTGATAGTAATATTTTTGATATTCACATATAAAGCTTTCAATTTCATACATATCACATAACTGCATTTGATTTAAGTATGTCTTCGCTTTTTCGTGTAAATGTTTCATTACTTCTGAGCTATGTTCTATACCAGCGTATCCTATAAATTCTTGATATATGAGACTCATGATAAATCTCGCAAAATCTTGATTAGTAGTTGTTAAGGTTGAGTACTGTTGCCACTGTTCATCTTTATACTGTCTAAGTATTTTTGTACATTTCCTGATGTTTTATAAAGAATATAATTTTTTATTGACAACATGTTTAAGTTATTGAATTTGTCATCAGTAGCGATTAAAAGAGTTATTTCATTAGTCCATTGTAACAGTACTTCTTTATTCTTTACACAGTCAAGATTTAGAGTATTTCCTGTTGTTCTTTCATATCTGCGTTTAAATTCTTCTTGGACTCGTGACCATTTATTATTATTCTTTTTAACATATCCTTTATTATGCATTGTTTCTTTTTCCATATTTTCCCAAATTTCAAATACTTCTTTTCTTTTTCTTTTTGGTATCACGCTACTACTTGTTTCTCCATGGTGCATACGTATTTCATTAAAGTCTGTTTCGTCTGACGAAGAATTATAATTTAATACTACTTCTTCAGTCTCATTTAAAGGATTAATTGGTTTTGCATCTTGTATTTGATTATGTTCTTTTTCGATTATTTTTAATTCTTCAAGGAGTTGTTGAATTTCTTCTAAGTCATTTGACCTTTTTATTATTTGAGAAGGTTCAGGACTTAGTTTTTTAGTTTGATTATTTAGTAAATCCTTTCAATTTTTCTTTGTTATGCATTTACTATTTTCTTCTTCTTTGAGTAAGTTTTCTAATTGTTCTAGTATTTTTCTGATATTTCCACAATCTTTTTCATTTTCTATCTCTTTTCCTTTGTTTATATTATTTAAGGTTTCATATATATGTGCTATCTCTGTTTGTTCTTTGGGTATCTTTTTATAAGTATACTCCGCAATTTTGGTAGTAGTTTCTATTAACTAAGTCATATTTTTATTTATTTCCTCTAATATTTTTTTCTAATTCTTTATATTTTTTTATCAATTCCTTCTAGTAGACTCATAGTTTTTCTTTCTGTCCAAGGGTACCGATACCCTCAGATCTTCATATGTACCATAGAATTTGCTTTAAATGTTCTCTCCTTGGTATCATACTGTTCTATTGAAATAAAACTATATCAGTTATAAATGTTTTCTTAGATAATGACCTCATAAAAATAAGTTAACCTCGTTATGATGTAAGTAATCTTGTAATTTAAGATGCAATCAACTCGAGGTTGATGGAAGTTTGTTTTTTTGGGGTTAAATTAAAGTTTTCACATGCTCACATATTTAATATTAGATAATGGTCTCAATCACGTAGGCTAAATTAATGGCAATTTTGTAAAAAAAAAGTAGATCCAATGTAAAAGGAGAAATTTGTTATGTTGGACAAACTTGAGTTTGTTAACCGAAAAACAAACACACTTACAATCATCTTTGTGATATGTCAATTTGTAATTATTGCGAATTTTATAATATTTTATTTTCATAAGAGGATGTTGTAAAGTAGTTTGAAATTATTTAAATTATTTTAAAAAAATATCATATTCATATTAGTATTAGCAATATAATATACTATACAATCTATTAATATTTTATCATAAATTATTAGTTTATTTATAAAAAATTTTAAATTTGAAATAATGTTACTTTAAAATTTTTATATTATCAATCAATTATAAATTACCATGTTTGAATTTTTAAGATAGTTATTATAAGAGTTAAATATTTTTAATGAAGTAACAATATATAATTAATTAATAGTATATTTTTTTACACTTACTATGTATTACAACTAAATTCATTTATAAATTATATATTATTAATAACAAAACAATAAATAGGCAAGTGTACAAAACAATGGCACAAGGTGGAGATTCAAGTTTCAAGGTGTGCCACCACCACCAATACATGGAAATTACTCACTCCATTCCAGTATATATGTCACATTTACATAAAAAATTTGTCCCAAAATATATGTCTTTTTTTATTTTCAATATAATATTAAATATTTTCTATCAATTGTATCCTTAAATACTTTATTTTGCATTTATGATAATAGTTAAACACCAATAATTAATAAGATTAATTTGATAAAATTACTATTCTCTTTCTTTTATTTATTATTATTTTTTAAATGATATGATTTAACTATATATATATATATATATATATATATATATATATATATATATATATATATATATATATATAGTAAGACTCATGTGGATGTGGTCCAAAAAGAAGAGGTGCAAAGGTGAAAGTGGAAGAACAACTAGTGTTGCAAATTTAATTGGAAGCCGTTTGGAGTGTAATAGCAATTTCCAGATTTTGACGACGACAACCATTCCAGCAGATTGGACTGGACTACCACGATATGATATCGTACGGTATTCTGTTCTCCATCATTTCATTTTCATTTTCAAAACCGTCTTTCCTTTTTCTTTGCATAATTGGGATTTACATCCAAGAACCAAACCCTACAATTACAAATAAAAGGTCATTGCTTTCTATGCAGAAAGCCAAATCGGTAATGATTAATGTGATTGCCCTTCTTCCATTATTTAATTTTCTTTTCTGTGGTTGCAATTAGTTTTTTAAATTTATTGAATTGATTTGTATCTCATTTGTGGTTTTTGTATCTCTTCTGAGGATAATGAGAATGATTGTGTCTACTGAGGCAACGGTGGTTCTGTTTCAGATAGCCAGTTTGGTTTTCTAACGATTTTGCTTTCTGCTATATCTCTCTCTTTGACTATACAACACACATAATGTACACTACACGATGACGAGGGAGTACAATCTGTAATATTTGATAGATAATAAGGTTCTCATAATAGCCGACCCATTTTTACTCCTCTAGCTCTTCCCTCCTATTAATCTCAACATTCTTGGCTTCTGGGATTTCTGTGCTAGCTCAGTGATGTAGTTGGTGATTACTGTGATGCTGAATTTCTTGAATTATTAATATTATCAATGATAACAATTTTTTACTAGTATGTATATGCCATCTTATATAATCATCTTCTTTGTTTTATGTTTTGATATCTCTTCATATGCAATAATTACATTTGGTAATCCTTGCTATCGCCTATTTTGTGGACACTTCTCCCCCCTTTATGTAATTTTTATTCTTCAGAGTATGAAGATGTCTTTCACCTAAATATGCAAGATTGGAAGTCAGAAGATAGTGCAACTGAAATGTGTTATCTCCTACCACAGATTGCTTAAGCCTGAGGATGACATGCTGTGGAGCTAAGGACAATTAGGTCTTGCCACATAATAGTTTTGACCCTGCAGGCCGTCTGAAATCGAATAACTTATTGCAATGGATCTTAACATGGCCGGTAATTCTTCTCCACCTCGTCCCAGATGGAGAAAAGTAGCATATGGCGGTATGCAACCTGGTTATGATGACAATCATACTGATGAATCTTTCCTTGAAGGAATGGTTATGAATGCCAGTGTTGTAAAAAGGGACTTGCTAAAGGTGATGCAAGACTCAGTTTCCATTTCTGAATATTTATGCATTGTTGCTCTTGTTGTCTTGGTCTGGACCTACACCCTAAGATCAACTCTTGATGAAAACTCTCTCCTGTTTATTGATGTAACTCTTCTTGTTTCAGGTTTTTTAATACTCCTTTTTACTCAAGAAATGCTTTCCCTTAGCCTTCTCCTCCATTATGTCCTCAATATCACCTTTTTTATAACTAGCTTATATGTTTTGGCTCCTATCTATCAAACCCTTACAAAATCCATTAGTTCAGATTCCATTTGGGCAGTAACCGTATCGCTTCTCATACTTCATCTTTTCCTTCATGATTATTCAGAATCCACTGTCAAAGCCCCCGGAGTTCTGAAGAATCCGGCGTTGACAAGTTGTATATCCGTAAATGCTTCAGTAGTCGCCTCTGTCTTCATTGCTTCTCGCCTTCCATCGAGACTACATGTTTTTGCTATCATGTTATTCTCATTGCAAGTTTTCCTTTTTGCTCCTCTGGTTACTTACTGTATTAAAAAATATTCCTTCCGCTTACACCTTTGCTTTTCTATCAGTTTGATGGCCATGACATTAAGTTTTGTATACATGCTGCATCGCTTACATTTTGTGCTGCTGCTTAGTTTGTTGGTCTTTGTCAACGTAGTCTGCCCTTATTGGCTTATTAGGATTCAGGAATATAAGTTTGAGATCAATGGGCCTTGGGATGAGGCTAAGCTCTGTTTTGATATTACAGATTGAAATCAGAAAAGGCTTGATACGAAATTGAGTGCCTTATGTTGATTGGAGTATAATTCACTGGTCGTTTGTTTTTTTTTTTTTTTTGTAGCTATATATTTACTACTTGATCTAGTTTGACTTATAAGTTGATGGGTATCAATCATCCTTGCAGTAAATGACATTTGTACTCATGCTTTAGATTGATAACTAATGCTGGTTTCAAAATTGTCGTCGATCGGATAAAATGGAAGTACATTCATAACTTAAAAGACTTCACAAATTCAAAAGGACTAATATTGATTTAAATTCAAGCCTGATGTCACAATAACAGTTGAACATGGTTGAGGTTATCAACATTTGCTCCTAATCTCTTTATTACCAATTAGAAGGTAACAAACTTCTTTTCTTTCAAGCTTTCCACAGTCTCTTTGAGGCTCACTTCTAAAGGAATAAATTCAACTCCCAAGCTCTTTGCCTTTTCTTTGGAAACTTGAAATGTTGGCATATAAGGCTTATCGTCTGCGCAACTGTAACATTGTTGAGAAATTGAAAATGAATTTGTTATTAGAAAAATCAAAAGAGAAGATAAATTTAATTATTAAAAAAAAGCTTAATAAGAAAAACAAAGACAGAGTGTTGTTTACAAAACGATATATAATGTAGGATTGGTGTAACCATAACCAAATCACCCATGGTTTTGAATTCATTTATTGACCTCTCCATGTGCTAAATATTGTTGAACGCTTATTCACTTAATTTCAATTTTGGTAAGCATTAAACAAACGTCGCTAAGTCGGTTTCAATGCCTAGACCTTACAGTTTTAATATTGAATTGAGTTTCTAAAACAAAGCAGTAAAGTATGGGAGAATGGGATTCAATAAGAGCTTTGTTTTTTGAACATCAAGAATTGGATACCGTATTTAACATTGTATGTGTTTCTCTCTATCTCTCACCTATTTTTTATCTTCTTTGTATACACGTATTTCAAAAATACATGAAAAACAAAGGGGGCACAGTATGTTGTCCCAAACTTGTTATCCAAATATCATTTCTGATTCAATAAATAGGAAATATTTGTATAATTTATAGAGTTTAATTTTGATACACTGTCAGTGTAAAGTTTTTTACACTATTAACGAATCACAAATCATCGTATGTGTGACTTTTAAAATAGTTATTATAAAAGTCAAACATTTTTAATGAAACGACAATTCATAATTGATTGACAGTATAAAATTTTTTACAATAAAAATGTATAACAATTAAATCCTATTTTATATGCATTCTTGGAACAATCAAATAAACTCACTTATCTGGAATTTGTAATGTTGGGTATAGATCACGTAAAATCTTCACTAGTTCTGAGTAGTGTGCCACTCTCTCAACCAAACAATATCTTCCACTAGCTGAAGCAATCTCATACGCCTGAATATGGGCGTTTGCAACATCTTTCACGTTGATCCACCCAGAAGAAGCATTTGGAAAAGTTTGTGCACCTGCACCCTCAAAGTGAAAGAAGTTCAAGGCAATTCTTTTCTCCTGGCAACGTTGGAATATATTCATCGCTCATAGAAAAATCGTTTCGGAATTTACTTATTTGATTGCAAAATATTTACAAAATGAATTAGATGCAGCCAATGCAGATCATAAGATTTTTGTATGGCATAACTTCATGAGTAAAGAAATTACCATTTATTAGGCTTAAAATACGATAAGCACTGGTGTTAAGCTCATGTTGTAAGAGAGGCCCTTCCACCATTGATGGGTTAATAGTAACCATGTCAATGTTGTTTTCCTTTACAAATTTCCAGGCAGCATCCTCAGCCAAAGTCTTTGAAAGTGAATACAACAACTGAAAATTCAAATTGGAAATGGCAATAAAGTTAGTATTCTGGTATACGACAATATAGTGAAAAATGTAATTTACCTTCATGACAGGTCGCGTCTCAGTTTCTAATATTTATTATAAACATGTATTCTGATCCTTACTAGTACTTGTTTATGAATATCAATAGTAAGGATCTGAATACATGTTTATAAATTTTCTATCAAATACTAACAGAACTTGTCAAATACATGAGTAACATGAACAGTGGCAAAAAGTTGGACAAAATACCCTAAAATATAACTTCACCCACCTTCCCCAAACCCCATAACCTTAACCCTCCGCTTCCTCCAAAATTAGACGACCATCAATAGAAGCCCCACCCCGGAAAAAAATATGATGACCAAACCCCTCAAGAGACCCTTTTTCATGAACATGATACCAAAAGCATGTGATTTACTTCAGAGCAAAAACCAATTATTCTCACCAAAAATTCATATGATGAGCACTACATATGGTTGCAATTTCGTTCAACTCTCTCAAGTTGCTTAACCACAACAACCGTTCCATTACCAAGCATTACTCTATAAACAGATCCATAGCTTCTAAGCACCAAGCCTCTCCTTAAATCCATTTGTCAAGCCTTTGAGCTCCTTGTATGAAAACTGAACTAGTGCATCAAAAGCATAAACCACCATGAAAGGCAATCAAAGCTAAAATTAGCATGCTCCATAAACCACCATGAAAGGCAATCAAAGCTAAAATTAGCACACTCCATAAGAGCATATTGACCATGTAATCTTCCAAATCTGTGGTCATTTCCGCAACAACACAACCATACTAAGTTCTGTTAGTATTCGACAGAAAATTAGATAAAGAGGACAATTTGCACCTTTTGCAAACGTCAAAGATTGGAATATATGTTTTTAAACATACTAAGTTGCACATGACCTATAATTGAGGAGGGTATATAACATTTTTCCCGGACAATTTATCACATTTGTGCACATTGGCTATCAATAATTTATTTGCTTCTTTTTATTGTAGGGTTTCAGCAGTGTTAGCAACGGATGCTCTTTATTTTACACCTGTTATACAATTTTAGATAGAAAACATGCAATTCAATTCTCAGCAGTGATCAAACTACAATAAAACCACATGTTTAACCTGCATTAGCTTCTTTGAATAAGTTTTACAAAAAATGGCACAAACCTTTGCTTCCCCACAGAAATCTGGATTTGAAAACCATGTCTCGTCAACTACTACTTCGGGAGTTAGAGGCCTTCCATTATATATAGCTGCAACCATAGAAGACGTTAAGACAACCCGTTTTACAGATGGCGATTTTACACAGGATTTAAGAACATTAAGAGTTCCCTTCACTGCTGGATCAATTAATTCAGCCTGAAATAAGAAAAACAACAGTTAAAAGTGAATAAACAGGAAACTGATCTGTTTTAAAAAGTAGTAATTTGCCTCTTGACCGACAGATTTAATAATAGGCATCCAAGGCATGGAACTGCATTTTTGAAGTGTAGTGCATACTGCACACAGCTCTTAGAATTTTCGCCATAGCCAATGAAAACTAGAAAACAGTAACTGCGCCAGTGTTATCGATGGCGGATGGCGGTTCATGACGGAAAGCCAAAAATCCGCCATACAAATGGCGGATGGCGATGCTGCCATATGGCGGATGCTATGGCGGACAACATAAAAATATTATAACTATATATATACATAACAAAAAAATGCAGAAAAAATATAAAATCCAAAACACTAACAACATATGTCAAGAACCATAAACTAATTTAATAAAAAATATCGTATAAGTTACCTATCATAGGCAACTAATAAGGTTAATTACCATTAAGTTCAAGATTTCAAAATGCAAATAACAGTAAATGTATGAAAAATGTTATATATTATTTTGAATTATTGATTATGTATCTTATGCTTGATTATGGACATTAATTTCATATATATATATATATATATATATATATATATATATATATATATATATATATATATACACACACATTAATTCTATTGGAATTTAAACATAGGCCCATATGAGCAGCAACCCACTCTTATTTTGTCCAATTTCATATGAAAGAGATATGTTACAGCCCACTCCCTTAGCTTATTTTGTCCAATTTCATACTAGGGTTAATTTTCTATCTTCTTCAGCTCACAGCCACTAGCACCCTTCCTCTTCACACAGTCAGCACCGCCAACATTTCTTCTTCTCTCTTCTCCATCTTAGATTGCTGGTCGAACAGTTTGTTGGACAGAGATGGCTGCCGGATAGAGCTGGTCGCCGCACAGAGATGATCGCCGGACAAAATTATGGACAGAAACCGATTTGAGAGATGAGAGAAGAAAGGGGTCGATGGGCAAGAGAAGAGAGGGATCGAGGGATGAAAGAGAGAAGCCTTTAGGGTTTGTAACCCCAAATGGGCCACGAATCGGGTCAGGTCGCACGACCCAGACCTGGGAAAATACCCCCAAAAAATAGGATTTCAGCCGCCTTTCCGCCATTTCTGCCGTGGACCGCCACCGCTATTCGGCCGCCATGGACCGCCATACGAAACCCGCCACGCCACGCCTTCTCTGTGGCGGTTTGTCCATTTTCCGCCACCGCTTTCCGCCATAGCGCCGCCATAACCGATTTTCGATAACACTGAACTGTGCAATGTGAACATAAAAGTTTTATGCTATCTACTTATGGGAGTTCTAACATACTCCCACTAGTTTTTCTTAGAAACAGTATATTAGAAAGCTACATCAACTCTTTTGGATCAAAAAACCAATTTCTTTTTTGCTAAAACAACTACAGTTCAGGAATATATTAGTAAAACTCTTGTATCAATCTTGAATTCAAAATTACGGCTTTAATGAAGCAAAAGAGTAGTAAAATCTTAATTTAATGAAGAAAGAGAATAGTTGAGTCTTTTTTTAATTATAATTACCCATCTATATACATTATATCAAAGAAGATTTCTACAAAGGCATGCCACATGTCACTATCATGTTCATCTTTTTCTCTCCAAAACAAGTTTATATATATATATATATATATATATATATTTATACCTGTCTAAGTTATTTTTTGTTTACACCTGCCCTCAGCTATTGATTTTATTTTCATCCAATGGTGATTGTAATTTTAATAGTTTATATCATTAGATGAAAATAAATCAATGGTTGGAAGCGAGGATAAGCAAAAAATGACTTACAATTGTGTAAACCAATCCCTCTTCTCCCCCTCCTAATTGAAAGTGAGCATTCGGGTTCAGTTATTTATGAAACAAAAGTAAAACGGAACGAACCTGTGGGTCTTGGACATTGACAGGAACGGGTGAAGCAGTGTGAAAGACACCGTGACAGCCCTGAATAGCAGAGTCAAAGGAACCTTGTTCCAGGAGATCTGCCTTAAACAACTGCAACCTCTCTTTTGCACCATCAAGCTTAAGCAAGTGGTCTACCTTTTCGGAATTACCTGCCCAAATAAATAAATAAATAAATAAATAAATCACTATGATTAATCAAGCGTAGGCATAAACAGTTAATTTTCATTTATCCTTGAAGAGATGGAGTACAAATGCAATATCAGGAGCGAACACTTTTTCTTAAAATACCACAAGGGGGGTTATGAGTTATGACCACGATCTTATCGTTAATCACTTTTTTTAAGAGGCAATATTAGAGAAAATAAAAACCCAAATATATATATATAAAAAAGTGAAACAAAAAGAAAAGAATATTGGTGGAAGGAAAGTAAGCACCGACTTGGGTCGCGAAGAGTGGCCCTGACAGTGTAACCACGTTGAAGGAGGAATTTGACGATCCATGAAGCTATATATCCAGAAGCACCAGTCACACACACCAACTTCCCTGCGCCGCTGCTCATTCTCTCTCTTTCTTCTTCTTTGCTCCTTCACAAGTTTTGCACTAACTACTAAATAAGTAAAGACATGATTTTTGGATTCGGATCGTCTCTACGGAGGGAAAGACACTCCACATTTTCCATCTCCTGGATCGTTGGATCGATCGGACGTTTTACAAGGTGACACGTGTCCTAACTTTTCTTATTTTCATTTATTTTTAAAAAAGAAACCTGTTTGTTGAAATGAAACTCTCCCTCTCCTTCTTTGGAAAGAACGCAGCAGCAGCAGCATCAAATTGAATGAAATTGATTCAACTTTACAGAATCACAGCCAATCCTTCAACACAAATATGCCTCTTCCAAATCCAAGGGGAAGAAGTCCTATCCTATGTGATCAATCAGTGAACAGGCTAAGAAATTATGCGCTGAACTGATAGACTCCTTTGCATCCTATATATGTACCAGAATTGTAGTGTCTGGATAAACTAGAAAAAAGCTTCTGTCTACATATACCTAAGGCCGGCTCCATATGTACCACCATTACAGAATTGTAAAAGTGATATAAAAGTTTTAAGTTTCATTTTGAAATGATAATGTTATGTCTTGAAACCATGTACTTCGACTAACAAAATTTTACTTATTGTGCATTGTCACTTTTATAGTACTTCTTGCAAGCTGCCCTTGTTGAAATCAAATTGACTGACTATAAGGACTATAACAGTAAGCTACAAGTAAGTTATAAGTAATAAGTACTGTACCAGAAAAATACACCAGTACACCAAGATATTAACATCAAAGATATACCAACATCAATACACCAAAAAAATACACCAATATTAATATGAAAGACGAAACATAATGTATAGGATCAAAATGAAAAAAATAAAACATAGAGGACCAAAGTCAAAATTAAAAAATAACCTATGAGATCAATCAACCTATTTTGCCAAAATTATAATATTCTTCACAGTCAGCTTCAATTCTTTCACCGTAGATCAGGGATTGAACACATTATATCTAATGTTGCAGTGTCGGTATCATGAAGGGCTGCCTACATAACACAAACTAATCAAAATCATCACAAATAAAAAAGTAAGGATATTCCATTTTCTTAAAGACAGATGACATTACCATAAAAAATATCGTGAAACTAAATTGATTCTCTTGTGTTTGAGGGGACTCATAAATTGGAGGTGTCGAACAAGGTACTCCACTGAGCTAATGACTTGTTAATTCTTTATCCTAAAATGATTATGTAAAGTTAAAACAAGTGATAGTACACGTTGGGAATATTAATAATTGATATACACATCGACTTATATACTTCAGATGCTTGATTGTGTTGTTGTCCTTTAGGTGGAGTTCTTTTTCTTCTATTGGACTGACGTTCAACTCAACTCTTCATTTGCTTATGTCTCTTTAAGTCAGGTTGTTGCTTGAATCCCTTCGATTGCATAATATCATAACTCACAAATGTCGGGTTATCACTGTTATGACCGTCAATATTTCATGCTTGTAAGCGAAGTTCCATTATTTGCTTATACATGACATTTACACTGAGGTATTTTTTTACATACAGTCTCGTTGTCCACCATACTTCTTTGTCTTCTTACATTGGGGTAATTTTTTACATCAAATTGTGTATACTATCCAAGATTTGCTCTATGCCCTGCATGTGTGCTCATAAGTTGAAATGTTGACTTCTGACTTAATCCAGAGTCATCAACTAGATCAATCTCATATGTTTGGACTTCAGTTATCTTTCTGTGTGACACAAGCATGTGTGTTGTCTCTGAAAGTTGTAGAGGGTGGTTATGGTCCTCTACAAATTCATGGATAACAAATTTTCCATTCTTTAATACAAGTGAAATCTTTGCTTTGCAACCAGTTTTAGTCTCGATTCTGTGGCTGTTAACAAAAGCATCTCTCTTGTTTGTCTTTCATAGCCCTTCCTTGCAACAAACAAACCTACACGATGATATAGCATCATCTTTCTTACTCTTGTTCGCGTAACGTTTTCTAACTCCAAAGACAACATGTGCACTGTATGCAAGCTAAAATTGATAAGCTGCCTCTATACTGTCAAACTCTAGACCAACTCTCGGCTTCCAATCAACATTTGAAGATGTCGTGTTATCCTTCCAACTAAAGCAATGAAAGATGTAAATAAAAGTTGAAGAAATTATTTAAAATTATTGCAACTAATAAAATCAAAGTATGATTAACAGACAAGACCTTAGGCTATGTTTGGAAAGATGGAGTAAAATGGTTAGTAATGGAGTGAGATGGCTAAAAGGACTTAACCCATTGTTTGAGAGTTTAATAAGTAATGAAGTGGAATGATTTAGGATGGTAACTCAAACTACTTCATCCCAGCCAAACCTCCAATTTTTATACCCTCCAAATCGGGGGTTTGGAATTCCTTCATTAAACTTTCAAACAATGGAATGTTATACTTTTACCTCTTCACTCCACTCCATTATTAACCACATCACTACATCTCCTTCAAAACTCCCAAACATACCCTTATTAAAACTAGAGTAAAGGACCGTTTTAGTCCCCGACAATGTTTGAGGTATCATATTTCGTCCCGGAGAAAAAAAAAACTCATTGAATAGTCCTTGACAATAACAAAAGAGGGACATGTCAATCCCTCTGTTTGTCTTCATCCTAAACATAATGTTGAAGTGTTGATATATATCATTAGTATGCTCAGGTGTCTATTAAACTCGTCTATATGACCTATGTTGGTGCGCATGTGGTGTGTTTCTTGTAACATGTAGGGACTAATGTGTCCCACGATAGAAATTGTCAGGGACTAAATTGAGTTACTTAAATAATAGTTGGAGACTTTATTAGGTCAATACATAATTATCCTCGTGATCTATTATGCTTGTAAAGACTATTGTCTGAACACCTAACAAACTAACGATACATATCAACACTCTAATGATGCGTTCAAGATGGAAACAAATGAAAGGACTAAAATTGTTAGTTTTTGTTATTCTCGAAGACTATTCGGTGAGTTTTATTTTTAAGGGACAAAAAGTGATACTTTAAAAATTGTTGAAAAATTAAATGGACCTTTTCTCTTAAAAGTATGCCAAATAGGAAGGTTTAAATGACATCTGAAGTTAATACTTGAAGCTCAACCGCCGACATTTGATCAAACTCCCCATCTGAAGGAACCAGACAAGTGGTTGATTAAATTGAATACTGGAAACAGAGGAGAGTAATAGCTTGCGTCAAAACCAAAGTTATGGCTACGTCTACAAGTCGATACTCACGTAACTTTTTCTATCTGCCTTCATCTTTTTATGTTTCTTCTGTTTTGTTTCTTTTCGAAGCTACTATGCAAAAAATTTATTCATCAAAAGAAAGCATTTGACAATCCTTCGTATTTAACTTCAGATTCAAGAAAACAAAGGTGCATTTGGCTGAAACTTGAAATCAAGAAAAGAAATCAAGAAACAGGAGAGGATTTGCAAAGGATTGAACTTGAAAGCATTTCACCTTCTACGGTTAACGGAGAGGTGGTTGGAGCGGCGGCGAGGGAGCGGCGGCAACGTCGGAGTCGTGGACGACGGAGTGGTGATGCTGCTGCGTTCCAAAGAAGGTGAGGGAGTTTCGTCTGAACAGTCTTTTTTTAAAATAAAAAAAAAAAAAACTAGGACACGGATCACCTTGTGGAGGATCCGATCCATCTAATACTCTTTACCTCCCTAAAATTAGACAATCTAAATCCATACATAATATCTGTACAACTAAAATGAGACAACTTTTCGACAGGGTTAATGACATTTAAAATTATGATTAATGGTATGTTGAACTTGGTTAATGAATACATATATAATAGATGGATGACTCGTTAACTAATAACTTGATTAATGATGTATAAAATATTGATTAATGCATCTCAGTGAATGATTAATGAGTTACTTATCTCGATGATAATGGTTAATGACATTCAAAATTATGGTTAATTCAGTTTAGTAGATAATTAATAAGTTACCCATATCGGGGACAATGGTTAATGACATTCAAAATTATGGTTAATGATGTGTTGACTTAGTTGAACTTAGTTAATGGTGTGTTGAAATTGATTAATGGGTACACCGAGATGAATAATTCATTAACCATACACTGAATTATATTAACCACAATTTTGAACGTCATTAACCATTGTCGAAAATTGTCCCAAAGTTATCCCATTTTGATTGTTCAAATAAATATAACTGATCCAAACCCATGATTTTTCCTTCAAGTTGCGGCGAAGGGGTTCCGAGTTTTCCAATTTTTATAAAAAAATATTAAAATATGAATCGATTAAACTTTATTGAAAAAAAAGATTTAATTGGTAGGGGTCTAAATTTTTTTACACTATTGACACGTCATTAAAAAAATGTTTGACTCTTATTATAGAGCGACCTTAAAAAGTCATACACTAAATTTTTTTACACCAACAATATATCAAAATTAAACCCTTGAAAAACCATAATTGTTACTACAAAGTATACATACTCCAATCGGATCATGTTGTATGGTATTTTTTCTCTCGAATTTACTTTTCTATTAACCGACTTACTTTGACTTATTTTTTTCTTAACGATTAAATTGTTTTATTATTATTATTATTTTTATTATTATTATTATTATTATTTGGTCTAGAGTATTATTATTATCATCTTAATATGTTTGGATTAGAATTATATTGGCTTCTTCAAGACCCCGTCAGCGTTCCTAGCGAAACATTAAAGATGATCATCACCTTAAGAAAGTCATAATTTCGTCATCCCTATGACTAGTTATGGATATTCCATGGTCGGAATCTTAATCCACAACATTAATTAAAAAAAGTTTATTTTCATGAATATTTTTTAAAAAAAAATGCTTAATAAAAAAAAACAAAGATAGAGTGTTGTGTGAGGGATTTTTCAAAAGTTGCACTTTATTGTGAAAGGCTGCATGTTACTAACGGTTATATGGATATAATGATGTATAGTTGATACAAGTGCACTGCATGGCGCAGTGGTCACATCGCTTGTAACAAACTGCGCAGTCTCGTGTTCGTTTTCCAGCGCGGTTACTTTTGATGGGATTCGAACACGGTCCCTGATAGTAAGAGGGACACATCCTGTGGCCACCTAGCCAACGGATATGTTGTGTCATGTTGGTAACATTAATATTACTTAACCATTATTAAGACCGTTGCTGAAATCCTTGGAGGATTGTTTTCCTTCATAAAGTGACATGAGTTGCTCTATATAAATAAAGACACTCTACATGCAGATTGACTGCTCGAAAATTGCTAAGTCTTCAACACTCCAAATCACTTTCTTTTCTCCCTTGTGCGTAGAAAGAGTTTAGAAAACTATTGTTCTGTAAACTATCATTGATGATACACTTGGTTTAGGGTGTGCAAGCCAAATCAAGGTTGCTCCATTGTATTCTGAAGGGGATTCGCTGTTCATACATGTTGCATCCAATCTAGATAGAGATTGGTGCGGGCGAATCGAACCTCAAGTCTAGTGTCCTCACACGCCTTAGAGATTGCACATTTTTTTCTCTGTCTTCTCTTCTTTGTTGCAGATCCACACCCCAATTTCTAACATGTTGTAGGGTATTCATGGGACGGGTTAGGCTCGTCCCTCACCCCGGTGGCTATAAATGTTGACTAGACCAATTCTACGAACCCGAATCTAACCCTAGACCTGAAGGAACCCGATCATGTGCAGGTTTGATAAAGATCGGGCGTAGGTGGGACGGGACCGGGTTGGTCTGAAGTGTGGACATATGGTGTGAGAAATTATGGACAAAAGTGTGGACATATGCTTATTAGATTTCTATTACCATCAACATGCTAAATTTTTTTTTTTTTTAACAACAGTTTAGATTAGAGGAAGGTACGTCCCTTTGCAAGGTTAGGAAAGACCACCAACCTCAAAGAAGATTTATAATTGAATTTACATATTGCCTACCAGCAAGAGAAATGTGACAATCAAACCAAAAGCACGAATATGGACAGAAGACTTGACCAGATGTACAGACCCCTATTAGTAGCAACCTGCTACTTCAAACTATATTTTTATGGTCATAATTCACATCCTAAGAATCTTACATAAAATCTGAAGCAATATAATCATAATTGAAACTAAGCATAAACATACTGCAATTTCATGTAAACATACTTGTCCCTTTTTCAGAATGCACAAAATGTGATGTCAGAAAAAATAAGAGGATACGTGAAATATTGGGGATATCAAACTATTGAAAACCAAGATGTAATCACAAATTTATCTGTTAATGTGGGGTGAAGTAAAGCAAACAGCTCTGATAGGTTGAGTTCCAACACTCCCATCATCTGCAACTCAGATTGCAACATTCTATTACTATTTAGAAACTACATTAATATCAGTTATCACAAAGATAAACTATCAACATGTCATTGAAATCAGAACTGGAAATAGGTACTGTTGTATTACTATTTCAGTCCAACACTACAAGAGAGTGAATTGCACTGAAGTAACAGTCATGTAATCTTCAAATGGGACATCATTAAGAAGTACTTTTTGAATTGCACAGAACAAAAATTGCGGAGTATTAAAATTTTCCCGGGACAATGAATTTGAAAACAAAATAGATAGCACAAATTACCTATTGCAGTTCCATAAGAAACATCCATTACTTTCAATTTAGCTCTTAAAATTCGCACGCTAACCATTAACAGTCCAAATAGACCCTTGAGATCTCCAATCCGAAAATGAAATATGAGAAGCTACATTTGTCTTGGGAATCTAAAACAAACAGTTCTAAGACTAGTAAATTTTTCACTAAGCTCCTCCATATTTCCTTTCTTTTTAGGAAGGTTGCTGGAAATGGAATAGTTGATCTTTACACAAGATTGATGGGACAGTAAATTTTACTATGACTAGTAATTTTTTTCACTAAGCTCCTCCATATTACCTTCCATTGTATGCAACTGCACAACTAGAAGACTTTAACACAACTCGTTTCACAGATGGCAATTTTACATAGGATTTAAGAACATAAAGAGTTTCCTTCCATTGTATGCTGCGTAGTTTGTTGGTTTTTATCATGGTGGTTAGCCCTTATTGACTGATGAAGTTTCAGGAATGCCAACACGAGCTATTCTATATTCTGATCTTACAGAATGAACTTAGGATGGACGTGTAAAGGTTGATGTGAAATTGCCAAATTGGAGTGCCTTATTGAGCTATGTTGACTTACGGTGGGAGTACTATTTACTGATTGCTTTATTTTGTGGTCAAGTATTACTACTTGGTCTAGTTTAAGTTATGCCGTTTATGTGATGTTCCTTTGCAGTTCTTTATGTGATTCCTTTGTAGTTCTTTTTAGTCGAGGGTAATTGTTGTGCATGACTCATATAATCTAACAAGTGGGCGGTCGCTAGAACGAAATAAGCGTAACGATAGCGTCAGCCGTTTGGGCTTGGACCTCTCTTTAGTTGGGTTACGAATAAGTGGATTGGAGGTGCATAAGCTGTATTATGAAATATAAATAAATATGCTTGTAACCCTATTTCTGATATAATAAGAAAAACAGTCGCTCAGCTCTTGGAAACATAGGCACATTGCCGAACCTCATCAACAAATCCTTGTGTCTTTGTGTGTTTACTGTTTTCGTTTCTTTTGATTTCGGTTGCGTGTTACCAACAGTAATAAAATGAAAATTTACATCAAGAATTTAGAGTTCATAATTTCATCTGGACAAATATTAAACAATTAAGTATCATCCACTTTTCACCTGTTTTTTGATTTACAGAAATAATTCCTTCTCAACCGCGGAGTTTCCTATTATCATAGTCAGCAATTGAAGATCTTATCAACATTTATTCCTCATGGAGATATCACGGATTAAAAGTTGACAATCTTCTTTTCTCTGAAGCTTTCTACAGTCTCCCTGAGGCTCACTTCCAAAGGAGTAAATTCAATTCCCAAGCTTTTTGCCTTATCTTTGGAAACCTGATATGTTGGCGCATATGGATTATCATCCTCACACCTGATAACATTGTTCAGAAAATGAAAGTTAGAAAAATCAAAAGAAAAAAATTATCTATTTAAATGCTGAAAAAAAAAAATAGACAAGATTGTGCACAAAATTGTTATGCAGGATTATGTTACAATAGCCAATCCCTCATGATTGTCATGTATGGAACTCAAGTACTCAACATTTTTAGGACCCCTATTTGAGGTCTTACACTAAAGAAATCTATTTTCATTAAATGATTTGAATAAGGAAAAGGTTGTTTTTGCATTCATTGAGATCTCTTGTTTAGCATTTCTCTTAATTTCAATTTTGGCATACATTAAACAAACATCACCAAATCAGTTTCAATGCTTGATCTTATTGTTTTCAGCTTAAATCAAGTTATCAAACAAGCCAGTAAAGTATTGAAAAAAAATGGGGATTTGAATTCATATATTTATATGCATTCTTGGAGTCATACTTTTATAGAAATAATTAAACGTACTTATCTGGAATTTGTAATGTTGGGTACAGATCACGTAAAATCCTAGCAAGTTCAGAGAAGTGGACTACTCTCTCAACCAAACAATATCTTCCACTGGCTGAATCAATCTCATATGCCTGAATATGGGCGTTTGCAACATCTTTCACGTTGACCCATCCAAAAGATTTATTTGGAAATGGTACACCTGCATCAAGCAAGTTAAAGAATTCTTCTCTTAAGCAACAGGACACTTCTTGTCTCAGGGCAAAACTGGAATATAAATGTAAATGACGCATGTAGCAAATCCACTAATATTAATCGAAGCTAAAAAAACAGATTAAAGACAAATTAAAGAGAAATGCTAACCAGGAGAGAAAGACAAGCAGTGACATAATAAGACAAACAGGAGAGAAAACAAAAACTTCGACAATCACATAAAATCAATGTTCTCAACAAGCACTTGAAGTGCTCTTTCTTGCAAGTACAAAAAGCCAATCCAAAGAGATTGGTGTCCATCACATCTTTTTTTAGCATAGTCTAGTCTTATTAATTTCATTGATGATTTCAATCAATGTTTTCATTTTGTTTTTCTTTCTTGGATACACAAAATGATTGGACAGTGCTTTAGAGCTGTCTAGGATAAAAACAGAACATATACTCATGACTCATGAGGCATGACAATATGAACTTAAGATTAAAATGCACAGACCTTAAACCTAAAGTTTCACTAAAAATTGTAGTTATTATAACCCTCCTTCTCTTATAATGTTTCCTTTTCCATTTCCAAATTTTATGTTTCCTTTTCATTTCACTAGGGACAAAAAAAAGAGTTTAGTTGGAACACATCATGTAATCTAAATGCGGCAAAGCAGGTAATAGAATTTTCGTACAGCATAACTTCATTAGTAAATAAAAATTACCATTTATTAGTTTCAGAATTGGCTCAACACTTTGGTTAACCTCTGGTTGTAAGAGAGGTCCTGCCACCATTGATGGGTTAATAGCAACCATGTCAATGCTGTTCTCTTTTACAAATTTCCAGGCAGCATCCTCAGCCAAAGTTTTTGAGAGTGTGTACCACAACTGAAAACAGAAATTGCAAATGGCAAGAAAGTTAGAGAGAATGATAACATATTACACAGGACAAATTATTACATTTGTGCTCATTGGTCCTGGGACTTAGTGAACTCCTCTTGGTCCTAGGACTATTGATTTTCAAAGGCAACGAATTTCCTTGGCACTTTTAAAACAAGTTCCCATTCCACACTAATGAATTAAGCATTGCTCATGAAATCCCTCTTTTTCTCATTCTTCCTTCCTTTGAACTGTTGTCACTGCTGTCATGGCTATCAATCATTCATTTTCTTCAATTCATTGTATGGCTTCAGCAGGGTGCTCTTTATGTTACACCTGTTCTATGATTAGCTTACCAGCAACAATGGTAGCAGCAATAGTTTTCAACAATTATGTCTGTCAGTCTGACTCTCTCAAATTAGAAATTAAAAAGAATGTAACGATAAAGTGGACAGGTTTCAGGTGAAACGATGAGATGAGACTAAGATTAAAATAACAGTCCAAGCCTATTTCTGCCAATGATTAAGGACACCCTAATTACTTTTATCTTATCTAATATTTAGCATTTATTATTGTTAAACAACGGCCTTTTACCCTTATTCTAGGAAATTAATGTCTTTCTTTGTACTTGTTCACTTCTCATCATCTAACAAAGCACAAGTCCTGCCCGTGGAGTCCACTTGTCGTACATCATGATATGGCAAACACAGAATCATGCTGGTCATATTTTCCAATGTAGCGGTAAGGCACATACATGTTGTTCAGACAGAAAATGAGTCATTCAATTCCCAACTTTGAACAAACTATATCAAAATCACATATTCAACCCACAGTAGCTTCAAACTTTTCCTTTCTGAATGTTTAAGGAAAAACATAGCACATACCTTTGATTCCCTACAGAAATCTGGATCTGAAAACCATGTCTCATCAACTACTACATCAGGATTTTTAGGCCTTTCACTAAATGCAACTGCAGAAATAGAAGACGTTAAGACAACTCGTTTCACGGATGAAGATTTTGCACATGATTGGAGAACATTAAGAGTTCCCTTCACTGCAGGATCAATTAATTCAGCCTGAAATAAAGACGACAACAGTTAAAAGTGAATAAACATGCAACTGAGCTGTTATAAGAAGACAAGAAAATGGTAGTTTCTACTCTGGAATGGCAGATTTTTTAAAAATGATAAAGCATCCCATAAGAGTGCACTTATGCCTCTCTTTATTCACATGGTATGTGAAACTCCATTTTCAAAGTTTAGTTTTGGAAAAACTCCCAGAATTTGCATAGCTAAACTTGAATTTTTATGCCTTTGTTAAATACACAAAGGGAATGGAGAGCTATAGTGATATGTCAATATGACAGCATATATTTGAAAGATCAACTGGGTACTTAACTACTTATCATATGAAATAAAATATTAAATTACTGATCTTCCTATAAAAACTAGGAGGCTTTTTGCAACAGGCAGAACAAATTCAATTATTTATCAGCAAAAGTAGAATGGATGAACCTGTGGGTCTTTGACAGTAAAAATAACGGGTGAAGCAGTATGAAAGACACCATCACAGCCCTGAATAGCAGAGTCAAAGGAACCTTGTTCCAGGAGATCTGCCTTAAACACCTGCAACCTCTCTTTTGCGCCATCAAGCTTAAGCAAGTGGTCTACCTTTTTGGGATTACCTGCACCAAATCATCAGTAATCATTTCATATGATTAATCATACATAGGATGTAATAATCTATAGGATATATAATTACAGGCAGGCATAAACAGTTATTTACATTTTTGCCTTCAAGAGATGGAGTACACATGCAATATGAGTTATCAGTAATCAGTTTTTCCTTGCAGGCATTAGAGATAACCATATAACTGAAACAAGAAGAAAAGAATATTGGAGGCACTGACTTGGATCACGAACAGTAGCCCTGACAGTGTAACCACGTTGCAGGAGGAACTTGACGATCCATGAAGCAATATATCCAGAAGCACCAGTCACACACACTAACTTCCCTGCGCCTGCGCTTCTGCTCATTCTCTTTCTTCTTCACCTCTTTCCTTGATTCTACTCTATGGACTTGCCAGTTGCCAGTTGCCACTTAGTACCGCTAAACAAGATATGGATGTTTTTCATTTTGAGGTTGCCTTTAAGGCAAAATTATTAAAATATTTTTTTATTTTTATCAAAATACACATTTTCCCCATTATTTTCTAATAAATCACACATCTATTAAAAAAATTGAGATATCTACTACTGGTACTTCCCAACAAAGAAAAAAAAAAAAGAGAACAACAAAAGTAGGTAATTGGGATACCGACTCCCCAACATGGAAAAAATAAATGGTAAGTTAACTTTTCAAATACTGACTTTTCATAGGACAAAAGTACGTGTATTGTGAGAATTAATTAGAAATGATATGTAATATGAGAATTATTTTTTTTATTTAAATATTTTTACTGGACTTTAAACGTTTTTGTTTTTAGTGACAAAGACATACTCTTTTTTGTGTAAATCATGCGGTCACTGAATGTGGAAAATTAAGAATATATATAAAAATGAGAAGACCTTCACTTCAATCCTCCAAAGATTGTAGTGTCACTAGTTACATTCTTAAAAATTGGGTCATCAATTTAGTTCTTGAAAGATGCAAAACGCCACCATGATGATTCTTCTGTTTGCCACCTTTGAAAAGCAAGTTAACGGATGCATACATGACACATATAGGATGGTAATTTTCCTTGTTTGTGGGGATGCCTGCCGGAAATGTCCTGAATGAGACTCCGTGGGCGGAAACTTTTTCCCCAAAGGTATTTTGGGGACGGGCACAGGAAACATACTCCCCGCCCCACGGGATCCCTGTCCCCGATAGAATTATAAAAATATCCTTATAAATATATGTGTATATATATTATAAACAAGTTTTAGTAATTTTAAATATATATATATATATATATATATATATATATATATATTTTATTAAATTAATAGAATATTAAAAAATTCAAAATCCTATTTGGTTCATCAGTTTCTCCTTGATATGATTAATTCTCTGCATAATATTATTTTAATAATACCATTATTATTTTTTTAACAAGAATAACAAATTTAAATTGTATGTCTCGCAAAAAAGAATTGAACTTAATGTCGTAATTTTTATTGAATATTAGGTTTGCACTATTTGACCTTGAAGTTGTTACAATATTTTGAAGAGTGCTTTAACTTTAAATTTAAGAATTTTATAAGTATTTCTATTTTATTGGATTTTAGTTTATTACTTGCTATTTTTTATTGAATTTTCAGGGTCCACGAACTCCTCGCGGGATCCGCGGACAATGGGGATGGGGGAGGAAAACCCCTCATAGCCGAGATCAGGGATGGGGACGAGGAAAAAATGGTGGATGGGGACGAGGAGCGGGGACGTTGACATCTTCTCTAGGCACGTAAAATGGTTAGGTGATTGTTAAATGTCAACTGGGTTGCCACATGGTTGCATTGCTTCTGTCGCCGCTCATTCATAGACTAATTCATATCATATGACTCATATCAGACAACTACATTTTCAGGTAAATTACATTTTCGAAAATCTCATTCATATAAATATTTGAGTAAATTCTCAATTTGGTCCCTGAAATTGTACTATTGTATCAATCTCGTCTCTGACATTAACAAAATTCCGAAAATATCCCTGAAGTTATCAAAAGTTAATCAATCTAGTCGTGACATTATTGACGGAGGGACTACATTATTTTTCTTTCCCATCCTCACATATATGAATAAAACTATTAATTTTCACAGTTGTTTTATTTGAACATCAGATTTTAGACACCGTATGTGACATCATATCTTTTTATCTCTATCTCTCACTTACTTTTTTATCTTTTTTGTATACACGCGTTTCAAAAATACGTCAAAAAAACAAAAAAAATCATATTGTTGTCCATATTTTGATGTTCAAGAAACATTACTCTAATTTTCATTCACAAATTTTATTCACGGACATCTTTTATGTTTTGAAATGATTTTTTATCCCTTGTAACAAGTAAAACTGTTATTCTCACCTTACTTTCTTGATAATATTAAAATATGTAAGATATCAAACGCTACATAAACGTAGCCTCTGTTGGCTTCTTTTTGGGTAGGTTGACCTAGTTTATTCATTAATAAAAAAAAAGATTTAATTAATCTTTACGTCCCTAAAATATTTGAGAATTTTTAAATTGGTCCCTATATTTTAAAAGTTTGTGATTGGATCCATGAAAGCATTAAAAAATTTGTAATCGGATCCCCCATACACTTTCCGTTAGGATTTCGTTAAGGTTCCAAAAAGTATTTGAATTTTTCTAAAAAGTATAGGGTGCTATTTGAATTTTTCCAAAAAGTTTAAGGACTAAGAAATGACGAGTGAATAATCACTTAACAGAACTTAATGAAACTCTGACGGAAAAGTGTATGAGAGACTCGATTATAATTTTTTTATGTGTTCAGAGATCCAATTACAAACTTTTAAAACACAAGGGCATATTTAAAAATTTTCAAATAGTTCAAGTACCTAAAAAATAATTTAACCTAAAAATAATCAAGCTACAACACTAGAAATGTTTTTTTCTTCTTATGAAAAATTAAATCGCTTGTTTTTCTTTAAGCATTTTATATAATCGCTTAAAAATTCCAATGGGTGTGGCTCAGTTGGTTGCGCGGGATGAGTTTGGAGGGGAGGACTGCGGTTCAAATGTCACAAAACACATTCTTGGGGAGAGACGAAAAACCTTAACGGTGACTAAACACCCAAGCGAAGATTAGTCCCATAATGGGTCCAAAGGACCTGAGCTTGTGAATACTCCATGGACCGGTGGGAAGCCAAAGGTCCGAATTACGTGGGTTTCAAAAAAAAAATATATATATATATATATAATCGCTTAAAAAACATTCACAAAGTGACATTCGCTTATGAGGAAGGAGCTTCATCATACACAGTGTATTTCTTAATACAGCAAGGATGCTATCTGTAACTGTACAATAATTTGGACCATAACGCTTGAGACTTGTTTTGCAGCTTATACTTTACACCATTAGTTATAGTTGTTACCTTCACAGGTACTAACCAAACGGATTGGTTTTGTTTTAATATAAGCCTTCAATCAAATTAATATTTCCATTCTAATCATGGAGTTTCTAAAACCAAAATTACCAACTAATTAAACGCGGTTGCGGTTATCAACAAGGGGATACCAGGAATTAAAAGTTGAGAAACTTCTTCTCTTTCAAGCTTTCCAAAGTCCCCCCGAGGCTCACTTCCAAAGGTATAAATTCAATTCCCAAGATCTTCGCCTTTTCTTTGGAAATCTGATATGTTGGCTCATAAGGTTTATCGTCTGCACACCTGATAACATTGTAGAGAAAGTGAAAATGTTAATAGAATAAACAAAAGAGAAAGAAAAACTTGATTATAAAAAATGCTGAACATACAAAAAAAAATTGAGAGGTGCTGTTAACAAAATGATGTGTGACAAGTTAGGTGCAGTAACCAATCACCCATGATTATGAATTCTTTCACCGACCTTTCTTGTGCTGAATGTTTTTAACACTTTTTCACTTAAGTCTCAATTTTGTTATGCGTCGAATTAAAAAACATCACGTTTCTCAAACGTTCATCCAAACATTAATCACTTTGAATGCTTAATCCTTTCATTTTTAAAATTGAGTTTAGTCTTCAAACAAGCCAGCAAAGTAATAAAAAGATGGTGTTCGGTGAGTGGGATCCGAATCCATACACTTATAGCGTGTTTGTTTTTACGCTGGCCTTCAAACTTACGATTAGAGTGGAAACAACAAATAGTTGTGGTGGTCCAACGTACGTTTGAAAGTTTGAAACGTAAAAACCAACACAACCTTCTGTATTCTTCGGTAGCATTCGGTGTGCGGACAAAATAGGATAGAATATAGTGTTCCGTTTGGTTCTCTTTGCTTCCACCCATTAGTGAAATCAAAATGTTCCACTTTTTACTTTCATGTCATGTCATGTTCTATTTATAAAATACACCAAGCACATAACAGAAAACATATATTAGAGTTATTAAAATAATTAAACTTACTTTTCAGGAATTGGTAATGTTGGGTACAGATCACGTAAAATCTTCACAGTGTCAGAGTAGTGCACCACTCTCTCAGACAAACAATATCTTCCACTAGCTGAAGCAATCTCATATGCTTGAATATGGGCGTTTGCAACATCTTTCACATTTATCCATCCAAAACTATCATTTGGAAATGTTGTTTGTGAGCCTGCGTCAAGCAAATGAAAGAACTTCTGTACATAAAGCAACAGAAAATTCTTGTCTGGGAAAACAAATAGTAATCAAAATAACAACTACATTAATCAATAATCAACCAATAACATGTTGATTAAAACTATTAAGTAAAATAAGTAAAAAAATTAGGTAAACTTTTGGTTTCTCTTAAAGACTGAAACGATGTTCTCACTTGCAATGCTCATGACATGAAGCTACAATGTGAGCTTCCAAACTAGAGCAGCAATAATGTATCAGAAGATTCAACGGTCATTTGCCACCTTACAAGTTATTTAGTATCATAACAAACTGCAATAAAACATATTTGGTAATACTTACTGTGTCTTGCGCATGTCAAGTCAATGAGGACAAAAAATTAATGGAGCAAAAAGAAAAAAAAAATTCATCTTGCATGAGCGCATAACAGTAAGTTTTCTGATTAAAATGGGCCTACATTGAACAAGTCTAAGTACAAAGTGTAGTTATTAACTTATTATGACCCCCCCCCCCTTTCTTTTATACTATCTCCTTTTCCATTTCCATATTTTCTGATTCCCTTTTCAATTCACTTGAGACAGAAAAAGCAGTTCAGTTGGAAACATTCATGTAATCCAGATGTAGCAGATAATAGAATTTTTGCACAGCATAACTTCAACATTACCATTTACTAGGTTTACGATCAAAGCGGCAGTTTCGTTAAGCACTGGTTGCAGGAGAGGTCCTGCCACCATTGCTGGGTTGATAGAAACCATGTCAATGTTGTTTTCATTTACAAATTTCCAGGCAGCATCCTCAGCCAAAGTCTTTGAAAGTGGATACCACATCTGAAATCACAAATGGGAAATGGCAAGAAATATGAAGAGCACAGTAACACACTTTACTGGACAAATTATTACACTTGTGCACATTGTTACAAATATATTAGCACTACAGCTCAATAGCATTTGTCTAGTGAATACAAGATTGGAAGTACTACACTGTTGTCAAATAATTTTAGTTAAAAGGTTTAAGCATTTTAATAAGTTTTTTTTTTAATTAATTGTTTTAAAATGTAAGGATAAAGAGGATAAGTTTCAGGTTAAAAACGAACAAATGAGAAGATATCAATCCAAGCCTTTTTCAGGCAATGATGGACACTCTTACTTTTACCTGATTCTGATATTTAGGTCCCAAGAGATACTTCAATATTATTGGAATGTGACTGTATTTTACTTTGTTTCTTCTGGGAAATTGATGTCATTTGTCTCATATTCATGATTAAGAAGACACATAAACACAGTCATGCTACTCAAATTTGCCAGTGTAGTGCAACTGGCCAGGCGCATAAATGATGTATATATAGAAAACATGTTATTCATTTCCCAACTCTGAATAAACTATGAAATTACACCAAAATCACACTGCATTAGCTTCAAATTTCATTTATCAATAAGTAATAGGAAAAATGGCACATACCTCTGATTTCCTACAGAAATCTGGATCTGAAAACCATGTCTCATCAACTACTACATTGGGAGTTCGAGGCCTCCCATTAAAGGTAACTGCAGCTGTAGAAGACGTTAGGATGACTCTTTTTATGGATGGTGATTTTACACATGATTTAAGAACATTAAGAGTTCCCTTGACTGCTGGATCAATTAATTCAGCCTGAAATAAAGAAAATAATAGGTAAAAGAGAAAAAAACTTATATGTTTTGAAAAGACAACAGAATGGTAATTTCTACTCTTGACTGACAGATTATATAAAAATGTAAAAGCGTCTCATAAAATAAAAAAACAGCTTTACTCCTCCTAAATTCTCTGAGCTGTAAGTAACTCATTTTTTATAGTGTAGTTTCCACAAAGCTCCTAGCATTTGCCTGAAAGCAAATGACAAACCCAAAAGAAAATAGCCCCACTCGAATTTTAACAGCGCCTGCATATGTCCTTGTTAAATATGCAGAGCTATATATTGGAGAGTTTTCCTGCACTAATGTCCTTTTATTTTTGAAGTACTGTATACTTGTATCCCTTGTCCATCTCTTTAGTAAAACTTCTTCATGACCCAAGAAATCAGAAGTTCTTTTATGAAAAGGAAATAATAAAGTAATAAACTCATTGGACTATATCAACTAGGTCTTCTTATTTTCTGCCATGGGCAAAAAATGGGCTGAATTAGTCTGGAGTGTGAAGGTGACAGTCTATATATGTAATATCAAGAACCATCTACTTATTAGATGTATTGAATTTCTCTGTGATAACACTGATACCTCGAAATGTCACTCATGACGAGTAGTATTGGAATAACCTATTCAAACTACCACTTTTTAACCAAAAATAAAATTGAATTACTGATCTTCCTATGACAGAGCATTAAGATTTCTACAGAGAAGATCTGAACATTTTGGAAAAGCATGCCCATGGCCTAACTACCAATAACAGAAACACAACCCAGAGTCATAAAACTAACGAGGTTTACTCAATTATGATTTTAGAAGATTTTAAAAGACTATTTTGAGATAAATTAGTTTTGTGGTATTCAATTAAATTTTTTAAATAATGTAAAAAGTCATCTCATATTCAATCAAGACTGTTAGAATTTTTTATAGAGGTGGTATTCAAAGACTTTATACAAGTAGTAAAAGGTTTTTTGGTATTGAAAAACCTGTTAATTTGGATGGATTATTTTTTAACGTGAATTTAGTGCCTTTTTAGTGACCTTTTTTTTTTTAGTAACAACAAGTTTCATCCTAATCCATAGAATTCTCATTAAAAACTAGGAGGCTTTTTGCAACAGGCAGAACAAATTCAATTATTTATCAGCAAAAGTAGAATGGATGAACCTGTGGGTCTTTGACAGTAAAAATAACGGGTGAAGCAGTATGAAAGACACCATCACAGCCCTGAATAGCAGAGTCAAAGGAACCTTGTTCCAGGAGATCTGCCTTAAACACCTGCAACCTCTCTTTTGCGCCATCAAGCTTAAGCAAGTGGTCTACCTTTTTGGGATTACCTGCACCAAATCATCAGTAATCATTTCATATGATTAATCATACATAGGATGTAATAATCTATAGGATATATAATTACAGGCAGGCATAAACAGTTATTTACATTTTTGCCTTCAAGAGATGGAGTACACATGCAATATGAGTTATCAGTAATCAGTTTTTCCTTGAAGGCATTAGAGATAACCATATAACTGAAACAAGAAGAAAAGAATATTGGAGGCACTGACTTGGATCACGAACAGTAGCCCTGACAGTGTAACCACGTTGAAGGAGGAATTTGACGATCCATGAAGCAATATATCCAGAAGCACCAGTCACACACACTAACATCCCTGCGCCTGCACTTCTGCTCATTCTCCTTCTTCTTCTTCTTCTTCTTCACCTCCTTCCTTCCTTCTTCTAAGCTATATGGAATGTACCACTTTCCGTTAAAAACCACATATGGATGTCTGTCTTTTTGAGCTTGATTTTAAAGGATTTTGATAAAAAGAGAAGAAAAAAACAAATTTGTTTCTGTCTCGACTAGAATATAAATAAATAAAAAACTTGTTGTAGTGTCTTTCTCCCTCAACATAAGTGGACAAAAAGAGAGATTAAATAAAATAATAATAATAATAACAAAAAGAGAGATTAAATAAAATAATAATAATAATAATAATAATAATAATAATAATAATAATCCAAATCCAAATTTAAATGTTTGATTGCCACGGATGCTGAATTTGGCAAAATTATTAAAATATTTCAAAAAATCATTTATCATAATAGTTTTTTTTTTTTTTTTTGTAACTAATGTGAATATCCACCGTCGTTAATAATGATTAATCTTCATTAAAGAACCTGTGAGGCACACAAGGTGGGTTCTGTCCTCCCAACCAGGTTTTCTCCATACACAAGAATCAGGATTCGAATCCCTGACCATTTGCTTATAGTGCTCGAGTCCTTTACTATTCGAACCAACCAAATGTATATTTGGTCCGTGTAAATTTTTTAATATTTTCAATCAATAAAAAATTAGGATAAGAGTCCAACATTTTAATAATGCGACAATTCTATATTTGATTGATAGTGTAGATTATTTTATATTAACAATACATATCAACTAAATCTAAATCAAAATACAAACACCAACATGTGGTTGTTCCAAGTGGTAAGGGATTCGGACATCTTAAGTAAGTGGTCAAGTGTTCGAATCCTGACTCTTGTATATGGAGAAAATCTGGTTGGAATGAGAGAATCCACCTTGCATGCCCAACAGATTTCTCGATGAAAATTAGTCATAGCTAATAATGATGGATATTTCGTACCTATTTTATGATTATTAAAAAAAAAAAAAATACAAACTTTCCCCGATATTTCCAAAACTACCGTTAAAACTTCAACAACATATGGACGTTTGTCTTTTTGAGCTTGAATTTAAATGTTTGGCTTTTGGGGGAGATGCTGAATTTGGCAAAATTTATTAAAATAGTTCAAAAAAATTATTTATCAAAATACAAACTTTTTCTAATTATCTCCAAAACTATATATCTTTTTTCAAACCTATAAACCTGATTTCCCTTTAATGTTTTTTAAATTGTCAAAATAATTTAATAAATTTCAAAATACACATATAAGAAAAGTCAACCTCCCTAAAAGAAGAAGAAAAGGCCATAAAAAAAAAAAAAAATCGATTTGCAAGAATCCGACTTTTCAGTGATTTGAAAAAGATGTGTAATTTAAAAAATAAAGAGGAAAAGTGTGTATTTTAACAAGTAAATTTTTTATGATTATTTTTATATTTTTAGCACCGAATTTGTGATACTAAAATGCTTTTTGAAAATTTATTCCGACAACGATGTACTTTTTTTGTAAAAAAAATCATCCGGTTACTAACTGTGCAATCTGTTCACAAATAAACAGCCGATAACTTACCAGTCAGTGTATAACTAATTTTATTTACTTATGGACCTGCCACTTGTCGTTAAATAAAATATAAATGTTTTTATTTTTGAGGTTGAATTTAATTGCTTGGATTTGAGGGGAGATGCAAAATTAGGCAGTATTAAAATAATCCAAAAAAATTATTTATCAAAATAAAAACTTCCCCCATTATTTCCAAAACTTTATTTCTTTTTCAAACCATTAAAATCCACTTCCTTCCATGTTTTTTTTAACTATCAAAATAATTTAATAATTAATAAATTTAAATAAAGAAACATAAAATGGAGGTCGTAGAAGAAAAAGTTTTAGAAGGGAAACCATCTTCCCAAAGGTTTGAAAAAAGGGAGGTGTAGTTTCAAAAATAATGAAATAAACTGAAAGTGTGTATTTTGGTAAATAATTATTTTTATATTTTTGTGGCTGAATTTGTGATACTAACTTTTTTTTAACATTAATAGTTGGATCGATCCAACAGTTATTAAGGTCTAAAGTAAACTCTATGATGAAACCTTTTCAAAACAAACTAATAATAAATTAATCCAACCATTTTTTCATATAAAAATAATTATTTTTTACATAATGAGAATTGATCACCAGAACTTGCCGCTAATGATAATATTTTATACCAAATAGACTAATTTATGTTTGTTCATGTAATAAACATATCAAAAAGACAATATATAAATATACAAAATGAACTTTTTTTTTAAAAAGAAATTATCTTTTTAAAATATCTAAAGTATGGGTCTCACATGCTTGACCTTGGATCATACTTGATTAATAGAGACAAAGATGTACTTTAATAAAAACATGTGGTTATTGAGTATGCAAAACTAAAAATAAATAAAATTTATGTTGACAACGATAATTCTTTAGGAAATGATACTTAAATCAGGAAAAAATTTCAAAGTTTGCATGGAGATTAATAAGCAAATAAGCAACCTTTATACTGTCGGTGTATATCTTCTTAATGTCACCAATTTTATTACCTTTATGGACCGGCCACTTGCTGTTAAAGAAGATATAAATGTTTTTCTTTTTTGAGGTTGAATTCGAATGCTTGGTTTTTAGGGGAGATGATGAATTTGCAAAAGAGTTTAATAGCAATACATTGACAGCGTAAAATTTTAATATTGTCAATAAATTATAATAATGATATAAATGATTTTTAGGATAATTAGAATAAGAATCAACATTTTTTATTGATACGATAATTTTTTATTGGATGTTTGTTTAAAAGATTTTATACTGTCGATTTATAATAATTAAACTCTGCAAAATTATTTAAATAATCGAAAACAATTATTTATCAAAATACACATTTTTCATTATTTCTCAAATTGGGTAAAAAAATTTCAAATCAATAAAATTGACTTCCCTTTTATGCTTTTTTTAAAGAAAGAGACATAAAACGAAAGGAAGTCGTAGAAGAAAAACAGACATAAAAGGCGGGCTTCCCAAAAAGAACAAAACAAAGTCATAAAGGACTTTTGAAAAATATAAAAGCGGATAGGAGAGAGTGCATGCCATCTCTTTGATGATAAAATAAACACTTTTCTTTTCCTTTTTGGCTGAAGAGGAGGCTAGTAGAAGATCTTATATAAGGGGAGGGGGAGAGGAGAATAGAAAAAGGTAGAAGCAAATTGCGTGAATTTGAAGTCACATATTCAGAATTTATGTCTCACAATTTAAGCAACCTAAATGACTCAACCTGACAAATAAACACAGGCAAATTCTAACATGCGTGAGCACTTCATATCTCTCATCGTGCAATGAGTTGGATTTTTTCTTTTTAAAAAAATTCACCCTCTTTTAGCAATCGGATTTACACACAAAATGAATGGAATTTGCGGACGGTGGTGATTATTTCCGTAAGCAAGCCTTTATATCCAAATGTTTTTTATCCTAAATTCCCTAAACTTGTCAATTTTGAAATTTTAATCCCATCTTTTTCTATATCCCTCTCCCTCACCTCTGACAACACCACCAGAAGTGGTGATAACCTTCAACTTTTCCACCCTACAATATGCCCAAAACAGCTCAGAAGATCAACATCAAACATCAATAATGTGTTCATCTCATCACCATCACCATCAAACAAACTACCCCCGATCAACCTATGCCTGTGATAAGAAATTACATAAATCTGATACCCAAACCCCAGAAAATTTCTCAAGATGAAGGCTAAGAGAAAAGAAAATAAGATGCAGATGAATAATATGATCCACCGTTTTGACTTGGGATTTTTGGGCAAGTCCCAAATTCTCAAGCATCAACTTCTATGGTCATGGTTTTGCTAGAGAGGATGAGGGTTTGGAATTTCTTTTCCTTCTTGATGACCTTCCTTAAATCCTTCTCCTCCAACAAATGAAACAAGAAAAAATATAATTTCAGATGATGAAAAGAAGAAGAAATCAAGGAGAAAGAATGAACCCGAGAGAAAGGAGAGAGAAAATTGAGAGAAAGAAGTAACCTTGAATCGATATTTTTGGGTTTTGAACGCCTTCAACAAACGAATATGATTTTCAAACCCCGCTAGTGGTGCTAGACTTGCTGACGAGGACAAGGATGTCGCCGTCGGCGACGATTCATAGGAGGAGACATGGTTTTTTGATCGATTAAAAATTGAAATAAGAAGGGATTGAAAAGTAAATTTTTTTTTTGCAGATGAGGGCTTTTTTAGTCGCGCATAGTGAGCAATATCATGACCTTGCGCACCTTAGAAGCCGCCAATAAACACATAGTACTACCAGATTCTTACAAGTTATAATAATCATGACGTCCCCAATGAAAGAGAGTAGTAGAGTAAAGACACATGCTGAATTAAAATAGGTTAAATTATTTTTTTGATCTCTTATTTGTTTTAATTTATTTAACTTGATCTATCTATTTTAAAAATATTCAAGTTGGTCCCTTACTTACCAAATGTTAAGCAATTTGGTCCTTTCTGTTAAGTTTCATCATTAAGTTGAATAAATTAAAACAATTGAGAGACCAAGTTGAATAATTTAGAACAAATGAGAGATCAAGTTGAATAAATTAAAACAAATGAGATACCAAAATAATAATTTAGTCAGAACTTAACTGTGAAACTTAACAGAAATGACCAAATTGATTAATGTTTGACAAATAAGAGACCAACTTGAACATTTTTAAAATAGATGGATCAAATTGAATAAATTAAAACAAATAAGGAATCAAAAGAGTAATTTAACCATTAAAATAAAATCAAAACCACATTGGGTCGCTAACATGTAACCACTTTGAAGGAGGAATTTGATGATCCATGAAGCTATGGCTCTGTTTGGCAAAAATGGCTGATAGGCTAGCTTATGGCTAATAAGCTATTTTTAGCTGATAGCTGAAAAACTAGCTGATTGAATTTAAAGTGTTTGGTAAAATTAGTTGTTGAACTGACTTATAAATATAAAATGACATAAAAGGACATGTTTATGACAAACATAGTAAATTGAGAATTTCATTAAATGAATGAGGGTAAAAATGAGAGAAAAGTCAATAAGGTATAAGCTATAAGCCATAAGCTAAATAAATTAGCTTATGAAGAAAAGCTATAAGCTAATGAGATAAGTTTGTTTACCAAACACCTCTACTTTAGTCAAACAAGTTTATAAGCTAGTCAAATAAGCTATAAGCTAACTTATTGAACATACCAAACAGAGCCTATATATCGAGAAGCACCCGTCACACATACCAAGTCATCCTCTTTTTATTAAAAAGAAAAATAAGAATGTCCAACATAGCAAGCAAGGCTACGGATATGGACCATGAGCCAGAGTTCTTATCCCTTCTATTACGAAGGATAGAGAAGAGAGTATAACAATCCTCCATGATATGTTACGCGGTGGTCAGAAAGAGTAAGTGGGTGTTTCGATAACCTTTGACAAACGTTTTGGATAAAATTGATTATGTAAAATTGATTTCACTACAATTAAGTTTGAAATGAAATGATGTAAAACTTAATGTAAATTTTTCAATTCAACACACAAACTACTATTTGTAATTTCTACTAGAATCATATTTGAAGGTAAAATCAATTTTGCCAGACAGTAATTACATACCTTTATTTTTGTCAAAATCACGGCTGACAATGACAGAAGCAATTATGATATCCCTAAAAATAAAACCAAACACACACTAAGACTAAGCTTTGCAATTTGCTAGAGAACATCAACATTGCAAATGCCAAAATCACTCCTTCTTCCTCTCTGAATGCCGTTTTTGAATGTGACATTCAAAGTATTTTACGAGAGGCCAAACACTTTAACATCAGAGACCAATTCGCCATTTGGTTAGGCTAGCCAACAATTTTCAATAAATGAAGCATTCTTTATTAAAAAATCCCTCTTTTTTTAATCCTTCAACTTTAGAACCTAGAAGGACTAATTGGTAAAATAAAAAGTTAAAAACATATTTTACTCTTTTATTTACTCATTGATCTGGGGTCCTTGTTTGCAAAAATAAAAAAAAAATTCCTGAAACAATGGATCTCTCATGCAAATTAAAATCTTGAAGCATTTACCCCTTCCTCCAACCCTAATCTACCACCATCGTCATGTCTCACGCTAATGGTTTCAAGTAGCAAGGTGATGGAGAGAAAAAGAAACGAGCGTGGCTTCCAGCAAACCAAGGTAACTCGTGTCGGGTCTGGATGGGATGTGGTGGTCGTGTGGCGGTTTGAGGCTGAGGTGTGGCGGAGCTTGCAGTAGTGGCGTGCAGGTCTAACAGCGACGCGACGAGATTTGTGTTTCTCTGGTTGTTAGCAAGAACGAGGTTGTTTGGCGAGGCGACGGTGCTACTCGCGGTTCTGTTGAGTCTGAGGCTGGGATCTGTGGCGGTTCGAGACGGACGTCGATCTGGTGTGGTGGATCTTGTGGCTGTTGCCATTACTTCCTTCTCCCTCTTTTCTTTTACTTTCATTTTTCGCTTGGCTTTGATTTAAGTGCTTATATGGTGGCCATGGTATTTTGTTGTTGTTGCTTTTGCTTTGGGGAGAATGGGTTAGTAGCAGAGAAGAATCTCTTGAAGGCACTGAAGGTAGACTCATTTGATTCCTTTTCAGATTTCTCTTGTTATCTCTGTTCCTTCCCATTCTTATTAGATCACATTGTTTAGGAAGAATATAGAATTTGGGTATGATGGCAACGTTCATTATCAAAACGTAATGAACCATTCAATTTCTCATTCAGTGAACCCTTCAACCCTTCAATTTCTTAGGCGGTACTAGTATTTCTTAAGAGTAAAACATGTTTTTAACTTTTATTTTGCAAGTAAGTCCTCTTACGTCTAAAGAATTTGAAAGATAAAAAGAAGAGGGATATTGAATAAATAATGATATTATTTTCAAGTAATAAATGAGATGTCTTATTTAATCTGACGTGGCATGAGATGTCATCATCTGATTGAAACACATGTGCAGGGTAAATGTTACCCCAAAATTTGAGGTGGTACCGAAGAATTCACCTTTTATATAATCCCTTAAAAAACATTCACAAAGTGACATTCGCTTATGTGGTAGGAGCTTCATCAAACACGATATATTTCTTAATACAACAAGGATATTATCTGTAATTGTAGGATAATTTGGACCATAACGCTTAAGACTTGTTTTGTAGCTTATACTTTACACCGTTGGTAATAGTTGTTACCTTCACAGGTACAAACAAACGGATTTGTTTTGTTTCAATATAAGATTTCAACCAAATTAATATTTGGCTTAATTGCACTTTTGGTCTCCAAGGTATTATGATTGTGAAATTTTAGTCTCCTAATTCCAACCAGGAGCGACTGGATTAGCGGGAGGCACGAGCCCTGTTGCTGTCTGATTGTGCCAATTGAGTCTCTTAGATATCACGATTGTGCAATTTTAGTTCCTCAGGTACTAATTGCGCTAATTTGGTCCATTGGATATCACAATTGTGTATTTTTGGTTTCAAGATATTACGATTGTGCAATTTTTAATGTCAATAACCTACGTGGCACACGTGTGACTAATTCGACACTTAATAAGGTCAGCTTACATGACATTCTTATGTGGCATTATTGACATCTCACACACTTTAATGGTCATGTGTATATCACGTGAGTATAGGGGTCTAATGTTTCTTTGTAGAGGACATTTGTGTTGTACAATCGATCTCTAGATGCAGGTCGAAGCCCTAGCTTCTGAAGATGCAGAAAGGTCCTTTGCAGAGAAATATTGGATCCCTATACTCACGTGATGTATAGGTAACTATTAAAATGTGAGGTGTCAATGATGGCACATAGGAACGTCATGTACGCTGTCAAGCTGATCTCACTAAATATCAAATCAGTCCCACATAGACTAGTGACATTAACAATGGGACGATATAGTGACAAAATGAGCTAATTATAACAAATGGGATACTTTGAAGGCCCAATTGATGCAATTGGAACCTCGGAGACAAAAATTGCACAATCGCGATATCTTGAAGACTCAATTGGTGCAATTAGAACGCGAAAGACCATAATTACAAAATTGTAATATTTCAAGGAACAAAAGTGCAATTAAGTCTTAATATTTCCATTCTAATCATGGAGTTTCTAAAACCAAAATTACCAACTAATATTTAAACGCGGTTGCGGTTGTCGACAAGGGGATACCAGGAATTAAAAGTTGAGGAACTTCTTCTCTTTCAAGCTTTCCACAGTCTCCCTGAGGCTCACTTCCATAGGTATAAATTCAATTCCCAAGTTCTTCGTCTTTTCTTTGGAAGTCTGGTATGTTGGCTCATAAGGCTTATCGTCTGCACACCTGATAACATTGTAGAGGAAGTGAAAATGTTGATAGAAAAGTCCAAAGAGAAACTAAAACTTGATGTATTCTTCGATAACATGGTGTGCAGACAAAATAGGATAGAATATAATGTTCCGTTTTGTTCTCCTTGGTTCCACCCTTTTAGTGGAATTGAAATGTTCCACATTTTACTCTCATGTCATGTTCTACTTATAAAATACACGAAGCACATAAGAGAAACCATATATTATGTTCCATCTAGTTCTGGTCAACCAAATGCTATCTTAGATTTATTAAAATAAGGTTTAATTACTCGGTGGGTCCTGAATTATTTGGGAATTTTTAAATAGATCTTGAACTAAAAAAATTTGTAATTGGGTCCCCGCACTTTAATATATTTTGTAATTGGGTCCCTGCACTTTAAACGTTTGTAATCGGGTCCCTGAACTTGTTAATAGTTTATAATTAGATCCCTGAGATATAATACATTTTTAAAACCTTTGCTATTATAGTAATCTAATGGCTTTATTAACCTCCAAAACCGAGATAAAACCTCGAAAGAGATTTATACGGTGTCCTAATTACAAAGTTCTTTTCTTACGCTAGGAACCCAATTACAAATTATTTACATTTTATAAATTTAGGGACCCAATTACAAACGTTTAAAATTCAGGACCCCAATTATAATTTTTTTTAACATAGGGACTTATTTAAAAATTCTCCACACCAAAAGAATAATTAAACCTTAAAATAATTCAACTTACTTTTCTGGAATTGGTAATGTTGGATACAGATCACGCAAAATCTTCACAATGTCAGAGTAGTGCACCACTCTCTCAGACAAACAATATCTTCCACTAGCTGAAGCAATCTCATATGCTTGAATATGGGCGTTTGCAACATCTTTCACATTTATCCATCCAAAAGTACGATTTGGAAATGTTTGTGAGCCTACGTCAAGCAAGTGGAAGAACTTTTTTAAATAAAGCAACAGAAAATTCTTGTCTGGCAAAACAAATAGTAATGAAAATAGAAACTACATTAATCAATAATCAACCATTGACATGTTGATTAAAAATATTAAGTAGAATAAGAAAAAAAAATGATCAAGACTTTCGTTTTCTCTTAAAGACTGAGACGATGTTCTCACTTGAAATGCTCATGACATGAAGCTACAATCTGAGCTTCCAAACTACAACAACAATAATGTATCAGAAGATTCAACGGTCATATGCCACCTTACAAGTTATTTAGTATCATAACAATCTGCAATAAAACATGTTTGGTGATACTTACTGTGTCTTGCTCATGTCAAGTCAATGAGGACAAAAAATCACAAAAAAGGAACATATTTTCATCTTGCATAAGTGCATAACAGTAAGTTTTTTGATTAAAATGCGCCTACATTGAACAAGTCTAAGTACAAAGTGTAGTCATTAACTTATTATGACCCTCCCTCCTTTCTTTTATACTATCTCCTTTTCCATTTCCATATTTTCTGATTCCCTTTGCAATTCATTTGAGATAGAAAAAGCAGTTGAGTTGGAAACATCATGTAATCCAGATGTAGACAAAGCAGATAATAGTATTTTTGCACAGCATAACTTCAACATTACCATTTATTAGGTTTAAGATCAAAGCAGCAGTTTCGTTAAGCACTGGTTGCAAGAGAGATCCTGCCACCATTGCTGGGTTGATAGAAACCATGTCAATGTTGTTTTCATTTACAAATTTCCAGGCAGCTTCCTCAGCCAAAGTCTTTGAAAGCGAATACCACCTCTGAAATCACGAATGGGAAACGGCAAAGAAAAAATGAAGAGCACAGTAACAGACTTTACTTGACAACGGTGTCAATAAGTTTTGCGGTTGTGCAGTGCTTAGTCCACGGATTTGGTTCAAGTCCAGTGTTGTGCAGTGGTGCGTACTAGTGGTGTCAATGAGTTTTCTGGTTGTGCACTGGTTGTATGGTTTAGTGCAGTGGTGTTGCAGTGGTTGTGCACTGGTTGTGTTTTCTGGTTGTGCTGGTTTAGTGCATTCATATGTAGTGGTTTAGTATATTCACGTGTTTTGGTTTAGTGCATTCATGTTATCTAGTGCAGTGGTTTAGTGGATTGTAGCTGTGTTCTAAATTGCGGTTGCGGTCGCGGGTGCGATCATTGCGATGCGAATTGCGGTCGTTGCGGCATGAAATAAATTTATATTTGCACCAAATGGAAAAAAAAGTTCTATAATTATTATAATTCTTTATATATCTTTTATTAATAGTGTTGTATAAATTTTTATTCATTTTTAAGACATTACATCATCTTTAGTAAAAAAAAAAAAAAAAAAGACAATACATCATCTTTATGAATAATTTAAATTTAATTATAGTAAAAATAATATTATTGTAATTTGATTGTTGAAAATTTTCTCCAACCCCCTTTCTTGTTCTTATCTAATAAAGTGCTTCTCCCTTGAATATTCCCTTATCCATGCCCATTTCATTTCCTTCTTCCAATTCTTCTCAGATGTAATAATTAATATAACTTGCTTATTCTCCTTTTTCAACCATCTCCCTCTCCATTCCTCCCCAACCGTGTCTATCTCCCACGATCCCCTTCCTTCAACCACTCCCATTCTGGCCCTCCCAAATCTCATCACCCACCCCCAAATCTTCGCACAAACCCCCAAAATCTCATCTCCAAAACCCAAATCTCATCAAATTCCCAAATCTCCCTCAGTTAACCTTCCCCAAATCTCATCAAATCCCACCCATGGCCAAGAGGAGTAGCACCTCACCCACGCGGCTGTCGAACGGCGGCTCTAGTCCCTGTTGCTCGTTTGCGGCTAGAGCGGCGAGGAGTGCGCTTGGTTATGGTTCGTGACTAGATCTGGGTGATCCAATGGCGATTCACGATAGTTTGGTCGCAGCAAAAGCAAGTACGATGGGAGGAGGACAACCCGCAACCACCTGGAAACTCCGTTGCGGTCTATTACGGTCTCCGATGCGGTTTGTTGCGGACGAAATGCGATTTCATTGCAGCCGTTTTAGGTGATTACGTATCACACCACAATTGCGGTCCGATGCCGTTGCGGTGACCGCCGCATCCGCAATATTGCAGCCGCAAAATGCAATGCGGTCCGCAATTTAGAACATTGGATTGTAGTTTAGTGCATAGCTTCTGGTGAATATCATGTGTTGTGGTGCACCCAAAGATTCACTACGCCAGAAAAGGGATTAAATATCGCACCTTTAATAACATTTTTAAATGAAACGCTATTAAAAAAAAGGCAGCGAACTTATAATAGCGCTTCCTTGAGGAAGGGCTATCTAAAGTTTGAGTTTAGATAGCGCTTTAGATAGCGCTTCCTTGAGTTCACTTTAGATAGCGTTTCCTTGAGAGGAAGCGCTAAGCGCTATCCATTCCCATTTTCAAATTTTTTTAATTTATCATCAGTTACTGATTCCTTAGCGTACACTTCCCCCTCCTCACTCTCAGTCTTTTATTTCGAACCTTTCCTTAACCCCTCCCTGCCTCCTCCGAGCGCGAACACCACCACCGCCACCACCATTTTGGTTCTCTGGCCACCACCACTACACGAACGCCACCGCACGAGCTTCTCCATCTTTCTCCTTCCCTCCCTCGCACGAGCTTCTCTTCCTCCTTCCCTCAGGTAAGCTCTCTGATTCGGCCTATCTCTCATGTAAGCTCTCTCGTTTCCCTCTCTGTTGTTAGGGTTTCTCTCATTCCACCGTAACTCCATTTGTGAAGGTGTGGGCAAAGACACAATGCATTTGTGAAGTTGAGCGTGTGACTGCAAGCTGTTACTGTTCTATTACTGCACTAGTCATTGGTATTTTTTCTTCTCTGTTACTGTTTTGTATTGTGACTGAGCTTGAGTGCCTTACATAACCCCTGTATTTAGCAAATCACTATCTGACATGGTAAGCCTCCAATAATGGTGGCTATCTTACATAACCACGTGAACTGGGTGGGAGTATTGCTGGCTACTAACCATTTTGGATACAATGGGGTTTTCACTTTTTAACTCTGACCCTTGCAACTCTCACTGCACAGGGGTTAATAGGGTTAATGGGCTGCTTGGAGTGCCTTGTGTGATTAGATACCTAGGTCTTAAATGCAGAAATTATTAGAATCATTGGTAGTTTAATTTATGAGAATCTACATTACTAATGTTATTCGAATTTAAGGAAGTGTACATCCTTAGATGCCTGGTTTCTAAGGCAGAATTGAGAATCTTTACTTTGGTATTTTATTGTAAGAAATATTACATTATAAAGGGTATTGAAATTTGATGAACTGTACATAGTTTGAGAAGAAGGATAATACTCTATCCACTAGGACAAGGTTCATGAAAAGTTTTGGAAATTTCCGTTTCCATATTGCAATAGATAGAAATATGGAATCAAAGATCTAGGATGATAGAAAATGAACATCTCATACTCCAGTTTGGTGTATGAAACAAGTTTGCTCAATATGAATCCTACCACAAGCAATAGGTCAAATTAAATTCTGAAACATTTAATAGAGAATAAAAAATGATCCTTTAGCCTTGTATTTTTTTATCCTCTTCAATAAAATGGCCCTATATATATGACCCTATCTTATTTTTACTTTTGAATTGATTATTTGTTCAATGTCATATGCATGTTGTCCCTTAATATTTCAGGAAATGATATCAAGCCTATACTTAACCTTGTGAATCAAACTTGGATTTTGGATTCTCTTAGGCACTTCTGTCCATCACCTTTTCCCGAGATAATACTTATCAATGATAATTTTTTAATTTTATGTATTGCATTGAAGGTTTAATTCATACTAATTAATTAATATTTAGTTTATCATTGGTTTAGGGCATAAAACTGTGCAACTTGTATCTACGGCACCCAACTCATCGCATTGTTGCTAGGGCGATGGTCTTTAATGAGGAGGGTGCCACATTGCATAATCTACCATTACCTCCTCGTCATGTGAAAGTGAAGATTGAAGTTGCACTGAAAGGGCATGCACCATTGCCTGTACCAATTGAGCATGCTGATGTCATGGTAGTGGATCATGCAATAGCTACCTTTGTCGCATGGCCAATCAACCTCCTGCAAGTATGTTAATAATTACTATCCATTATGATATGTTGTATATATTTATTAAACTGGGTCGTCACTAATTACTTTATTGCAATATGTAGGTTATCTCCAAAAAATCCAAATCCAAAGATAAGGACAAGAAGATTGTGGAGTCCCAACCTCCTATAATGAACAAGGAGCATACAAATGGGTCCATTACATCCCCTAAGAAGCAGCAGTCCTTCTCCCGGCCTCCTATAGCAGCAAGCTCATGTGATTGTATATCCTACATGAGGATCCTGGTAAAAAAAGGCTTGAGCCGCGTAATAGAATTGGATCGAGATGGATGAAGAAATTCTGGGTTATCAACATATGCAATCGGTGGGGAAAGACGAAATCGAGGAGATTATCACTCGTGATGAAATCATTCACACTGGTATTAGCGTATATCTCAATTAATACATCAAACTTTAAAGTATATAACTTCTTTTATTCTTCATAATTTAAATATATATATTAACGCTTATTATACATGTTTTAAGGTACTTATACCGAGAGATGTTGATCCCCGCGAATAACACTGTGAGGTTTGTATTCTTATGCCCAGATAAAACTGCTTTACATCCATATATATCTGGGCAAAAACAGTACATAGCTGAACGCCTTGAGCTAGCAAGTCCAGATGGCAATTCCATGTTTCTGGCACCTATGAACGTAGTGAGTCATTTAGTTAATTAATGACCTTGTACTATATTTTATTGTGATTAATTATTTGCTTATGATTTGTTAACTCATTTTCTTGTTTTGTAGGAGACATTGGGTATCGTTAGCGATCAATCCCAATGAAGACATAATCTACTACCTGGATCTATTGCATGTACCCTTTACATAACGGAAAATGCTTATGACTATCTTGAACGAGTAAGAAAAATGATTTGAATTTTATCTCATATATGTTGTGATTCAAATTGTACGTGTACCTTAACGAATTTGTTTGTTTTTGCATTTTAGTGCTCTGACAATTCATCGCGGATGCAAAAGGGGAGCCAAGTCCCGATCTTCAAAATCAGAGGTATTAATTTGTTCACATTGTAATTATGCAATTATTTAAATTTAAAACCAATTAACTTATTATTTTTGTTTTATAGTGTGTCTGCCAATACAACAGCATAGACTATGGATACTACGTTCTAAGGTTCCTTAAGAATATCATCGCTCATAACCAAATTCAAATCTCATCGTCGGTACGTAATTTCAGTTTAATTACACTTACATTTGGACCATTTGAATATACTTTGATTCTAACTTAATTTACTTTTTCTATTGCATGCAGTAATTTCCCGATAGTAAATATAACACATATACCGATGATCAAGTATTTGAAATTTTAGATGAGTGATGTAACTATATTATTATGAATCAAGGTAATTAAGTTTGTTTTTTTAGTGTTACTTTTAAGTTGTGCGTTGTGATGATTACATTGAATTATACTTCAACTTCATTTAATAGTTTGATGATTTGTCTCCAATTTTGCAGGTTGATGCTTTGCAGGATGAAGAAATTTTGAATTAGTAGCTAGCAAGTGTAGTTTATATATTGTAATGTCTGGGATTGTATAATATTGTAATATGTATGTTTGGATTATAGTTTGAATTGTACATGCACACTGTGTATATTGCAACATTTTTAATGAATAAAATGAATTTATTTATACTGTACCAATTATCTATATTGTACTGCTGTCTGGGTTTTGCTGAGTGCAGGGAAGAGTAAGAGAAAATAGAGCATATTATTAAAAAAAAAAAAGGGAAAAGATAGCGCTTTCATGAGCGCTTCCTCATGAAAGCGCTATCTAAATCATAATAGATAGCGCTTACTCAAGGAAACGCCATCAAATCCTGGGTTTTAGGTAGTGCTTCCTTGAGGAAGCGCTGTCTTTTCTACTTTAGATAATGCTTTTTTAAACGTCACTGTTTGTGTCAACTTTTAATAGCGCTCTATTTAATAGCGCTTAAAAGCGCTATTAAATACCAAAAATAAATTCTATTAAAAGCCTTTTCTGTTGTGGTGATTATTTTGGCCCATGATTAAATTGTTAAGCACCTCTTTCGGTCACTAACACTCCGGATAAGCAAGTTAACGGAACACCTAAAAAACTTAACGGACTAGTACTAACGGAATTGGACGAAGGGACTAACATGTCTCAATTATGTAATTGTGAAGGATTAATTGGCTAATTTATTTTTGGAAAATGCTAACCGGTGCCCTTATGGAAGGACACTAGTTAAGAAATCAAAAAGGCAAAAATTTATGGGAAAATGTTGTAATTAATATACACAAAAGTAGAGTTTTTGATTTTCCAACAAAACTTTGCTATTTTTTGATTGCTTACCTAGAGCCTGTTTGGCAAGGCCGTCAACGAGCTTATAGCGTATAGCTTTTAGATGATGAGAAAGTAGCCCTGTTTGGTAAACGTATCTGTTACGAGTTTATAGTGTTTTTTCACGAGCTTATAGCGTTTTTCCAAACGCTACTTGAAGTAACGTTTGAGCTTATAGCTTATAGCGTTTCATTTTTCTTTCCACTTTTATCCTTATTATCTTCATTTAATTTTACCTTTATTCTCTTCTCTCTCTTTTATGTAAAATCATTAATGAAGATGTCCTTTTATATCATTTTATGTTTTTCAGCTAGTTCAACCACTAGTTTTATCAAACACTTTCACAGAAAATAAGTTAGTTTATTCATTATCCGCTATCAGCTACCTCATCCGCTATCCGCTATAAGTTATCCGCTATCAACTAGCTTATTCGCTAACAGTAGTTTTACCAAACAGACTCCTAGTGTCTAAGACCCTTTATTTTTTGTTAGGGATTAAAAAAAACCCACATTTTTTGTGAGAGACCAAAATGAGCATTTATTCTTGGGGCAATGATGGACACTCCATCGGTTACTTTGATCTGATTCTAGTATTTAGGTCCTAAGATACTTCATTATTACAGTGCATTAGCTTCAAATTTCATTTCTCAATAAGTTATAGGAATTAGGAAAAATGGCACATACCTCTGATTTTTTACAGAAATCTGGATCTGAAAACCATGTCTCATCAACTACTACATTGGGACCTCGAGGCCTTCCGTTAGCGGCAACTGCAGCTATAGAAGAGGTTAAGATGACTCGTTTTGTGGATGGCGATTTTACACATGATTTAAGAACATTAAGAGTTCCCTTCACTGCTGGATCAATTAGTTCAGCCTGAAATAAAGAAAATAATAGGTAAGAGGGAACAAAACTGGGATATGGATCTTACGTCTCATTTTGATCGATGTAACATATCATGTCCAACTGATAAAATCTTATCATGTAAGTTATAATTTTATTTAATATTGAAAAGGTAAAATATATAATAAGATATTATTAATTGAGACATGATATGATACACCAAATTGGGACAGGAGATCCTTATCCACAAACCTAGTATGTTTTGAAAACACAACCAAATGGTAATATGATTTATTCTCATGATTTCCGACACATTAAAACAACTGATCTGTACAACTTTTTTCCCCAAACACCCACTTAATCTTACTTATTATAAAATGCATGGAGAGGGTCTGTCCGAGGGCTGGCAAAATAATCCATGGATCAATTATCCATCCGGTCCATCCATGAAAAAATTCATCCAACCCATCCATTTATAAAAAAAAAAAAAAATGGATTGGATTGGATTGGATTCTCTTTTTTAATGGATTGTTCGTGACTCGTCCAATTGCTTTTTGTAAATCCGTTCGACCAGAAGAAAATAACACAGTGGATTTTTTTTTATCCATTTCAAAATATTTTTCACAAACCAAAAAAATGAAGTCAAAGTTTTTCCCCCCACATGGAATCTACAGGACTTTAAATCATTATTTAGAGAAAATATTGTAGAAAAGTTTTTCCCACTAAAATAAGGTTAGATCAGTTTTGATAGTACAATTTTCTAATTTTAATATCTTCTTGAAAACCTGAGATGTTGGGTGCTAATTCTATAACAATTGCTATATAATAGAATTTGCAGAATTAAAGTTATCAGAAATGCAAACAATAGTAAGTAGAGCACTAAAATCCATTCAATTACACTAGAAGTCTTTCTAAAAAAAAATATTCTCATAATTTCGGACGGGCACAATCGACCGACCACCTACTGCCTACCAGTTCACCAGCCGACCCAATCTGTAGGCTGTATGTGAAAAATATTAAAATAAAAATAGATGGATCGGATATCCATCCATATAAAAATGATTAATGGATGAATTAGATGACTTTTTATTAAATGGGTCATAGATGGATTGGATTTTTTTAATATATTTTTAATGGATCGAAATGGATTAGTGAATTTTTTTTGACCCATCCATTATAATCCGAATCAAAATCCATCTGATCCATCTGTTTGTATCCCTAGCCTGCCCCATCGTAGGGACACATTCAGTTACTCATCAAACAAAACTAAAACAACATCCATATTTTCACACTAATTATTTTACACCTTTTTATACCTGCTTCGAATCACTCTTGCCTTGAAAACAAAAGTGGTGTGATAAGAAAAATATTTTTCAAATTAAAATGGAAGGAACCTGTGGGTCTTTGACAGCAAAAATAACGGGTGAAGCAGTATGAAAGACACCGTGACAGCCCTGAATAGCAGAGTCAAAGGAACCATCTTCCAGGAGATCTGCCTTAAACAACTGCAACCTCTCTTTTGCACCATCAAGCTTAAGCAAGTGGTCTACCTTTTCGGAATTACCTGCCCAAATAAATAAATAAATCACTATGATCAATCATGCATAGGCATAAAGGAGGAAGAACGTCAACCCAAGATTGGAGGAGCGTGTTCGTGGTGCGACGAACCTTCTCTTCCATTCCTTTACTTCTTTTGGCGTCGAATCAGGTGAGGGGTTTAGATTTTAGGTGGGATTGTGGTTTGAATTTAGGGAAATTCGGAGGTATGATAATATAGGTTTTTAGGTTATGCAAAGGTGTGATTTTTGGCATGAAATTGTGGTTAAAATGTTTGGATAATGTTGATATATGAGTAACTATGTTTGAATTGTTACATATGTTGTTAAACATCATGTGTGCACCTTCCTGTATGATTTAGAAACTGTTTTGGGACTTGGATTGGGTGGAACTTCTGCAGAAATCGCGTTTCTGCGATTCTGCAGAATTCGCACCAGCGCTGGGTGCCATAATTCCTACGCTGAGCGCAGAGGTGTCCGAGAGCACCCCTGATAACTGCTTCGTAGCGCTGAGCGCCAGATAGTTAGCGCTGAGCGCTAGTGTCCAGCGATGAAAGCCATAGAGCGTGCGTTGAGCGCTGGGGTGGCAGAGAGCTAACCCTGAAACTTAACCCCAGCGCTGAGCGCTACCAAGGCTGCGCTGAGCGCTGGGGTAGAGGTAGAAAACTTATTTTATTAATATAGTAAACATGAATGGCTTGCTTCAATGGATGATATATTGTTATATATGTTCTAATGTGGTTATATTCATATGAGAAGACCACAGGTGAATGATATCTTGTTATACGGACGATGGTAATGTATGTTTCTCAATGAGCCTCGTTGTTTTAAAAGATATGAAAACTGTGTTTGAGGAGATATTGTGGTTTGATAATGATGGCAATACCCGTTATGTCATTGAACATTGAGTAAGACTTGGTAGGTCCGACTGGTCAGCGGACTCGACCGGTATATAAATGTGACCGCCGGAGAAGGGGACTCTAGTGAAAGAACCTCGGAGTTTGGAGGGTGATTATGTAGTGGCTAAGGTCACTTACCGGTCAGCGGGTCCGACCGGGGTATAAATGTGGCCGTCGGAGTGGGAGACTCTAGTGAACAACTCCAAACGGGATACAAGCATCTTACTCAATAGTCGAACGATTTTTGGAAGCAAACTTGAGAGAGTTGCTATGGTTAATCCAATTTATGCATGTGGTATTATACAATATGGTAAAGGACATGGACACATTTACCTTCCTAATTATATGTTCAAGGTGATATACTTGTTATGTTTGTATACCCTCACTGAGTTCTGAGACTCACCCCGCCCTTTTTGGTTCAGCTTCAGGTACACCACGTGGGGAGCCATCTCAGGGAGCCCATGCTCACGAGTAATGTGGGCAGTCGCTGCAGTTCTTTATCTCTTTTGTTTCTGATTAGTCATATGAGACATCTCTCCTTTGTTATGGATTTTGGGACCATTTCCCCTATTGGTTGTAAACAGTTTTCTTCTTTATTTTTAAAACTCTGTAAGTGAACTCAGGGCCACCTTGGCTTTTTGGTTTGGAATAATCATTTACTCTGATAGTATCTTTTGTTTGTTATATGTCTTGTTACGATGCGACTTGAGTGTACTTGGAAGGCCTTGGGAATGAGACAGTGAGGTCTCATTCTGGCCGATCAGAAACACCTGGGTTGGGTCCTGACAAAACCAAACCGAACCAATCCGTGAACACCCCTAATAGTGACAGCCATTTTCCATTGTTATTCATCACTCATAATGGATGGTGGATCGGTTGTAGGTGAATATAAGTTTTATATATATCTACAAATTTTAAATATACAGTAGCAAATTTTATCTATCATAAAAAAACAAATTTCTTGTAGTGAGAGGTGTCCTTTTGATAGGCGGTCTAAAGAAAAAAAGCTACGTGTTAAAAAGTAATAAATTTTAATTATATTTTTTTAATTCTGTTTTAGGTAGATTTTGGTCTTTTAAATTTTAAATGTGTAAAAAAGTTCTTAATTTTTCAAAAATATATAAAGGATTCAAATTTGTGAAAGATGTTAATTTTTGGACTGACAACATTAATTTTAAATACATATTTTTGATTTTGTCTTTAATACGATTTTTAAGATAGCTATAAAATAATCACATTTTTAATAATGGTAAAAATATTTAAATTGCTGAAGTGAACCCGTCTGGTTTCGTATCAACTGGGGTTAGCCTAATGATTTAAGGAACTCATATTTAATGGGTTAATTAGAAGTCCAATGTAAATGAATTTTATATAACTTTTAAGTATTAAAGATTGCAATTAATTGTGAAAAAAGTCCAAAATCAGCAGGGCTAATTTTGTTCAAATCATGAGTATTTTCCTTATGCTTTACTTTATAAGCTAGAAGTCCATAGAGGATGGCGGACTTGGAAGGGTTGCAAAAAAAGTCGCCTGAAATTTGTCTTTTGCAAACCTTATAATTATTAAGCAAGTCTAGTTTTATGTGGTGCAAGTTTTTTGGAAACATATTTTCACATATATGTTTGAGTAAATATCCAATTTGGTCCCTAAAATTGTAGGATCGTATCAACTTAGTCCCTCACATTATCAATATTCCAAAATGATCCTTGGAATTTCAAAATGTAGCAAATTCATCCCTGACATTATTCACTTAGTTTCAAATCCATCCCTGACATTACCAACTTAATGTCATTATAGTCCATGCAAATATTAGCGGAGGGACGAATCTGATTAACTTTTTGCAATTCCAGGGATCATTTTGGAATATTGATAATGTGGGGGACTAAGTTGATACGACCCTATAATTTCAGGGACCAAATTGGATATTTACTCATATATGTTTAAAAAAAGTTTTTGTCCGCGTGTATTTAGTCGGTGGTATTATTATACTCGGAACGCAGTTCCTGATCGTTCATTATAATAATAATGCAGATATTGGTATATCGTGTACTTTGAAAATGGGATAAAAAATTTGAGGATGAATGGAAGATCATGTATTTATTTAGTAAGTAGTTAATAACTCCAAAACTTGAAGGAGGCATATAGCGAAAGAAGGAGAAAGAGGATGAGCAGCGGCGCAGGAAAGGTGGTGTGTGTCACCGGTGCTTCTGGTTATATAGCTTCATGGATCGTCAACTTCCTCCTTCAGCGTGGTTACACTGTCAGGGCCACTGTCCGCGACCCAAGTCAGTGCTCACTCTCCCTCCACCACTATTCTTTTCCTCTTGTTTCACTTTTTTTTATATAATATATTTGGGTTTTTATTTTCTCTAATATTGCCTCTTAAAAAAAGTGATTAACGATAAGATTGTGGTCATAACTCATAACCCCCCTTGTGGTATTTGATCCATCACCCCCACTTTCCCATCTTTTTTTGGTTTACAAAAGTTTAGATTCGGGGATGACATGTCTAGGAAAGAACACCAACTTCAATGAGAACTTATCGTGGGATTTATATATCGCTTATCAAAAAGAGAAATCTGAAAATCGAATATAAACCACAATGAGTATCGATGGACGACTTGATTAGATATATCAAACCCTATTATGTATACTTTCCCGCCTTTGATTGGCAAAAATTTGTACCTAGTGTTAGTATTTGCGGCACATTAGTTGGATGGTTTTGTCTAAGGTGCACCTCCTTAAAAGGGATGCACCCATGCACCATTTTTTTTAGAGCAATCTGGATCAATGAAGGTGCCACATTGGTTTTGGTTTGTTATTGACCCGGTCAACCAGCTAGGCAGCTAAAATTGGGTCAAACGTATTCAATACCTTGTATTTGTACATTACATCTTTGTTTTTTCGTATTTGCACGTATAGACCAAAATATTTGTGTTTGTATTTGCACCTAAGTCCTTTTTCTCTGTTTTTCCATATATATATATATATATATAATTTTATTTTGTTAAATTTTTTTAAATAAAAGGAATTGGAATATTAGAAGAGCTCCTCAATGTGTCTGTCTAAACCAGACCTCCATTACCATAGTTGACCCACAAGTCAAGTTCGTTGGTGAAATCTAGCCATTCATGCTCAGTTGCCATTTGGAATACCTAAAATGGTGAAATGCCTAAATCCATCTGGAATGGTGAAATCCCTACAAAAAATTTTCAACAAAAGAAAATGGTGAAATCCCTAAATCCATTTGGAATCCCTGCCTCCATCTGAAAGCAACATTTGGTAACCAAAATTTTTTTTCCCAATTTTCTTTCATGACCTTATGACGTGGATCTGGTTGCACCAGGAGAGAGGGCGTGGATCCATCTCGATTCTGGAAGTCAAATGCACCAGAAGAGAAGGCGTGGATTCGGTTTCTGGACGAGACCGCCGCCGGCGGTTCTCAACAGTCCGAGTCGCGATTGGACGAAGTCCCGACAATGAAAGGCGGAGCACGGCCGAGAATGAAGGCGGCGTGATGGATCAAATCTGAGGAAGGTCAACGCTGCTCTGGTCCATGACAATGCGTAGACAGATGCAAGGTGGTTCACAGGTCCGTGGTAAGAGATTGTTGTCGTGACAATGCTTCTGGCATGGGGGTGATGGAGGTTGGCGTTGGTGATTGGATGTGCGGTGCGGCGGTCGGTGAACGGAGCTGAGAGGAAGATGAAGGAGAATGAAAGGTAGACTTCGGGATTTCGGGCATTAGGAAAAGACAAAAGTAAAGAGAAAAAAAGTATTTTCTATATTAAAATAAAAATAAAAATATTGTATATGCAAATATTGTAAAGATATTAGCACCTATAATGTAAATACAAAAATAATGGGAGACTGCAGCCAAAAATGTTGAAATTTCAACTCATGATGACAAGTGACAAATTGAATGGACCTGATTGCTCCATTTTAAGGTGCACTCATCTACCATAAAAGCACCCTAGTTTCATATATTAGATTTTCCTTATTTTTTCCTCATTCGAGTATAATAAAAGCTTAACTTGGAGCGTTAGGTTTTTCCTTATTTTTTTTCATCCGGACAGGCCCACTAATTATACTATTTGTCCTATTTGAATTGCAATGACGTTTGATACAAGGACGGGGGATTAATTGAACGATGCCATTATTTCAACTTTTCAACCTCCAGAGTTTTTTTTTTTTTTTTTGACTGAATAACAACTTCAACCTCCAGAGTTAACACTTAAGTCTCACTCTTTTTTATATTTATATAAAATATATTAATTTTATCTTATAATGCAAAATAAGTTAATATTCAATCACACTGATGATATAAACATATAATATCTACATATGATGTCCTAGCCACTAGGGAAAAACATTTTCCTTAATTAATTCAATTTTACTGCAAAATATTTGGTACTCTCAAATGTCGCTGCATAACATAATAATAAATTCCATTAAATTAATAATTATCATATCTTAAAATTTGAATAAATTAAAGAATTTAGTTGATATGTATTGTTACTGGGAAGATTTTTTATACTGTCAATCAATTATAGATCATCATATCATTAAAAATATTTGATTCTTGTCATAAGTACATTTAAAGTCACACAAAAGATAATTTATTATTATAATTGACCGTGTAAATAAATTTACACTAAAGTGTATCAACATTAAAGTCTAAATTAAATAATCAATGAATTTAATTGATGATATATTAATAAATAATTAATTCAGTTTTATACAAGCCTGTATATGCACATACTATAGGGATGAAGATCTTCTATCTCACTTTCCTGTCACATTCTCTGTCTCCCACTAATGACAATCTGTCGTTTAATAAAATAAAAACATACACCCTCTGATCCTATATATAAGAAACATTTGACAAAATCATCAAGATTGGAATCTGTTGATTTCATTTAATACTTTTATAAATTTAAATTTTATTTCATAAATGTCCTTATATTAATTACTCCCAAATCACTAACTTAATTACTTCTAATATTCTCTCTCATAATAAATAAGGGTATAATTGAAATTTAACATTAAATGCATTTAAAAATGGGTCACTTTTTCTTATATATTGAGCCAAAATAAAGTCAATTTTATCTCTTATATTAAGGATCAGAGGGTGTAACTCATTAATATCTATATACATCCTCAGCCTTTGATATTGATAGGGGACATCGAGACATCAATTTTTGGGACACCAGAATTTTGTGCGTACTATAGGGGATAATGATCATTTATCTCACTTTTCTATCACATTCTCTGTCTCCCACCAATTAATAACAATGTTCACTTAATAAAATGAAATAAAAGCACAACTCATTGCACAAAAATCTGTTGTCCCAAAAAATGGTATCTCGGTGTTCCACACCAATCAAATGTTGGGAATGAGCACAAATGTTAATGGGTTGTGATTTTGTTTTCTTAAGTGTCAAATTGTTATTAGTAGGAGACAAAGAATGTGACAGAAAATAGGGACAGAAGATCTCAATCCACAACTCATTAACAAATCCTCATCCTCATCCACGGTGTCTCCGATCTCCATCTCTTGGTCGGACGGAAATCTTCCATCTCAATTTTCTGTTACATTTTCTCTTTCCGTCGATAATAATTTGACACTTGAAAAAAATTAAATTATAACTCATTAATGTTTATACTCATTCTCAATATTTGATTGATGAGGATATCTTAGACTCCATTTTTTGGATAGTAGATTTTTGTTCCTCAATGTCAAGTGTCAAGTAGTAAAGTCCTAACAAACAAGGTACATGGCAGTCCATTTCTCATAATTACCACTTTCTCTCCATTTAGCTCTTCTCCCACTTTCCTTCCCCTTGTTCCTGTGTCCCCCACAATAAAGAAGGGAGTGATTTCCTCTTCACATGGCTTCTGCTCTGCCATTACTCCACTGCCTTAACCGTCCTCCTAACGTTGGTGGTCCCCTTCTAAGATCCACCAGCAGCTTCAACAAACCCAGAACTCTCTTCCTAATTCCAAAGAAACTCATCTCATCATCACTAGCCCTCAAATGCTCTTCCATCTTCTCAAGCCTAACCCCCGAGTTGGACGAAGAATTTGATGAAACCCTCTTCCTGGAAGATTCATCATCAGAGCCTCCCTTGAATGAAGTATGGAAGGAAATCCAAGGCTACAACGACTGGGAAGGTCTTCTAGATCCCATGAACCCCAATCTACGTCGTGAAATCATTCGCTACGGTGAATTCGCTCAAGCCTGCTACGACTCCTTCGACTTCGATCCACACTCCAAGTACTGTGGAACTTGCAAATACCATCCAGCACATTTCTTCGAGAAGCTAGACATTTCATACACAGGCTACACCATCAGCCGCTATCTCTATGCAACTTCCAACATCAACCTCCCAAACTTCTTCCAGAAATCGAAGATGAGCAGCGTGTGGAGCCCCCATGCAAACTGGATGGGTTACGTGGCAGTATCCACGGACGAGGAAGAGATCAAACGGTTGGGACGCCGTGACATAGTGATTGCATGGAGGGGAACAGTTACATACATCGAATGGATCTATGACCTCAAAGATATTCTCCGTCCAGCTCATTTCAGAAAAGATCCAACCATCAAGATCGAATCAGGGTTCTATGATTTGTACACTAAGAAAGAAGATTCATGCAACTATTGCTCTTTCTCAGCTCGTGAACAATTACTTTCAGAGGTGAAGCGTCTTCTTCAATACTACCAAGAAGAAGAGATCAGCATCACAATCACAGGGCACAGTCTTGGTGCTGCTTTGGCTTTGCTGAGTGCGTATGACATAGCTGAGTTGAAGTTAAACGTTGTTCAACATCATTCGGATCTACTTACCACCACTAAGAAGAAGAATATACCTGTTACGGTGTTCTCCTTTGCGGGGCCTAGAGTTGGGAATTTAAAGTTCAAGGAACGGTGTGAGGAGCTTGGAGTGAAGGTGTTGAGGGTGATTAACGTGCATGATATGGTACCAACAGTGCCAGGGATAATAACCAATGAGAAGTTTCAGTTCCAAAAGTACATAGAGGATGCTTTGTCTTTTCCATGGAGCTATGCACATGTTGGTGCTGAGCTTGCTTTGGATCACACGTGTAGCCCGTTTTTGAAGGCAACGAATGATCCAGGGTGCGCACATAACTTGGAGGCACATTTGCACTTGGTGGATGGGTATCATGGGAAGGAGAAGAGGTTCAAGTTGGCATCAAAGAGGGACATAGCACTGGTGAACAAGAGCTGTAACTTCCTCCGGGGTGAGTACGGGATCCCCCCACATTGGCGGCAGGACGAGAACAAAGGGATGGTGAGGAGCAGAGATGGGCGGTGGGTTTTGCCGGAACGACCACGAGTAGAGGCACATCCACCAGATACGGCACACCATCTTCAGCAAGTGTTAAAGAACCACTTTGCCGATCAGCAATTAGAAGCCACATAATCTTTTCTTTTTTTTTTTTTTTGTTCCGTGTAAAGGTCAAAATTGATCCTTCATAAAAAAATCGTAGTGATATTTTGATCGTTGAAAAAAAAAATATCAATTTGATTTTTAAAAATATAAAATGTAGGTCAAATTGATCCTTTTTAAGGTAATTTTTAGGGATATTTTAGATCCTGTCAGGAATTATTTTGATCCGTATTTTATATTCTTGAGGACCAAATTTGATATTTTTCATTTCTTAAAAATCAAAATATCACCGTGATTTTTTGTCGAAAATCAATTTGAGTCTTTAGTCTTTTTCTTTTTGGAAAATATCTGTTAAATTCAGGTTTTAAGGCTTTCTCCAAATTGTATCTTTTAAAAATTGGTGCAATCCTATACTATACGACTTCTTTTGGGAAAGATAGATTATAAGTATTTCAATTGTTTTTGAATGCTTTCAGCTATTTTGTAAAAAATCTTTTATGTTTGGTACTTAAATTATTTTTTAAAAAAAGTTTTTTTCTAAAAAAACTATTTTTAGAAACATCTAATATATTGGACGGTTTGATTATTTTCATGATGATTATATTCTCATAATAACAAACGTTCCTCCCAGTATACCCCAACGGTTCCCTACCAAAATCATTACTCCCCACGAAAAAACTCTCATGGGCAATGTTAAATTTGCTCCATCTTTCATTACTAATTCCACCAACCAATCTCATCAATTTAATAACTCCACCAAAAACAAACTCTCATTTGTTAAGCGGCCGTATACCCCTTTCCCACTATTGTAAAAAAATAATACATTTTGTTTTTCATACTCATGAAAAAAATATTACAATTTTGTTCAATTTTTTTATAAATAGAAAAAATTTGATGACAAGATATACAAAATAAATAAACAAGTTCTAACTAATGTTGAAAAAAATATCAAATATTATTATTACAAACAACTAACTTCATGTTCTTTTTCGTAATTTATTATTTAAAAGTGATTGTTTTTATATCATCCAAACGAAATAGATTATCTTAAAATCATTTTTTAGCAAACACACCCAAACAAAAACTGACTGTGATTATAATCGATTATCACAATAATCGATTATCAGCATAATCTAATTTTTTCAACTTTCCCAAACACACCCTAACTACTCTTTTTTGGATCAATATGAAACCTTCATTTTAATATATTAACTTATTCACCTTTGGATTTATTTTGATTTGATTAAAAATTTGATGTCAGATTGTCATTTTTATTGGTTCATCTTACTTGATCAAAATGATGCATGTATATATCATTTTTTGAAAGATGTACCGTAACATCACCTGTGTTTTTTTTTTTTGGTACAAGCATCACCGCTGCTTTAAACATGCTGAATTTATAGACATTCTATTCTACTGCACGTGGGATAAAGCTCTTACCTTAAAGTAGATTTATATTTCCATACACTTTAACTAATCAAACATAAATATACATTTATTTTATACTTTTACACTTGCTACATGTGAATGTGAGCGTAGGTGAAGGAGTATTGAAGTATAAAATATGTTAGATGGTACGAGTATAATTTCCTAAACTGCGTACAAAAGTTTAAAAGGATATTATTGCATTTTGTATTGTTGCAAGTGTTTTTTTATATCTTTCTTAATTTTAGTTAATTACAGGAATGTGTTTGAGTTTAATTTCTTTGCATTGAGGGTGTAAAATTTTTTATACTGTCAGCCAATCATCAATTATGATATGAATGACTTTTAAGATAGTTAGGATAAGAATCAAATAAATACACTGACATGATAATTTATGATTAGATGTCTGTGTAAAAAAATTTATATTATCAATATATAAAAATTAAACTCCATGTGTTTATGTTTTCGTCAAACCATGTATGATATATATAGCATCCCTGTTAAAGTATAACATATTTTAATGGTAGAATATTATACCCAATAGTATTGGTCGTAGTTATGGCCTAAGACGATATTCATCTGTAATATTAAGGATTCGAATCTTAAAATCGTTATTTCGATGGGGATTTTACCTAACTATCATTCCCGATTTTATGATTAGTCGCACAATTTTCATATGAGAATTATACTGGATCAAACACAAAAAAAAGTTGGAATATATATTGTATAAATAAATAATTTGTTTTGTTAAAGCCACATAATTTGTGTGGCTAACAAATGAAATAAAATGTTTGATACACAACTCCCAGCGTCGTGTCATCTTATATGTATTACGGTGATGAAATCAAATCAAAATATTAGTGTGTAAAAAATTATCACATTATTTTACGCTGTAAATAAATCATAAATTACTACATTATTATAAATATTTAATTTTTATCCTAATTATTTTAAAAGTCGTTCATATTATAATTTGTGATTAATGGGAATGGATTTTTTCATGTTAATTTTTTCTCCAGTTGAATCTCAACCCCTCATTTTTAAAATATTAAAAAAGGGGGAGAGGGGGATTGAATGACGGGGATGTTCAACATCAACATGAGAGAATCCAAGTGATTTTCAACGTGAGAGAATCTACTTCCATAATTGATTGACTATATAAAATACTTTACACTAATAGTATATATAAATTAAACTTATTAATTTAAGTACTGAAACAAATCCGGATATTTGTTTCAACATTGACATATTTAATTATACCATTCTATTAAAATTAATAAAACGTTGGACGAATTAGTAATTTTTTTTAATTTTTTAGTTAAATTACTGATTTGCGATTTATATATTGTTCCAGTATCATGACCAGTAATCAATTGCCAGTCCAAATTTAACACTTACTGTGATGGGAGTGAAACGTGCATGGGTAACAATAGTGACAGGTCCATGGTATTGGGAATTTTTTTTTTTATTAAAAGAAAGATATTTATTTATTCAAATTGATAAAATATATCAAAAATAATGTAAATTTAACATCTCTTAAAATCGAAAAAGATGAATTTGCGAATAAAATCACAATACCTAGGTTAATAGCATAAAATGGCAAAATACCTACAAATATGACAAAATCAAAGTGACCGGATACCCATGCCTTCGAATCTGTAATGTTGACGCCCTAGTCTTGATTGAATCTGTAATGGATCGAAGCTGATCTGTCAATCTAGACCAAATGAACACCGCAACAAGACGGAAACTAAACAACGTCGCACCAAGACGACAAACAAAACAACACCGCATTCAGACGATGAAATCACGGAAAAACACGGAAGAAAAACCAAAACTATGTGAAAAAAATCACTTATTTAGATAAAAGGAGACAAAAACGATGTAAAGAGATGATTCCAGACCAAAAAATGGCCTAAAACCATCCCCTTCGTTGGATGAGGAAGAAGGAAGAGAGGAGTAAAGAGAAGATTGAGAGAGAGAAACGACTCTTGATATTAGGAAATTATAGCATGGAAAATGTTATATTTTATAAATGCGTTAGGACTTAGCATAAACTATACACATTATATATTAACTTGAGCTGGTAAGTCTCACAATATACAAAATGATATAGCCTAGCTATATGATTTTTTTTTTAAAAAAAAAGGTTAGTAACACAATCTTTATGTATTATCGAAGTAAATATTTTTATGTTATTAATCAATTATAAATTATCACATCAAAAAAAAATATTTGATTTTCGTCATAACTATTTTATAATGCATTTGATGGCACGTTTACATAGACGTGGACGGGATTTTGCTGAAGGTATATAGTTGTAGCTTTCCCGTTTGAAGTTACAAAATTTACAAGTCATTCAAAAAAGAGGAACCAAACATAGACTTAAAAGCCACGCATAAAATAATTTATGATTGATTGACAGTATAAATTTTTTTACACTAACAATGTATCAAAATTAAACAATCTTTAATACAATATTTTTATACATCTTTATTATTGAGTGAATTTCATGTGAGATCTACAAAATCAAATGAGTCCACTCTATATTTAATAAATCATTCAATCAATAATAAAATTCACCTATGAACGCTTGAATGAGATGACACATGGTATCGAGTTCGAATTCGAGCTCTAAGAATGCATAAGCGTTAAAACTTTTGAGGGTGTAACACCCCGCCATCGCGGGTGTCATTTTCATAACCCCAAACACATAACGTATGAAAATAAAATTTGCTGGTTCACTTTCGAAAAAAAGATTCCTTTACTTCGGTCTTACTTATTGTGAAAATAGTGATAAAATTTTTCCTTCTTACTACACTGCAAAACATATGTATACTCAAGATAAAGATTAACGCTACTCATATACACATACTTGTATCAGTTTAACGACATACGTAGGAGACCCTAGACAACACATCCGTCTCCAAATACATTGACAGAAGCAACATATTATAATTCCAAATACTAGGTAGCGATGTGTCTGAGAATCGTATTTCCAAAACCCTAGCCATCAGTAGTCACTCACAGACTAGCCAAAAGACACTACCTCAAAAGAAAACCCTAAGCTGGTCTAGTACTAACAACAGACACACTACCTAACATACACTGTATTCCTGAGACTGAGTCTCGTCTTCAACCGTCCACACCTCTTCGTCTTCAGCACCGAGCATATCATGCTACTGAGTCTCTATATGACCCAGAGAACTGTTGACAAACATCTGTACATGTATCCAAAAACACAATAGGGTGTCCAACATGTACAAACAAGGGTAAAAAAACCAATATATGAATCCAAAAACACAATAGGTATATACCCAAACACGTACAAAAGTTTCATATAAGCATATCTCACAAAATATCATCATGCACAATATAGTACATCATATATCAAAGTACTAACAGTAAAACACAAGGGCCTCGTGCCCAACAATCAACGTTGCTTTCAAAACGTATGCATTAGCACTTCCATATAAGTCAACTAATATTCAATCCTAGATTTCCAGAACTACCATCACCAAAAGAATGAGTTGATCAAGCTTGGGGTACATTGGCCATCAAGCAGCAATGTCTAGCACCAGCGTGCCATAATAACTAGCACCAACGTGCCATAACTAGCACCCACGTGCCATCACTAGCATTAACGTGCCATAACTACATTGTCCAACTCAGGGTACAATACGAACACACAGCACATGTGACATCATTGTCCATCAAGGCACAATGCTATAACAACAAGTCATCTCAGGTTTTCCTTACCATCAAGGTCCCTCGTTTCATGGCACGTCTGCCCAACACATAAATGCATGAAAGAACTATTTAGTTTCCGTCGGTCTATTTTTGTCGTAATTATATTTCCTCGTTGTAACATCAACGCTAACAACCACCACAATGTCTTAGACTCTTTAAGCCTCAAAAACATTTTCTCAAAACAGGACATTTAGTCCAAAACAACTCAAATCCAAACATCCCTAACCGATGCACCAGTTTAGAATATTGGATTCAAGATCATAAAAACATCCTCAAGCTTACAGGACCACAAAGATCGTCCCTAAACCGACAGGATCACAACTAACACGGATCCTTGATCCACGTGTTTCTGCAGAACCCTAGAACCCCGACGTCTCGGTTTCTAGTTTCTAAGCTTTGAAACCACTTTTCTTGAAAACTCAAAAATCAAAAACCAAAATCTCCGACACTTACACAAACCTCGGGATCGGTTTTCCATAAAGCAAAACGTAATCCAAAGACCATTTCTTTTCCTTTCGTCGTTTTTTGGTAAAACACAAACCTTAAAACAAAGCTTGTAAAAACCCTTTTTCCTTGGATAAAACCAATGAATTTGAAAATCACGTTTCTCAAAACGCTTTTGCTCAAACGGTTAACTTTATTAATTTAAAAACTAATAAAGATTTCTAACACCCTATTTATCTTAAAAACATCGTTTTTCGTTATTAAAGACATATTTTCACAACTTTGCTCTTTGAAGTTGATTTTCCTTAAAAGCAGCTGTTCATTATTATTTTATTTCAAAAAAGATAATTAATTATTATCTCTTAAATTAAATTGAGAAACAATAAAACATTATTATTTTTCTCCATTCCACGTCTCAAGCTTTTAAAGCTTTTAAGTTACACGATGTCAGATCCTAATCGATATTAGGTCTTCTAATGCCTTAAATCCCACAGCAGGGCACACGATACATCCATACAATTATTCAACAATTATATCATGTATCCACATATATCAGCAGTTATGTCATGCATAGTCAAATCAACAGCAGTAAATAAACAATCAACCAATAATCAGATACAAACATTTATTTACATTACAAACACCCAAAGCAGCATATAGCTGTCAGAATTTGAACTCCTCAGGTTTATCCCCTTACCTCTTGTAGTCCCAAGGTAAGCAGTAGACACCCGATCAATCTGGCAAGTGGCTCAGTTAGCTGCCAATCACTATATACATACAATCCATAAAAGGCATTAACTCAAAAAAACAAAGATTTCTCATACTGCACCACCCCTAGGGTTCAGCCCTATTACACTAAAAATAGCTAGGGAGCTCCAAAAATTCTCATTTCTTGGATAACACCCTAACTAAGTGTGATAACCCTAGATATCAACTCAAAACATAAAAAACCAACCAAAACCCTACCCTACTCAATAGGGGGTTTCGGCCCCTCTATGGTTAAATACCCTCAGAGATTTCTTGGCTCTATGCTCTTGGACCATACAAGTATGTTATGAACCTAGGCCATAGAAATTAGTTTGGTATTGAAATGATTTTTCTACAATTTTTCATTAAATTTTGAAGGTTTCGGGTTAAAACCTTAGCATTTCTAACCATAGAAATTAAAGAAGAATAAAGAGAGATAGAGAGAGCTAGCTACCTCCTATGCTGATCTCCTTCAAAAATGAGTGAAGAAGCTTCACAAAACTCAAGCTTTTCAAGCTCCAAAAATGGAGAAAAGGTGAGGAGACAAGAAAGAAAGGAGAAAAGGAAGAAGAAGGGCTGTTGCTCGAAAATTTCTTCGGGGAAAAAGAGTGAAGAATAATGTGTTTATATAGGAAATGTTAAGTGAAGGTGAAAGGTAAAAGTAATTAGTAAAAACTTAACCAAGGGCAATTTGGTCAATTCACGTCCCGACATTTTGAAAATCCTCGCGACACTGATAAGAGTCCCCAAATAATTTAACATTGCCCTGGTATAAAAATTATCGGCTCAAGGTTCTCGAAAAACCTTAAGACAGCTCAAATCGTCTCCCCGATCGATTATCGGCCCGAATATAAAATATTATTTATATTTTTGGACGTCAGGACACATTTTAGCAAAAAGGTAGAGGATTGAATTCTAAGACTAATGATCCTGACCGTTAGTCAAAAAAGGTCTTGATAGTAGAAAAACACTATCATCAGAAAAACATAGATCGGACTCCGTTTGAGTTTTCGGCCCAAAATTTAACCGTAGGCTCCTACAATTATTTGGAACATGAATATGATTTTAGTTTTCCCAAAATCATTTTCTAAAATCCAGATAAAAATATAAACTCATTTATATAGTTTATTGGTTTTAGAAAGCGTGAAAATTGGGGTGTTATAGAGGGAGAGTTGCCGTCCTTGTGGTCCTACACGACACGAGAGATTAGTCTCCACAGTTGGCTTTTTTTTTAATATCACCTTTTTCTTTTTTATTTATTGAACTATCATGATTTTGAAATTAAGTACTAATCTACCACCTTTTTTTTTTTTTTATCTGTTAAGAAGTCCTTTTCACTAACAACGGGTTCTCTTCATGGTTTTATATTTTCTTTTTAAATTAATTTTAATGATTGTTAATTATTGTAATTGATTAATTTAGTTAATTAATTTGCTTATTATTTTAATTAATTTAAATAGTTACTGATTTTTTTTATGTTGTGACGGATAAAAGCAACGATCGAGATTGCACCAACGAAATCAACGATTGAGATTGCATCGGGAGAGGAAATGTCCCATGTTGATATGTCATCGCTACTTGTTTGAGTGTTGCACACAATTACATGACGTATGTGTCACACATGTACACACTGGGCAATGTCTTCAACGTTTACCGCGAAGAGTTTAGCGTGGTGCCCAACAACGCTTATTGGCCAACATATACTGTAGTTGAGGTGTGTCACAATCCATACATGCGGAGAAATCCAAAGTGTTGTCCACAGTCAACCCGCATTCATACGAAGATGGATATCAGGGAAAGTGATCCCCGTAAGAGATGTGGGCTGTGTCGGAATGAGGGTCATAGTAGGAAAAACTGTCCTAACCGTCAGAACCTTTTACGCAATCGTAGAATATTTGTATCTTTAATTAATATTCAATATTTTCTATAAGATCTTTATTCATTATTATTATTATGGTGTTAACTAAATAAATAAATAAATTATAATAATTAATTTAATTAATTATAATAATTAATATTAATTAATTATTATAATTAATTAACTTTTTAAATTAATTATTTAAACAAAATAATTAATTAAATTATTTAACAATTAAATTAATTAAATGAAGTAATTAAAAAAAAACAACGATGGGAAGTCGCTGTTAAGGGCGAGACTTCCCAACTATATATGAAAAAAATATAATAAGATACCTAGAGAAGTCGCTTGAGAAAGCCGAATTCTCAACATATAAAGAAAAAGTGATACATTGGTACATAAAAGGAAAACCATGATAGTTCAGTAAAAAAAAAAAAAAAAAAAAACAGGTGATATATGAAGGAAAAAAAATGTTCTCAGGGGCATCACTTGCACCACTTCCTACTTCAAAATGTTCAAGTGGGGAGACCCCAGAAACTTCACATTATTCTTGTCTCTTATGCCTATGAGTTGTGAATCGGGGTCATTGCAGAGCTTCCTAATGCATCAATGGCCAATAGCACTCAGCAACATGTTTTAAAAAAAAATAATGTTTTATTTTATCAATAGCATGTTTGTTTTTTTGGGCAAAAATTTCTTTTTTTCTTCATTAACCTGTTGTCAAGATACATTAACAGGAAATAAAAGAAGGAGAACTGGATAAATAAAAAATCAAAATCTTTGGCATTTACTGGTAATCGGATTGACTCGGTTAAAATGGAGTGAGTATGGAAACTCAATTCCAAAGTTGGAGTATGGAAGAATCTGCCCTTTGAAAACAATCATGGTATAAGTGGGAATTGACTGGGCCACGACAACAACTTTTTTTTGGTAACCGGCCACGGCAACAATTTTGAGGGACGGGCTAGTCAAATTTTACCAATTGGAACTAGAAGCAGCATCACAGGCCTGAAAAATCCTCATAACTTCCGACGAGTTAGAGTTAGAGGCTTATAAATATTAAACTGACATCAGGGCCTCAGGGGCTTAAGGAGTCAGGACAAACACGTAGCCTCTGAAGCTATAAGATATATAATTAGGACATTTACTTTTAAAATCCTACTATTTATTATTCTTATCTTCCTTTTCTATTTTTTTTTCATTTAAATTTCAGAAATACGCTTTTGATATTCCCACCTCTATACTAAATTTGAATACTCTACGAAAATATCTCCGTAGTGTACTCAAATTTCAGTACATTACGAAGGTATTATTTTTCGTAAGATATTCTAAATAAAATACCTTGTACTCAAATTCCATTGCATACATTATGAAAATTATAGTTCGGTATTCTAAATAAAATACCTTACGGAAACTATAGTTTCCGTAGTGTACTCAAATTTCAGTACATTACGGAAGGTATTCTAATACCTTACAGAAACTATAGCTTCCGCAATGTACTGAAATTATTTACGGAAACAAAAGTTTTTGTAATGTATTGTTCAGTATTCGTAAGGTATTTTCTTTAGAATACCTTACGGATGTACTCAAATTTCAGTATATTTTTCGTATGGTATTCTAAATTATAATACCTCTCTTCCCTCGTCGCACACGCTGCTTACGTCGGAGTGACAATGGGATTGGGTGGGGTTCGTAACAAAGGGGGAGGGAAGCAAAAGGAAGAAGGAGGAAGTGGGAGGGTTTTACAGGAATAACCAGAGAGCATGAAGGAGTAGGGTGGATACCGTTTGTAAAGAAAATGAAGAAATGAAGGTGGGGTACGATTGGGAAAAAATTGGGGGTAAAAAGAGTTTGAGGAGGGTAGGAAAAGTAATTGAGTAAATCCTCAATTTAGTCTCTGAAATTGTAAGGTCGTATCAATTTAGTCCCTGAAATTATAAGGTTCGTATCAACTTGGTCCCTGACGGAGGGACTAGATTGATTAACGTTTGACAACTTTAGGAATGTTTTTAAAATTTCGAAAATGTTAGGGACTAAGTTGATACGATCTTACAATTTCAAGGACTAAATTGAAGATTTACTCAAAAGTAATTGTAAGAGAATGGGGAGAATTTTTGTATAGGGATAAAAATGGATAAAGGTATTTATGGGATTTAATTGAAAAAAATTGGGGAAGGGAAGTAAGAAAAGAAAATAATGGGATATTAAAAGCAAAAGCCTATAATTAACACGAAATGTACTTTGATACAACAAGGGCTTGAATTGTGTTGGGCCCAAATTGTTGACACTCAAAAGATTCAAACTTAGTTTAAGCGTTGATAGCATAGCACTAGCAGTGTGGCTTTGGATTAGCTATAAAAAGAAAAGATTATTTTAATAAATAATTAAAAAAATTAATTATAATAAAAATAGTTTTAGATTTAGATATATTGATAAAAAAATAATTTAAAATAATATATTTTGTTTGTGCTTTTAATAATTAGATCAAGGGTTCATTAAGAATTTTTCTTTATCATTTTAAATTTTTTTCATCATTTCAGTTACTTTTATCTACATATGTCAATTTCACTTATAATTTTTTTTATCTCAATAAATATTTTTTATATAATTAATCATTCTCAATTTCTCATATATTGTGTGTTTGGATTATGCGATTATTGTTTAAATTGATTATAATAAAATCAAATTTATGTTTGGATGTGTTAGATGAAATATGATTTTATGACACTCTCACTATGCCACATTAGGGAATAATTGACGCTACCTTCACCAGCATTTTCCCGTGAAACTCTAGAAAATGAGGCGGAAGAATATTCCTAGCGCTTTCTTAAGGAAGCGCTAGCAAATTGGGAGACTTTACCAGCGTTTTCTTAAGCAAGCGCTGGGAATACTCTTATTATGGGAATTGTCAGCGCTTTCTAAAGAGAGCGCTGACAAAGGTGTAGAACCTTTATAAGCGCTTTCTTAAGAAAGCGCTGGGAATACTCTTATTATTGGAATTGCCAGCGCTCTCTTTAGAAGCGCTGGGAATACTCTTATTATTGGAATTGCCAGCGCTCTCTTTAGAGAGCGCTGACAAAGGTGTAGAACCTTTACTAGCGCTTTCTTTAGAAAGCGCTGACAATGTCCCTTTTTTAATATTTCAATTTCCCACCTACAGGTTACTTTTCAATTTCAATCTAGTCTCGCGCGCCTAGAGCTCCGTATTCCTTCTCGTGACTCTCACCGTCCTACCGTCGTTCTGCTCATGCACCATCGTGACCCTAAGCCCCTCACCGTGCCACCATCTTCCTGCTCACAGCATCAAAATGACCACCGCGTCACCATCGTCTTGCTCGCTGCACCAAAAGGACCACTGCGACCCTCAAACCTTCCCTAATTTCCCGTCATTCTTCCTTCGCGCAACCTCCTGCTCGCTGCTCTCTCTTCTCACTGCCATTGTTGCTTCCACTGCGAGGGTTCACTCCTCTCTGCTTGGGTTCTCAACTCCTGCCATTGTTCTTTTGAGTTTTTCTTTGTGAGTTTCTCCCTTTTTTGATTTTGAGTTTTGAGTTTCTCAACTACTGCCATTGTTCTTTTGATTTTGATTATTAGAAATCCTTTTTTTGTTTTTTTTATGCTTGAAATTTTGGTTGTTTTTCAACTACCACCTAATACTTTTGATTTTGATTATTAGAAAATTTGAGTTTCTCAACTACTGTCATAGTTTTCTCTCCTATTATACTTTCATTATGCTTGTGTCAATTTATTTCACCTGTTTGGTTTTAAATCATCTGTATCTTAATTGTTTGTTTTGCTTGTGTTGATTTTGCAAATTGTTTTGGTTTGCAGGAGGAAATAGATAAAACAAATGTAAATATATAAAAAAAAAAGGAATTGCCCGCGCTTCCTTGAAAAAGCACTGGTAAAGGTGCACAATTGCCAGCGCTCCCTTGGAAAAGTGCTGGGAGCGCTGGCAATTGTGTACAATTGCTAGCGCTTTTTCAAGGGAGCGCTGGCAATTGTGCACCTTTACCGGCGCTTTTTCAAGTGCTAGCGAACTTTTCCCTCCTTTGCTAGCGGATAGATAGCTAGCACCCGAAAGCGCTAGCGAAGGCCTAAAAAAAAACGCTGGTAAAGCTCTTTTTTGTTGTAGTTCTTTCATTTGAGTTATGTAAAAAAATCATTTTTACACAATAAATTACTAAAAAATTTATGAAATCATTTGTATAGTTTAGTAATATTTGTTCGGTAGTTAATTATGTAAAGGTGAAATGGAAAAAATATAATTGATTTGAAAATAATCTAACAATTTTTTTAAATAAACTTCAACGTTTTAACTTTTTTAATAATCATTTTTTTCATAATAAACATTTATTTTTGTAATTTAAGCAGATTTATCAAATATGTCAGATTAACTCTGAAACAACTTTTCCCATAGATATTAAATCTATATGATAAACATGTTTGTATTCCAATGAGAGAGATGATGCTTATTATGAATGTTAACGTAGTAAAAATGGACTCGGCAACTTTGAGGTTACTATTACTATACCAGAGTGATTTTGAAATATGTGATGCAATCAAGCATATGTTCGACAAACTTGAAGCCTCCTTCAAAAAAAAAAAAAAATCTTGAAGCCAAGCTTGAAATTGAAAGGACTCGAGGTTGTTTTGCAATGAGGCTAGGCAAAGATTTATTAGTTAATTTTTATTTTACCAAAGTTCATAATAAAGCTCAAACCAAGCAAGGTTCAACTACAAACCAGATTTGAATAAGAGAACATATCAAAACGGAACACATGCATAGGCTTTTCAGCAACTTAGAGGAACACCCACTCAATAAAAGTTGTACAACCACAAACTATATGAAGATATAGCAAAGGCGCAGGTACGCACAAAACAACTTCGTTTTTTATGTTGCACATATTTATCATGTGCATTTTCCAGGAAATAAATATAGAGAAAAAGTACAAATAGATTTTATAATAATAAAATAATTCTCAAAAAGACTATAAGTGACAGTGACAAACTTCAAATCATATAACAGTGACGCATTGAAAGTGAAGCTGATAGGCGAGAAATTGAATTTGCTAACAAACAAAAGTAAAAGAAAAAGGTAGGAAGGGAAATGCAAAAAATGTAAATTCCGTATAATAGTTCTTAAATAAAATATTTTTTAATAAAACAATTATAATATGTAAAGAAAAAATGAGTATATTGGGGAGGAGTTTATACCGTCACTCTCAAGTCAAAATTCCGTGAACAATTTTTATAACTAATAAAAACATTGGACTTTTACCAACAAAAAAAACATTGGACTTTGATAAAAAAAAAAAAAACAAAACAAAACATTGGACTAAAGACATCTCCTTTTTATAGTTGCCCCTTGTGGGCACGCTAATAGAAATCCATCGAAAAATAGTCAACCTTTGCTCAATTTTGCCAACGAATTTAATTTCAATTGTTTGTGACAAATATTAACAAATCAAATTGTTGAAATTTATTATATATTAAATTATAATGTACATAAATATTATAAAATTTAGTTAATAAATATAATTAAATATATAATAAAATTAATTTTTAAAAAACCATACATTATATAAATACTAACTAACTTTCTTTTAAATTTAATTGAAACAATGTTGAAGAATCAGCTGCCAGAAAATACAACCAAAATCCAACGGAGCCCACAAATCAATTGGCATAATAAATAAATAACACCAATTCCCTGGACTTTGGAGCTTGGACCAAGGGCCGGCCTGTCACTGTGTCTCATGTCTTCACTCTTGATTGGAGCTTAAATTATGATAAGACACCCATAAAATAAGATATTTTCTAAAATGAACAATTAAGAGAGTTTCTATTATTAGATAATTTAATGGATTTAAATCTTTATTTATTCACTTTAAAAAAAATTTCACTTTACAGGAGCATTTTCCTTAAATTAGTGTGGTATGAAAAAGTGTGGGGCATTCTAAAGGGGAAAAATGGTCGTGTTTATATTCTAACGAGAAAGTCTCAATATTTTAGTGAGGAAATATAAACACTAATGAAAGGATAAAGAATATTTTTTGTTTTCTCATTGAATTTAACTGTTATGTACTATCAGTATATGATAAAATTTTTTATAACGTCAATCAATCAGGAATTATGGTATAATGACTTTTAAATTAGTTAGGATAAAAATCAAATATTTTAATTTATGTGATAATTTCTGATTAATTGGATAATATAATTCTTTTTACAATAACATTATATACCAATTAAATCGTTTCTAATTTTTGTTGCGAAGAGATAAGTGGGGCATTATCAAAAGAATGTTAAAGTAGAATAAAATTTATACTAAAAAATGAAACGAATATAAAAAGGTTTGGACATATGAAAAAGAAGTTTGGAAAGCGCAGGTGCTGAACTGGTGATCGATGCCAATTGGCTAATCGCATGATTCGCGAGACGAGCAAACTATACCCCAAAAATATGAAAATGAAATTTTTTAATTCTAATTTTTTTTCAGTCTCTGATTAGATATCCTCATATTTATACAGTATTTTTCAAAATAAGTAAAGATATGTTAATCGTTAATTTAATTAAAATATAGGATAATCCTAATTTATTGAATAAGTTAGGAATAAACGGTATATTTTATTTGCTCATTTAAAAAATAAATTCAGATAGTCATTTTCAAAATATAAAACTAATGCTCATGTTGTTGTGGGACATTTTACGCTGAGACTAAAGTTCATGTATTTCTTAAGACAATGATTATAAAGTGAGCTTAATTGTTATGCAATGTAAATGTAAAAGAAATTATACAGTTAATCAATTATAAATTATAGTATAGTGATTTTTAAAATAATTAATATAAGAATCGAACATTTTTATTAATGTGTTAATTTATAATTGATTCATAATATAAAAAATAAATCTTTACACTGATAATTTATATTAATTAAATCCTTATAAATTATAAGTTTGTGAAGGAGACTTTACAAATGTTCTATACTTAGTAAAAAGTCGAGCCTTCCTTTTTATTCTCATTGAAATACAAAAAAAATGTATATTTTAAAAAATAATAATAACTAGATTAACCTTCTTGTTAAATTTGGTTCATCTGCCGAAGGTTTATTCATATTATTGATTAACTAATCATAATTTTATAAAATAAATAACTAAAATTATGATTGATTGATAAAAAATATAAATAAACAAATTGGAGTGGCAGTAGTATTACTCTTAATAAAATTAGAGAAATGTTTATTGGATATCAAAATATGGATAATAATATGATGTCCTTTATTTTTTTTTGTTGCATTTTTGAGTCTTAAGGGAAACCAAACTCCTTATCACTTGAACCAATCGGCATTAATATTATATTTTTTTTTATAACTATATTATTGGTATAAAGTATCCATCATCGTAAACAATGACTAATCTCCATTGATGGATATGAACGACATTTAAGGGTTATCCCTCCCAACTAAGTTTTTTCCATTCACAATAATCAGGAGTCAACCCCCTAATCACTTGTTTAAAAGGTTCGAACTCGTTATCACATAGAGAATAACTTGGACGTTGGTAGGGTTAGTATTATATTGATTAGACTGTATCTATATTTTCAATTTGAATATTATGTAATTCATCTATAATTTAATTCCAATCCAATCAAAAATTTAATTGATTGAATTAATTCAAGCATAATTCAAACTTTTATTGGTTGAATATTGAATTCAATTAAAACCTAATTATTAACTAATTGACATGAGAAGTAACGCCTCCAGAATGGCGTGTAGGTATAGGAAGGAAGAGGGAAACAACCAAACCAAACGAAACCCACCATACCATACCATACCATACCATACTAACAACAACCATAAATAAATAGTTCAAAGAAAAAACACAAGTCATCACTCACGACTCCTCCTAAGTCCTAACGAAACCAAAGTACTTCTCACGCACGCACATAAGAAAAAGGAAGAAGAAGAAAGAAGAAAGTGAAGGCTGCAACAACAACAACAACAACAATGTCTTCGATCGCTTTCTCCTGCAGTCCTGTTGGTTCCTCTTCCTCTTTCTCCAAACCCAAACTTTCCCTCTCCTTTTCCTCTTTACCCTCCCTCGTCTCCGCACTCCCACTCCCACTCCCACTCCCCTATCCTTCTCCCGCATCCAACGCCACCGAGATCTCCCTTTCATTCTCTACTCCACCGGTGGCGGCGGAGGAGGATCTTTCGGTGGCGGAGACGGAGGTGGCGACGACAACGAAGAGGGGAATGCGGGAGATGACGGCAGAAAGAAGGAGGCGATATTGGTGCTGGCGGAGGCAGGGAGGTCGTTGGAGAGCATGCCGGGTGACTTGGCGGCGGCGATAAAGGAAGGGAAGATTCCGGGTTCGGTGGTGTCTCGGTTTATAGAGCTGGAGAAATCTCCCTTCCTCCGCTGGTTGCTTGGCTTTGGTGGCTTCAGGGAGCGCCTTCTCGCCGATGATCTCTTCCTCGCCAAAGTTGCTATGGAATGCGGTGTTGGTGTCTTCACCAAGGTCCTTTCCTTTTCTTTTTCTCCACCATTTCATTCATTTACTCTTCAACCATATCTAACGCCACACCCAAATTGCTTAACTTTTTTTTTTTTTTAAATGAGAATTCACCTTTTTTTTACTTTATACTACTTTACACTCCCACAAGGTTTCTCTAGCTTAATTTTCTTTCTTTTTGTTGGTTTTTTGTTGTGTTCTTCTATAACCGTTCTTAGACTTGGATGCCACATCATTGTGCTTCAATGGTGCAACTTCACCAAAGGAGTTGCTCTTTTGCACTCCTTGTTGTACACGGTAATGTCAAACATGACAAATGTATATAAAGTTGGTAGAATAAGGCTCCTAAACATCACACTAAAATCAATGTTACACACACACACACGCACATTAACTCCCATCTTGTGTCCTTAGTTCTCGGGGCTAGAACAAGCTCAATGCTTTTTCCAGCTTTGATGCATTGGAGATAGGGGTTGGGTATCTGCAATGACTCTAAAAGTGACTCATGGTTCCCCGCTCCTATTTATATAGGATAGTGATTCAAGGGCAGTGCGGTCATTCCAAGTGTAGTGTTGGAAGCTTTATGGCCCCTCTCACACTTTTGGATTTGGCTCCTCTAAAGTCAGCTTTCTAAAATGATAAAGTAAGAGTGTATCTACCCTTAAATCATTTAGTGGGTTGAGATCTCTATGCACTTTATCAAATTAAGGGTAAATACATCCTTACTTTTACACTTTTGAGACATACTCACATTAGAGATGACAAATTCCACAGTTTTGGATATTGACTTTTGCATGTCTCCAATTCCAAGTACGAGACGTTCAGTGCTTGTTCCCAATGGATGAGACATTCTTTTTGCCGGTGGAGCAAGCCAGCTCTTTGAGGGACATTGGATGAACCCAATTGGACCCAGAACCCAGTTCGGATCATTGCCCCGGGGTCAGTGTTTTTATGCCTATTAGAGTGCCGACCTCCAATATTGCCAAGGATGTTGACCATCATTGTGACGTTTGGCCTTTTGAAGCCATCCTCTCGTGGTAGGGGACCACTAAGTTCGAAGATATGCGTTTTACTTGCGAAAAAGTATTTTACCATGGATGGAAGTTCATTTGCCATGGTCATGATCATGGACTTCACTGATCATGTTTTATGGTGCAACGATCCAGGGTCTTTGGGTCAATGACCATAGACCTCTCTAACCTCGGACCGCTCCACCATAGAACACAGTCTCAAAGGTCCATGGTCATAGACCCCAAATCACTCCACCACGAAACATAGGCTCGGCACTTTGATAACCATCAAAGCACCAACTTGGAAGCAATGATTTGGACTGGCCTTTGGGTCCAAAACCTAGTCTAAATCACATCTCAATTTTTTTTATTATCATCTAATTATAACTAGGCTCACATCTCTGCTTTTGCCACATAAGTAGATTTATGTGAGACATGCATATATCAAACTGATGTGTAATTAGCATTTTTCAAGATCACAAAATTGCTAGTTTTATTTCTTTTGTCTATTATATGTGTATGTGCTGATTGGAAATCTGCTGTCACCTGTGTTTCTTCCCTGCCTAGACTGCTGCTGAGTATGATCGCAGGAGAGAGAAGTTTTTCGATGAGCTGGAAATTGTTTTTGCTGATGTGGTATGAAATCAATATACTCAATATCTAATGAAATTATTTCCCATCAATCTGCATAGTTTTCCTTTCACTATCTTCTTACTTACGGCATATCATTTATAAATCATAAAGCCTTCACCTTGGGCATGAGCATGATATATGCCACTATTCTTTACTAACATTTTTTTCTTGTTTCACATGTTAGCATTTTTATCATTACAAGAGACTCATTTGAATATTTCTGATATGCATATTGTGTTTTGAATCTTTGGATTTACTACAATTGAGCTATCTGTAGAAAAAACATATTTTCCCATTCCTCTCATTTCATATTCCATTTGTTCTCACTTGTTCTAGGACAGAGAATCATTACGAGACCATATATCCTATTATAAATATATATAATGATGTAAACGATCTACAGAAATTGACAACAACTAGTTTCTTTTGGTATTAGATCCAAATACCAAATCCAGATATATTGTGGCTTCTTTGTTTGATCCATTTCAGAAATTTGGAGGTAGTTTTTGTGGTTCTTGTATATGTTACATGTTCTTGAGTGCAAAGTTTTTTTCATTCTTCACAGGGGCAGAGCCAAGACCTTTAAACTATCACTTTCTCACCATTATTATCTCCCTACTTGTGCCCTGTATCCTATTGAGCCTCTACCTCATTTTCAGCCCCATGCCTTACTCCCCCTTCTTGTGCCGCTTCCCACCTTTGTCTTTGTTCTGAAACTGCTCCTACTTTTGTTTACAGCACGAGCAACATTTTATTGCTTTATTGTTTATTACATAATAGAGAAAAGTATTCATTGTTGCCATTGTTTATTTGGAACACTCCAATGGAGATATTCAATGTGAATATAAAATATTTTCAATGAAAAGGGCTTCTCTTTGTTTGGATAACAGAATGTTCTTTCTTTACGGATTAATTTATACACTAGAACTTGAACTAATTCTATGTTTTTTGTTATCTCTTTGTGCATATTTGTGTGTGTGTGTGTGTGTTAGCTTGCACTTTGTACTTGGCATATTTGAGAGAAAATATTGCTTCCTATGAAACATCTACTAAATTCAATGGCATAACATCCCTTTACATATACTCTTCGTAGGCCATGGCCATACTTGCAGATTTCATGCTGGTTTATCTTCCTGCACCTACGGTATCTCTTAGACCACCACTTGCAATCAATGCAGGGCCTATTGCTAAGTTTTTCCACAAATGCCCAGATAACGCATTCCAGGTCGTTACATATCCCATAGACTAATGGTTTTGATTACTTTCTCAATTTTCCTAACCAAATGTTAGAAGTTACCAATGACATTCTTTGTTTCCTTCCACAGGTTGCTCTCTCAGGAACATCATATTCCTTATTACAGAGAATTGGTGCAATTGTGGTATGTACACTTTAGCAACTTCTGCCTTATTACGCCTTTGCTAGTTGAGTCCGTTTTTGTACTTTTTTCCTGTAACTAATTGTTCTATATAATGTTGTTACATTGCACAGCGTAATGGGTCTAAGCTTTTTGCAGTTGGGACTGCTTCATCACTGGTTAGTTCTCATCTTCCTAGGGAGTTTTCACGCCCTTTTTCTGGTTTAAGATTTTGATTTTGACTGCTATTAACTTTTTGAGTTCTTATATTGCTTGACCTTTTCTTCTCTTTTAACTTTTATGGACAATTCTAGATGTTTATTCATCTGACATCACAAAAATGTTGAGCAGACTCGTGATTTGGCAATTGATTGATGACTTGCGCCTCTTCTATTGAACCCATTTTTCACCCCCATGGGTGTGCTGGGTGGGACTAATTTGGCATAATAGATATCAAGTATTATGATCAACTGCTTTCTTACATGTTCTTCAAACGTGAATTTGAAATCATTGCTCTACTTGTTCTAAAGAGATAGTGAAAGGGCCTAAAACGTCTCTCAAGGATCCATGTCATATCTTATGAGTTATGACCATTTCTTTTAAATTTTAATAAATAATCCATCCAAATGTTTTAGATGTAAGTGGAATAAATTGGGTTCACTGTTTTAGATGTAAGTGGAATAAATTGGGTGCAGACACTGATACATATTGCATTTTTGTATTCATTCAGGTTGGGACAGCTGTGACAAATGCCTTAATTAATGCAAAGAAGGCTGTTAATAAGTCTTCTGCTGGGGAAATTGAAAATGTTCCCATATTGTCTACCAGTGCTGCCTATGGTGTCTATATGGCAGTTTCTAGCAACCTCAGGTAAAAAGGATAATATGATTAGTGTTGATTATTTGAATATTAGGGTACATTTGGAAGAGCTTATAGAGAATTTATGAGAATAACTTATGGAAAAAAAATTCATGCAAATAGTTTATGATCTTTCTATAAGCTCTTTTTAACTTATTTCCATAAGCTTGTCAGAGAAGCTTATGAAAATAAGCTGTTTTTAGCTTATTTGAAAAAAAGCTAATTCGATAAGCGCTTAATTAAGCTGTTTATCCAAACGCACCCTTAGTCTAAAATCTACAAATGCTTCAAGCAAGTGGTCATCCCCTCTAACTTGCTCTTGCCACATCTGGGTTTTCCACTAACTAAATGTGATATCTTTAAATGGTAAATGTAACATGTAGAAAAGTTATTTCATTGTTGAGCTCTTGTTACATAAAGACTTTAGGAAGCCTTCCATTGACAAATCAATGTGAAATAAAATAATGATATGATTGTAATGCGATGCTACCCACCCAAACATAGTTACACAATTTTCATCAGTTGCATCATAATTGTTCATGAAGTTTTGACTCATTGTTAACTGATTATGGACAAGCATCTCAGTATACCGTTACTTAGAGAGAAAAGACATGTTTTCTCCTCCGTTTTTGTCCTATTTGAAAATGTTTATTTAATGAAATAATCATTATCTAATGGACAACAAAAGTTACAAGAAAAGACACAAGTTAGGAATGCAGATTAATTTTGATGGTTTTTGCACATTTTTATGATGTTTATTGCATAGCTTTCTCAAGATCATTCAAGGCTTATGAACCTTTTATCTTTCTCTATATCAAGTATGTTATGATGACTACTTTCCATCATATTAAAAAATGGTGTAGCCTGTTCATGTCACCAGTAACTGGGTACATAGATTGTTGCCTTAAACTTTTACTGATGATATTATTTTGCTAACAGGTATCAAGTTCTTGCTGGAATTATTGAACAGAGGATTTTGGAACCTTTACTGCACCAGCACAAGCTTATACTCAGTGCAATGTGCTTTGCTGTTCGGACTGGCAATACGTATTTGGGTTCATTATTGTAAGAAATTTCATACCTTTTTCATTTTTCTTATTACATGCAAAAGCAGCTTTGCTTGTTGCCATGGGCTCATGTTTTGCAATTTTGCCTTGACAGGTGGGTGGATTATGCCCGTTGGATAGGGGTTCAGTAGGCTCAAGAGTGCAAGACTTGGATACCCTTTCTTGATTTGATTGACTACATTTTTCTCAAGATTTCCATTTGCTTCATTACTGGAAATCACAGAACAATTTATTTTCTTCAGAGGGTGGGTTGCAGGATTAGCGCATTAGGTTTTCGTCCCCTCTATATTCATATGCTCATTGCTGAGCATTCCGCGTATTCTTGTTTTTCTCACAAGTTTCCTCATTCAATTAATTTTATGAGGATGTGGACATAATTACAAACTCAATGAAAAGTTTGCAGTCGATTGAAAGATATTAAAAAAAACAAGTTTTTTGTTACTACCATAAGAAATTCAATTAAACCGAGATAATGAATAACTTTTTTAAAAAAAATTGAGTTAAGAGCATGATGTCACGGAACATCTTTTATTAAGGTACCATTGTATTTTATATTAGCATATTAGTATGTTAAAAATGAATGGGAAATGGGTATTTCGAATTTATTCCTTAAACGAGGGTTCATTACTTGATTTAGATTAGTTGGGGTTTAAACTTTAAATTGTCTTGGACATCGAGGATCTTAGACAAAATTATCAATATTTTATTATAAGGAATAATTTTTTTTTAAAAAAGTAACGTAGAATATCTCAAAAAGGCTTTTATGATGGATGAGTAACTTACCCGTTACATCAACTCATCAAGAGACAAAATTATATATAACAAATTAGAAGATAATTTTTAACCTGTATTAATACATCTCACTAATGCTTTATTTGGATGAGGAAATAATTAGGGAGGAAATGACTAAAAAATAGATTTTTAGGTTGTTTGAATTGAAAAAAATGAGAGAAGTAGAAGAGAAAGAAAAGTTAAGATTTTTCATAACTTGTTTGGTAGGATAGAAAAGTGCAAAGAAATAAAATAGATTTTTTTTGTAAAGACATATTTGCCTCTAATAACATATATAATATAATATTGTAAGAATATAATATAATATAATATAATATAATATAGTCATATTTTTTAAAAATACAATGGCCGGCTCCATTGACCTGAATATAAGAACTTCAATAGCAATGCCATGGAGTCCCCGCGGCCCCCGACCGTTTATTTTATATGAAAACGTGTTGATGTTAAGATTTTTTGTGTGGAAAGGAAGTTTTGCACTACTCGGGGCGGGGGGTTGAAAGAAATTATTTAGATTTATAAAAATAGTTTATGGAAATACACTTATGAAAATAACTTGTATATTAAATGGTTTATCTTTTTATAAGTTTTCTTTTTACCTTATTTCAAAAAAGTTTATTGAATATATATTTAATTAATTTATTTGTCCAAACATATCCGGTAAGTAATAATCAAAAGTATATCCAAACACACCTATTATTACTGTACAGCAAAAAGGAAATAAAAATTTCATATTGACTCTAAGAATTATAATTTATAACCCTTAAAAAAATAAGAATGAAATAAGGTTAGCCTCTAAAGTAAACACAGTCCAGTTATCTATGCATAAACAATTGTTTTGTAAGCTCACTGCATAGATACTTCCTATATTCAAAAACAAAATTATTCAAAAATTGGTAGGACATCTCAATCAGCATAGAAGAATGCTTGTTAGCAAGATAAAAATAGAGAGATAATACAGCCCTTGTCCAAGCAAAATCCTAGTTGTGTCCAACAGATTCATATCCTTCCAAATACCATTAAAAAAAAATAGCATAGAGGAATCAAATCAGTGTGCTTAAAGCAAGACAAAAAAACAAAAGGCCTCCACTTTAGTGATTAACATTAAAAGCATCATCGATTGGGACCTTCATTGATATGTTAGCAATGCTTTTCTGTTGTTCCTACGCAGCACATAATTTCAAATATTAGCAATAGCAAACATCATTTCCCTGCATGAATGGCTGTTCATGTTTCCTGCTTCCTATGATGGAAAGATGAAGAATGAGAAGAAAGATGAAAGAAAGAGAGAGAGAGGCAATCAATCAACACGCCTATAAATTGATATGTAAATGTTTTTTTTTTTTTTTTTTGCAGTGCCTGTGCTTATTCGAAAAATATTAATAAAATGTTTTTAAGTTTTTGACTGACTATACCATTTTTACCATTATTAAAAATGAAAATAAAGATAATAGGTTTGCCAATAGGTTGAATTGTTTTGTATATGGAGTATGGAGTATGGAGTATTGACTAATTATTTTTAAAAGTAACTTGGGAAAAAAAAAAACGAAAAAACGTAGAATACCCACTAAGATTATTGTATATATAAGAATGTATAGATTCCATAGCTGTATTCAGTTCTTACAATTTCCTTGAAGACTATAATAACAGTCTCAAGACTCAATAGTCTACATTTTTCATCATCGTCGGTGGACACTAGCTGTGTAATAAATTGTAACTACAAGCAGCTATTCATACAAGGAAGAAAACTACATTACAGAATTTACTTCTGGAGTTTCTATAATACCCCGCTTTTTCTCTTGACAAAGTACAAGTTAATTTCCAACTATAGTTGCTCTGTAGCCCCTGAAGGCCTACTAAAAAAGAAAGATACAAGTCATGAATCCCGGGGCCCATCAAATGACTGTGTCTTTCTCAAATTCCAATGGAGGCCCTCATGAATACTGCGCAAGAAGTCATTAGTAGAATCAACCAGACATGCTGTAGGAACAGGCCAGGGTGCCATGCTGCACACTAGTGCATCACCCGGTGCTAACTGCTTCCTGTCCTTGCCATCAAATGATGCCCATGCAGGGCTTCTGCTATTGAACGGTACTTGCACCCGCAAAGTGACATGCTCAGGTAATATCAATGGCCTAAAAGATAGGGAATGTGGGCAAATTGGTGTAAACAAAATACCTGGAACCTGCAGATTTGAAGACTAAGTTTCAAAAGGAGATGCATGTTTATAATATTTATATAAAGTTCTAGGAGAGTAAGATCGAATAAATTAGCTGAATGATGTCACTGTAAGGTTAAGGTGAATGTAAAAAGGGTGGGTCGGGGCACGAGGCTCCCACCTGATGGGATCTGGGGAGGATAGATGTACACAACCTTATCCCCGCAAGCGCAAGCGAAGAGACTATTTCCAGGATTTGGACCCGTGACATCCAAGTCACAAGGCAACGACCTTATCGTTGCACCAAGGCTCACCCTCAAGGTTAACGTGAATGTAACTTCATAAAATAGATTTCTATGGCACTTTGAATAAATATAATGGCCTCCAATGAGAGACGAAGTGAACATGTTACATACTTCTTTAGTGAACTGTATAAATTAATAGCTGCTAATCAATTGCAATTAGATCGCAGAGCAATTCCACATTCAAGCTTAATAACAATTCTATGTCAATACCATACTACATTCATTATTTATTTAAGACCAACAACATGGAAGTATTGACAAAAATTTCCATCCTAAAAGCTTCTCTAAGAATAAAAAGTATGTACCATAAAAGAATAAAAAGTATACTGTCAAGGTATTTGTCCAGTAACAGGAGGGGGAAAAGAATAAGAAAAGTAAAAGGAACATGCACATTGCAGAGCCTTCTAGGCAAAATAGATATTAGAGATAGTTCCACAACATAATAGATATTAGAGATATTGACTGAAATAAACATTGTCGAACCAAAAAAAAATCAATTCAATTCTGCAAGCAAGGCATAAGAATAAGAAACTCTTCAACAAAGTACCTGAGGATGGACCATTGATCCTCCAGCCGCCAAAGAATATGCAGTACTTCCCGATGTTGTAGATAAAATTAATCCATCCCCTTGCACACATGTGACGAAAGAGTTGTCACAGTAACATTCCAAATTTGTGAGGAAAGAAGATATTCCACGATCAATAGTAACCTCATTTAGAACAAGTATTGGTTCTTCAGTTTCATATTCATTTTTAGCTGCATCTCGTACAACATGACACTGCAAACGGTGCCGTAATGTGATACTAATGGGGCCCTTCAAAATTGATTCAAGGCATTCTTTGTAATGTTCACTGTCTGAAGTATGGTTAAGTTCGGCTTCCAGTCAGAAATAAAAACAGATATTATAATAAAAAGAAGATAATATACATGTAGTCAAAGTTGGAGGATACAGAAAGGGGTCATAAAGCCAAGAGATCCTAAAGAAAAGGGGACAATAGGAGGAACTGGCCCTTTGAACATAGATGCTGCCTGCACATTTAGTACATGATAATTACTAATCAATGCCACAAAGCAAAATAATTAGCAATACATGCTAGTATAGATAATGTAACACAAATGATTAGTGTAGACTTAGTTACCAAAATTTCAAACAATGAATATTAATGCCCGGATATAGCCCATCCTTAGTCCAACAATCATCATATTCTTAAGAAGTTCAGTTCCAAAAAATAAAAGGAAAAATGATGAAAATCCAAGATCAAACATGTTAATTAAATGAAATGTAAACCCTAGATATGAAAGAATAGAGATTTTAGTGATTTATTGGTTTGAAAAAATAGTTAAAAGTAAAATTTGATACATTATGTATATGCATGATAAAGACTTCCTTCATGATATCTCACCCACATAAATATCTCAATGTGTAGAATCATTCACACAGAATATAGTATTAGTATCAAGCAATATATCAATAATAAAATAGATCAGCAATGGTAAAAGTGCTTAAACTTCAGAGTTCAGACATCGGTGTTATGGATAAATAGATAAATAACTAGAAACCCGAAAGAGTTCCCTGCGCTGTGCTGTGCTAATTCCTCTCTTACAACTATAGTTGTTAGCTAAACTTTATGCAAATGCTTTTCTGGCTTCTAACCATTTTTTAGGTGACGGAATTGACAAGTTTCACTTAGAAAAATGATCCTTGAGTTGATTTATCAGAATTGGTTTTCTTCCACCAAGATTAAATTTAAGGAAATTCCCAGCTTCACTGTATACTAGAAAGTTAGACTTTTATCATCCAATAGCAAGTTAATTTAAATTGAGCTTACGTACCCATAGGACAGTGCCATCTCCACCAAGAGTTAACACAAGGTCAACTTTAGTGTGCAGCATCAATATTTCCTTATCTACAAGCAAAAAATTGATGCTCATAAATAGTTATAATTACAACAATAATAAAAGTACACAACCATTATCATCAAATAGTTAACTTAAAAGATAATTCAAGATATTGGCTGAAGTTAAAGTCATCATCTTAAATCAAACAAGGAGGCTGTGATTCAATAAATAGCACACAATTTTTCTCGAAAATCATATTGTTTGCCTCAAGAAAATGATTGATTTGGATCTATCCGTCCTGAGCTAAACTTTAATAATCTCAAAGTCATGTCCTGCAAAACACTACATGTCGATAGTAGAAGTATAATACTAAACTTTATTTGGCCCTTCACCTTTTCCCTTATCTTCACAAGATTTCTAAACATACAGTAGCATATCCAGAGAAGGTGCATGTCTGATATGGAATGGGTCTACAAATATAGCATTGCAAAAGAGCCCTGGCAATACCTCCAAGGATAACATCAATGTATAAGCTGTGCAATTTAGTGAAATACACCAAGTGAACAATATCCTTTTATGACATCAAATATTTAATTACTTACCGTCTTTCCAAGTTTCTACAAAATTGAAGTATGATGACTCCGTTAAAAGTTCCACCCTGACGCGTGGTTCCACATATATGTGTAGTTTCTTTTGCTGCCTCAGCCATCTGGGGACAGGAAAAAAGGGCAAGGAATATCACTTGACTGAGGTTTGACATGTAACAAAGGTAACATTGAAATGAAGAATGTCATGTTAATAACCTGTTATATATTTATACCATAAAGACAAATACACGGAAGAAAACAAAGGCAGAGAATAGATGTAAATATTAAACAGCTTAGGTAAACTTAAAAATTCAAAAGAAACGATCTTCAGTCAGCCACACCAGGTGAAATTTAAGTTTACCATGGACCATTGATCCTCCATAAGGATGAAATATTATATTTGTAATATATATAAAAAAATAATCAAAGTACAGAAAGCTCTTAGCATTCATAATAAACAGACTAGTAAGCCTTCCTGAATCCCAAGAACAATTAAGAAAGAAAGAATGAAAGAGACCAGCAGAAGTTGCGGCAAAATAACTAGTTAGCTCTAATGTAAATGCCATTCCGTAACAACATATACCATACTTTTGTGAAGAGTTCCAGACTTAAGTCCACTACTAAATTATACGAAAAGGGACGAAAACTTGGGTTTTGAATAGCTGAATGTGAAAACAAATAATGTATTGGGATTCAAACCTAATCATTTCAGCACACAGAATTTGAACTGAAACTGAATTTGGTTTGGTCAATATGAGCACCGTCTGTGGGCATGACTCCCACTTCAAAGAGATCTGAAATGAATATGACTTCTCAGTTAGATAACATATAACTATGAAAATTTTAGTTCTAGCACAATGGCAAAATTTAAGGAGACATACAAGGTTATCAACGGCGAGATATTTTTTAAAGTAATAAAACCAATTTCTCCACAACAACAGAAGTGGTACCTGCTTGCTACTGCGCTCTGCAGTGGTTATATTTCCTCTTTCAAAAGAGACAATATCATGTTTGTGTTGATCGCTTTGCTCGCCTTTGCAGTACCATGAAAGTTTAAATGAAGCCTGTCTCCAAAAGGAACAATTTCAGTTACAGTTGAATTGGTAATTTTTAACATTATTAATAGACACAGCAAGTAACGAATTAGTTACTGGTAGGAGAAATTCCTCAAAACATATTATAATAGTACTTGCATAATGTCATGGGAAAAGAGAGATAAAAAATTTAACAGTAGTTAGCATAATTTTGTTCCAGTATTCACATTACTAGTTATCCCAGTTCTCACTTAAGTATAATGGCATAAAGTTCAACACCTTGTGCTATTCTGCAGAGTATATACTCTATGGAGCCTCAAACAAAGAGAGAATCAACAAAATGGCAAAATAAGTAGACAAACGCGCGCACAGACAGACACGGATATTTCAAATTATCAACACGAAACCCAACAGCAACAGGATGATCATAATAATCCATTTTGCTTCAATCAGGGATTTATAATATACCTTTCTGACCATCTTGGAATCAGAATCAGGCTTCCCATCCCTGAGAACCTCATGGGAGCAAATACCATTCCTTGAACAACATCTTTCAGACTTCTCATTAGCTTCACTACATAATGTAGGTTGGTTGGTCGGGGTACTTATCCTCATATCATCAAGATTAGCCTGAAGCTCAAGGCATGACTTCTCTGTAATAAAAACAAGCAGCAAGCATAAATTATATACTTCCAGAATTGAGATATAGACAGAGCATAAGAAGCACAGTTGCATGGAAAGCATAAAGTCAGCATACAAGCCCTGTGGTAACATAAACATGGAAGTCACAGCAAATTAGCCACTACCAGGCACCTCTCTTCTGTGTTTCCATGACTACATCCTTGAGAATTTTTCAATGAAACCCCTGGATCTTCCTAGATATTAGAACTTTAAAAGGTATAGTCATCAGGTCAGGCTTTAAACCATCAGACTAAATTTTTCGCAACCTTATGTAAATTGCAGGGGTAATCTATGTTCAATAATGAAAATGGAAAGACAGCCAAGTTTGAATAATTAGAAATCATATCAGAATCAGAAAGGTCCACAAAATCAATGACTAAAAGTCTAAACAAGTGAGGAAAGCTCTAAATCCTGCAACAGAATATCATGTCAAATGAGCACAAATACCTAGCAAATTCAAGGGAAAAACAAGAAGCTCAGAACAAAGTGATGAAGGAAACCACTCCTTGTTTAGAAGAAGTGGAAGACTTCAATCTTCATATGTTTATAAAACAAAAACTGAAGCCAGGAAATGATGCAACCACAAGAAATTGAATTCCAAACACTCCAAGACAGAAGTTATATTGCATTAATCAAAGACTTACAATGAAATGTCTATAAACAATTTGGATGAATAAAAATAAGATAAAAAGTAAAAGGCTTGTATATAATTGAAATGTGTGAATAGAAGCAATTGAAAGAAAGAAGTTGTTCAGCATTCTCCAAGTACGCAGAGAGCATGAATTTTGCAGTTACATCAAAATCAGATGAAAAAGTTTCTTGCTTTTCCGCAATATCAACTGTTACAGAACAGAATAATATAAGTACAGAAACTGCACGTTGTAGTTATTCAATAAATAGAACCTCTATTTTCAATCTGCAGATTGCGCGCCCTCTCCAACTCATATTTACGTTTCCATTCAGCAGCCTCGGCTTGAGCAGAAGCTTTTCCTTCGGCAACTCGCCTTAACGCCTTTGCAACGGCTAGAAGGAGTTTAAGATAAAATAAGGACAAAGATCTCTTATCAAGATCATGTCTTATTGCAGTTGATATTAATAATTTCAACAAAATATGATCATACTTCTTAACGCTTCAGAGAACTCTATAAGATGGTCATCCGATCCCTGGACTGGAGACTGAAGAAGTTCTTGCACTGCTTTCTCAGGGACTAGAGAAAAGGAACTGATAAAACCATTCTCAGACTGTGAACATGCCATATTTGCATTTCCCTGTTCCATGAAGGAAATCAGACAAACCAAGAAATAATACACCTTTAACTAATAAAAATGTGAGACTACTGATCACCACATGCTATAGATATAATTTATAAATAAAGAAATCACAGAATTAATAACATTGTTAGATATAAATATAAGTAAGGAAATCACAAAAATTAATATGGATTTTCATAAGCAAAATATACGAATCACTTGTAGATATTCATATTAGCAGATATATCCTGTATGGCTCTATGTCAATGCAATAACAAGAAATGATGCTATAAGCATGGCAATAAGGCTTGTAAATTGACATGAAGAGTAGAGTCTACAACAAATCCCAAAGTAATAATATCTGAAAAAAGTTGTTTATAGAAGCAATCCTGATTGTGGAAGCAATAAGAGAGTCAAGGTCAACTTTAACTGTTGTCAAATTTGGGCATCATCATTTTGATTTTGTAATCAAATAGTTGATAATTGAATTCTGCTAGTAGAATTAAGTTTAGGCATGTTGTAACAGTAAAGGAATCCCAGGCTCCAAAAATCCAGGAACACAAAAGAGGGTAAATGGGAGGGAGTTGAAGGAAGCAACCCAGTGAAGAAAAAACGAAAAACCCTAGCAGAAAAGGCACATGAACCCAAGACCAATAACTAACGTAATAGAAACAAACAGGAAGGAGATGATGGAAATAGGGAAGAAAGGAATAGAATTACCGAGGACTTGAGCTTGTTTGGGGCCATATCTGAGACAGACAGAGAGAAACAGAGAGATAGAGAATTGGGATCCCTTTTCCAATTCCCTGGTCAATAAACACAAATTTGGTTTGGGAATTTTCACCTTATTATTATTTATATATATATAGTTAGCTAATTCGATTCGATTTGATTTGATGTAATGATTAGTGAGAAGGGCAACAACGCACATGGTGGGTGTGTTAGATATACTATCATAGTATATAGTAGATAATAGATGGATTGAATTGGATGTTTAGGAAGAAGCCAGAAAACAAAGCAAACACGGATTTTGACATTTCATTATCTTCGGTGGGAAGCAGTGCAGTGCAGTGCAGTAACAACTAACAACAGTAACGCGTGCCAAGTCAAACACCCAAAGGGTGGACTCCTCCTACGCTCCCTGCTCCTCTTCCTCTGCCTTTGTGCTTTACTACTTTACTAAATGTTAAATATCAACGTGTGATTGATTTGAGTGATAATAAATTTGAATTCCTTAAATAAGTGAAAAAAATCTGATTGAGAGAGATTAATCCTTAAATATCATTTAGTATCTCGAGGAATTAGTCTCCATAATTATATACTTACGATACCTTAGGAAACAAAAAAAAAAACAAAAATATTACATGTACATCCACATATTAGACAATTTAATTAATGGATGTATAAATATTATTTAATGATATCATGTGAGTCATTAACAAGTTGATTAATATTATAGAAATCCTAACTAAAGAAGTACAAAACGACATTAATGTTATCAAAATAACATTGTTGTACTACATACTGTCACTATCATGTAATATGTACTTCCTCCATCCCATTATATATGTCATATTTATAGGAAAAAATTATCCCAAAATATATGTCATTTTCTATTTTCAATGTAATATCAAATGTTTTCTACCAATTATACCCTTAAATACTTCATTTTGCATTTATGACAATAGTTAATATACCAATGATTAATAAGGTTAATTTGGTAAAATCACCACCCTCTTTCTTTCATTTATTATTTTTTCTTAAACTGTGTGATTTAGCCAAATAGTATGACATATATATTGGGACGGGAGGAGTATATTATAAGGGTCTTGTTAACATGTGTCCTATAGACATTGTTTAAGGAATCAACAAAAGGAAGTTTTTTTACTGAGAAATTAAGTGTAACACTTTTCAATATATTAAATACATCATTTATCCATGCAAGTTTTCTTTTCTTGTTTCCTTAACCAATGTCCGAAGGGCACTCGTTAGCATTCTCTATATTTTAATAGTATATTTGGATTAGATGTGAAAAATATATTAATTTAATATTTGATTATTGTCATAATTAATTATAATAAAACAAATTTTATGTTAGGACTATTAGATAAAAAATAATTTTAAGATAATCTTTATTGTTTGAGTTATATAAAAAATCACTTTTACCAAATATATTACAAAAATATGATTGGTAGTTAGGTAAAATGGAAAAAAATATGATTATCTTTAAAATAATCAAACGATTTTTTTCAAATAAACTTTAAACTTTTTTATTTTCCTATAAAAACCGTTTTTTCATCCTTTGAGATGGGTTTGTCAAACATGTTATTAGATCAAACCCAAAATAATTTTCTTTCAAAAAAAAAGTTTCCTTGGGAAATAAGATTTCGCAAATGCCCTCTTTATTTAGATTAGTAGTAAAAGATAAGTTATTTTAATAATAGGTTATAAGTATAATCGATTATTGTTGAATCAGTTTTATGTTTGAATATGTTTACTAAAAAGTGATTTTAAGATAATTAATCTATTAGTTTCTTGTGTAAAAAAATCACTTTCATATAATAAATTACAAAAAAGAATATGAAGTTATTTATTTAGATAAATAATATTTATTTGATAGTTAGTTTAGTACAAGTGAAATGAGAACAATGCAATTGATTTCAGAATGACCAAACATTTTTTTAAGAATAAGTTTCAAACTTCTAAAAAATTTCCTAAAAAAAGTTGTTTTTTTTTTTTCATTCTTTATTTATTTAAGATGATTTGTGAAACATGACAGGTTTAACCCAATTTTTTTTTAAAAAAAGTTATTGTCTTCAAAAATAATCTTTTCTAAACACACTATTTGGATTAGTTATGAAAATGGATTATTTTAATAATCGATTATATGTATAATTAATTATTGTTATAATTGATTATAATAAAATAAGTTTTATGTTTACATATGTTTGCTGGAAAGTAATTTTAAGATAATCTATTTCTATTGGGTTGTTTTAACAAATTATTGTTATATAGTAAATTATAAAAAATGGTATGAAGTTATTTGTATATATTAATAATAATTGTTTGGTAGTTAGTTCTGCGGAGATGAAGTGAAAAAAATGTGATTGATTTCAAAAATATCAAACAACTTTTTTCAAATAAGTTTCAAACTTCTAGATTCTTCAAATATTGCTCTTTTCCTATAAAAACCGTTTTTACTACTTTAAGTAGGTTTGCCAAACATAGCATATCAAATCCAAAACAACTTTTATTCAACAAAAAAAGTTATCTTGTTAGAAAATAATCTTTCCCAAACATTCTCTCAACCTATTTTTGGGGTTTTTGAAGGAGATGGAGTGAAATGGTTTGTAATGGAGTGGTTTATAATGGAATGAAGTTGAAAGATAAAAGTATGTCACTCTATTGTTTAGCAGTTTTAATGAGGGAATGAGGGATATCTGGTTGAGTCTCCAAAATGTCTGATGTGCATTTATCATAGTTTTGATGAGATTAAAGCAGTTATTCAATGATTTAATTGAACCCGTTTGTGATATTTAACTCGTCTACTCAGTGTGCAGTTTAAAACATTAAGTGTCTATAGGAACTGAGCTTTAGCGTGTTATCACCCGTCTGGACCTAAGTAAAAGTTCACTCGTCTGAACTAGGAAAGTTCATTCGTCTGAACTAGGAGAAGTTTATCCATCTAAACTATTAAAAGCTCGCCCGTCTAATGAAGTCTTCACCAGTCTATTGACCAAAGTTGAAGAAATCCCTTCAACCCGTCTAATGAAGAAATCAATCGTCTGATCAAAGGAAGACTCACCTGTCTGAAAGACTACGCAACTGATGTCATTCTCTTTATTAAGAGTCAACCCGTCTAATGAAGTTACTCACCCGTCTGGTGACTAACGTTAAAGAATATATTGGATAAAAGCTGTCTCGTCTCTGAAAAGGAACTTCAACAAAGTGCTTTAACTGAACACAGCTGCATCTTACACCAAAAGGGAAAGTCTTCCCTCTGATGGCAAAAAACAAGTATAAAGACCTGCTAAGACCAAAGGTGTATCAGAAGTCTTCACCATTCTGATGAGAGAGAACAAGCGAAGTTCTCAAGGCTTTAATGGCTGATCAGAACGATTCTTTGCATTTATTGAAGATCTGCAAGAAGCCAAGCCTTCAAACATTGTGTCTAACGGCTTTAAAACCTTGAAACCTATTTAATGAAGAAGACTTTGAAGATTCAAGCAGAGAACGATCATAGCATTCAAAGAGCAATTACTCTGTACATTTATATCTTCATTCTTTCATTATTTATTCTTCAATCATTTGAAGTTATTATGCAGTCTTTTAGAACTTCACATTTAATACACTCGTCTGAGTGCTTGTGAAAGACTTGCAAATTGTAATTTGCTTTACAACTTCTCTTAAATAATACTCGTCTGAGCCTGAAGAGGCTAGGTGTGAAACAATACTTGTCTGGAGCCTAGAGAGGCTAGGTGTGCAAACAATACTCGTCTGGAGCCTGAAGAGGCAAGGTGTGAAAATAATATTTGTCTGTTCTGTAACCTAAATCAGTTATAGTGAGAAAACTTGGTGCTGTCAAGGACTGGACGTAGCCTCATTGTTAAGGGGTGAACCAGGATAAAACCTGTTGAGTGATCTCTCTCTTTCCCTTAACTCTTTAGTTTGATTATTTATCTTAACTATCATCTAACTAAAGGGGTTTTTAATTGTGTTTATCAAACCTATTTTCATCTTGCATCATTGTGTGTTTTCTGTGAAAACCTTCAGACGAGTTATTAGTCTGATTGACCTGTCTGAGTTTACACGTCTGTGCCTTACCCGTCTGTGCTTGGGAAAAAGTTTTATAATTCAGCTTAAATTTGTCAAACACCATTCGACCCCCTTCTAGTGTTTGTACCTGTCTATTTTATATCTCACTCCAATGTTTAGAAGTCACAATGATAATTAAGTGAGTGAAACGAATTATAAAGGGTATGAAGTGGTTTATACTCTATTCCATCTCAACCCCTCAAATTGGAGGGCATGAAAAATTGAGGTTTTGAATAGTATCATTAAAAATTTGGAGAGTCTTGTACTCTCATCCCCTCAAACAAGACTCAACACCTCATGTTAAATTTGAGGGTATAAAGTGGTAGTGTCAAAATTAATCATCTTAATATTTGACTAAAAATTTACTAGATTATATATTTGAATTATTTAACCTCAAATTTAGTTAATAATACATGAATTAATATTTGTTTAAAAAAATTACATGAATTAATATTAAATATAAAATATTTATATTACTCTACCTATTAAATTTATTCAATAAAAAATAATGATGTCTCGTAACTCTATAGTTTAAGAAAATAATAAAGTTACGTATACAAGGATCGCTCGAGTACTGGTTTAGGGCATTTATACTGCATTTGAATTTGGGATGACAATTCAGAATCTATCTGCTGGGTACCCACAAAAAATATCCCAAATCGATAAGATATTTACCCGTAAATTTGAATGGATATGAGTGCGGATATGAATGTTTTAGTATCCACCCTCCCCGCACACACATGTATATTTATATATTTATTTATTTATATTAATTCATATAATAATCTATATATAAACCTAAATAACATATGTTTTGAAGCTTTTTCAATAATGGTGTTTTTGTAACTAGCTAGTTGGCGTGCCTGGATATCATACTAGAAGTCATCTCTTGTTTTGTTTTTTTATGTATTTGAGTAGGTAACAAAAAGGGGTTGTGCATATGTCGTGGTTTCTTTGGACACGGGTAGTTTACAATCTTTTGTGTTTGTTCTTTCTGGTTGGTGTTTTAGTTCTAGGCTTGTGTAAAAGGCATATTGCTCTTCTGAATCAATATTTTATTTACATAGGGCTTAAATGCTTTTTTTTTTTTTTGTTATATATTGTTTATGTATATAAGTTAGAGTATTTCTCGTATTCTCAATTAATATATTTTATACTTATAAAAAAACCTAAATAATTTTTCACTGTAGAGATCCACAAGTCATTACTAGATGTAATATATATTTATTATAATATTGACAAGTTACAGTGTTCCTACCTCTCACTCCCTCTTTTTTTCTCTATCAGTTTTATCTATATGGAATCATCTACTTTACTCTATCCTTCCGCAGCATGTCACAAAAAAAAAAAAAAAAACTTCAATACATCATCTTTTCCTACTTTCCTTTGTTGCTATCCCCCCTCCAGAAAAAAAGACCTTCATGCTACTGTCAATGAATTAACAAACTAATATCACATTTATTTACATACTAATTCTTGAAAGATTAATATCACATTAATGGATTAAAATCATCTATATTTTTTTTATCTATATTATCATAAAAATTTGATACTTTCTACACAGTATTCCATTAGATTTATTATTTTGATATTATTAATATGCTGTAATTAATAAGTTTTAATAAAATAAGTAATATATGATAAAATAGAATTCTTAGTATACAGTTTTCCTATCACTGGCTTCTATTTTAATATTAATATATTGTGATCAATTGTTTCTTTTTTTTTTTTATGATAGAACGGGGTGTTAAAACCCCAGAAAAAACAAACTAAAATCCTCTAGGAAACCAAATACAGGATACATCAGCCATTAAGGCATTGGAAATAAAACTCGGAGGGAATTCAAAAACCTTCAAAGGTATGTCTAAGGATAAACCATACTTTGCTAATGAGTTAGCAACTTGATTTGCTTCCCTGAACACGTGATTCCAAGAAACTAACCCCTCTCCTCCATGAACTTTATGAACGGCCTCCACAAGTGGAAAACAAACATTCAAGCTACAGCAACCATGAGATAAAAACTGCAGTGCAGTTTCATTATCAGAGTACACCTTGATCCTTCTAAAACCTCTACTCCAAGCAATCTTTAGGCCTTGATAAATGCCCCATAATTCAGCTTCCAAAATGGAACAAGAATCCAATCTAGAAGCAAAACCAACAATAAACCTTCCATCATCATCTCTCACTAGTCCTCCACAAGCAGCAATCTCCCCAACATTAGCAATAGAGCCATCAATATTAATCGCCACCTCTCCGTGAGAAGGGAACACCATCGCACACTGAAACCTCGAACCACCCTTCCAGACACACAATCAATCCTGTCATGATGGGTTTTGGACACTTTAATGGCTTCTATCATCTTAATGACTCTATGGAACAACTCATCAGTTGTCCAATTAGTGTTACTGAAGATAGTTTCATTTCTCTTCCGCCAAACCTTATCGATCCATCATTACTCCAAAAACAATATTCCAACCCACCCCATGTATAGAATCCTCGTTAACTAAGTTGACATACATCCGTTCTCCCCAATCTTGGAAACCAAAGAAACTAGTATGGTCATTTCCCAGTAAACGTTTCCAGACCAACGCAACACCATCACAATTTCTAAAAGCATGAAAATGGTCTTCCACGTCATTATTACATAAAGGACATAGATTATTAGATGTCATACCTCTTCTCACTCTCTTGTCATTAGTTAACAATCATTAGTTAACAACGCTTCATGACAAGCTTTCCACAGAAAACTTTGAATCCTTGCTGGGCCTTTCCACCTCCAAATTGCAAGGAATTTTTTTTTTTTTTTTTTGATGAATATCAAATCTTCTAATTGCTTCATATGTAGTAGCCATAGAAAAGATACCATCATTTGCATGTCTCCAAGCTAAAACATCATTATCATTTTCAGCATGCGGTGGGACCGTTGCACTAATCTTATTGATCAAAGTCTGTGAAAGAACATTAGTCATAACCTGCACATTCCAAAAACCCCATTGAGAAATAAAATCACTAACAAGTTTTACCAACTCTAAACATGGAACATGTTGAATAGCATGATCAATCAAAGCTCCCGAATTTGGTACCCAATGATTATTCCAAAATAACACATCCTTCCCATTTCCAAGCCTCCAAGTGATATTTTGAAATCCCACATACTACAAATACCTTTCCAAAAATTACTCCCGGGTCTAGCTTTGTTGACATTAGGAATCACTTGGCTTCCACAACCATATTTGCTTCTAATCACCGAACTCCAAAGAGAGTCAGACTGATGACACAATCTTCAACCAGCTCTCAACATATAAGCCGCATTAGTATCTCTAGCTTTCCTAAATCCAAGACCCCCATATTGCTTTGGCCTACAGACATTATCCCAAGCGACTAAGTGGGTCTTTTTCTCTTCATCAGAATCACCCCAAATAAATCCCCAACACACCTTATCAATCTCCTCACAAATAGCTTTAGGTAGGCTAACCATTTGCATGACATAAGAAGGTAGAGCTTGGAGAAATAAATCATATCCATTAATGTTTGTATTATTTTTATTATTTATTGTGATCAATTGTTTCTTACAGTAATATGTTTTATTTTATTAATATTTTTAATTCATATAAAAGAATAATTTAATTGGCATTATTTTTATTATTATGGGAGAACTTATGTTTTTTAATATAACATATTGTTTACATTAATTATTTTAATTGAGCTACAACCATCTTTTTGTTATTTATTCCTTTTTCTTAGTTAAAGTGCGGGTAATGAGTGCTGTACGGTCACTAAAGTTGTTACACACGCAGGTACAGGTATGGGTACGAGTATTTTTTTCAAGCGCGAGTATGGGGACGAGTACTACAATACCCTACCCAGACCCTGTCCATTGTCACCCCTAATTTGAATTGAGGGAAAAGAGAAGAAAAGAAAAAAATGAGAAAGGAAAAAGGGAGAAAAATGCATTTTCTCTTGTTTGATTGACAAAGGAAAATGGTAGGGGGAAATTTGTCGGTCCCACATTAAAAAAGTTTTCCTCCAAAATTGAGTAGAAAATAGAGGAAAGAAGAGAAAGGTATGAAAACTGAAAAGATGTGACCACCCCTCGCATTATTACATCTCATTTTTATTTAAGAGTATTTATATCATTTTATAAATATTTTTTCTTTTTTTTCTCTCACTTTCTACACAACCGAACAAGAGGAGTGAAAATTTTAGTTTTATTTTATTTTATGGATTTAATTGATATGTAGTATCAATGTAAAGATTTTTTACACATTAAACCTATCATAAATTATCACATTAATAAAATTGTTTGATTCTTATCTTAACTACTTTAAAAATCACTCATACTATAATTTGTGATTGGTTGATAATGTAAAAAACTTTCTACTGACAATAAATATTAATTAAACTCTTATTTTATTTTCTACCAAACAATTAAATAATTATTTCATTTTCTATCATTTTTTTCTCTTTCCATTTTGTTTCTTTTCACTTTCATTGCTTTCATCTTCTTTCATAAACCAAAGAAAGTGTTACAGACCTTCAAAGTTACTTTTTCTGTTAGTTTTTTTGCTAGCTTTTTTTTCTTTTGGGTTTTGGGGAATGGATTCTCTTATGTGACGTAAGAGTCCAATTAAATCCGAGTTATCAATTATAAAAAAAAAGGAAATAAACCTTAAAATGTAAAAAAAAGAGATAAATATTTTTGAGGTAGGAATTTCAACATTAGAGAATCCAATGTTAGAAAATCCATTCCCTAAATGGTGACTTCTCCTATACCTTTAATAATTTTAGGATAAAAGTTACTTAGCTTAATCAGAATGTCTCACCTCAACTAAATGAGTTATATTATTGGATCAGATCAAATAATTTTTATTATCTAATTAAATCACTCATACATAATAAAATTATCTATGAAGTACGATAGAATTGATCAACCTAAATTTTGATATTGTTCCCAAAGAAAAGTGGGTGGTTTAACTGGTCTACACGCGGGTGGTTTAACTGGTCTACACGCGGCCAGCGTCGGCAACTCAACTACCCCCGCATGCCGCAACTTATGCCCCATATCAAACCAAACACACCAATTTTCATTTTCATTAACTTTTGATATTCATGTTTAGTTGGTTGACTTCAAATAGATATCAACTTTAAAAACTGGAAAACTGATGAAGGTTTCCCCGGATAAGTACTCGTATATACGAATGAACACTATCAATTAATTATGACTTTAACTTCGATTATAATTTCTTTTATTATTAATCATATATATATATATATATATATATATATATATATATATCCTTAAGGATGAGTTTAAGATAATTATTATAAAAATCTAATATTTTTGTAATAACATTACAATGGATGAATTGATTAATAATGTAAAGAATATTTATACTACTTATGTATTACAATTAAATCCATTCATTATTACTCAATAGTTATAATAGCCAAACACATCATATATAAAGAAATTTTTTTCGCGGCGCGTACATATATATTAAAAAAAATCAATTAATCACAAATCATGATATGAGTGACTTTTAAGGTAATTAGGTTAAGAGTCAAATATTTTTACTTATGTGACTGACAATATATATCAATTAAATTCTAAAAAAAATACTTCACCTTAGAACATAAAATAATTTCATGATAAACAAAAGAAACTATGCCATTTTATCCGTCTTTTTGACCGAAGCGAGGCTCTTTGAGAAATAATTTACTATCTAAAACTATTTATCAAAATCAGGTTGTTTTTGTTATGCTCACTTTTTTTGTTTAACCTTTTGATGTGAAAGGCGTCAGTTCAAGTGGCGTCACATACATTCACGCCTTCACTAAAAAAAAAAACAGTGTGACAAGTGATGCTCACTCATTGGACCATTTTTATTTTTATTTTAAAAAAACAAGCAAACACTGCGCATTGCCACGTGGCATGTGTAGGTACTCTCCAAATCCCAACCCTCCATTCGGATTCGGAAACACACCCCACCCCTCTTTAAACCCCTCCCTCTCCCCTCTCTTTCTACCTACATCCCAACTTTTTTCTATTTTACTGCCGCATTATGTCACAATTTCTTTTTATTCAAGGTATCATTTGGATCGGAGTCTTCCACGTCAGCGGGTAAAAAAACAATGGTGTGAGTTAAAGACAACCCCATTTGATAAATGATTTTAAAAGTACCCCAAATTGATAAATTATTTCTAAAAGAGTCGCGATTTGATCAAAAAAACCCTTATTACCATGTATGCAAGGGATGGATACAAATCTACCAAATTTGAATCCTTGGTCCGAACTTATGTGTGTTAACCCAACTCTCTCACAAGCTATTTAAAAGCCAAAGGTAAAGGTGAACTTATATACTCTTCAGTCTTCAAGGGCTCTTTGCCTAGATAATGGGGAATTTTATTCTCTTTAAAATATCATTTTAAAATATTCCAAAACAAAATTGTAGCATGATTGTAATTGCAAGCCCAAATGTCTCACATGATGGTCAAATAAGAATGAATTGCTTATTAATAATCTAAACATATGGCACATTTGGATAAATAGCTTAATTAAGAGTTTATTCAATAAGTTTTTTCAAATAAATTAAAAATAATTTATTTTCAGAAACTTTTTTAACAAGCTTATTGAAATAAGTTAAAAAGAGTTTATAGAAATATCATAAATTATTTACATACGTTATTTGTATAAAATTATTTGCAATGTTATTCTAATCAGTTCTCTACAGACGCAGAGTAGGAGCTAGCACAACATGAAGAAACGGTAATGCATCCAGCTAGGCCTGTTTTTGATGGGCCTAAGCCCAACCTAAACTATTTCAGAAGAAAAGAAAGGATTCAGCGTTATTCTCAGTCTGTGACGGTCTCAAGTTTCATAGACTATTCCCTCATCGGAAGCATGAAGCAATAACGCCACTCTTTCTTTCTCTTTTCGATTCTCTCTCTGTTACCCCCAAAACCCTAACACAGAGCATGGATAGCCTCCTAGCAACTTACAAAGACGAAGAAGAAGAGGATGAAGAAGACGATGCCCCACCCCCTACCACCACCGACGCCGCCGCAGTTACCACCAGCACTGCATCCGACACCCCAACCGAACCCCACACCGATCTCAGATCAGAGCCCGACCCTTCCGATGACATCTCCGACGACGAAGCCGCGTCTGACGGCTCTGCCGAACTAAAGAAATCCCCGAAATCTGCCACCAGAGAAGGAGACAACAACGAAGAAGACGAAGACGAAGAGCCACCTCCGAAGAAGCAGAAACACCTTTCCTCTCTCACCGCGAAGGACGAATCCCCTGCCGCATTACCCGATGCGGTCGACGCCAACAGCAACTGTGCCGCCGCGACGCCTCTTCCGGTAACGGCAACGAATTCGAATTCGAAGAAGTCGAAGAAGAAGAACAATAACGTGTGGGTGACAAAATCGACGCGGAAAGGGAAGAAGAAGAGTAAGATCAACAACAACAACAACAACAACAACAACAACAGCAACAACCACACCAACGGCGAAGACACCGTTCTGATAACCCCTGTTCCGAGGTTCCCTGACAAGAGCGACGACACGCCTGAGATGAAGATTTGCTTATCGAAGGTGTACAAAGCGGAGAAAGTTGAGTTGAGCGAGGATAGGACGAGTGCAGGGAGCACCAAGGGTTATAGAATGGTGAGAGCAACGAGAGGGGTTGTGGAAGGAGCATGGTACTTTGAGATCAAGGTTGTTAAATTGGGAGAAACGGGTCACACTCGTCTTGGATGGTCCACTGAGAAGGGTGATTTACAAGCACCCGTTGGGTTCGATGGGAACAGTTTTGGGTACAGGGATATTGATGGTAGTAAGATACATAAGGCACTCAGAGAGAATTATGGAGAGGAAGGATATAAAGAAGGTGATGTTATTGGGTTCTATATCAATTTGCCTGATGGAGATAAGTATGCACCAAAAGCACCACATTTGGTTTGGTATAAAGGCCAAAGATATGTTTGTGCCCAAGATGCTAAGGAAGATCCACCAAAAGTAGTGCCTGGTCAGTAGTTCTGTTTTTTTTTTTTCTTGTTGTGAACTGTGTTTTGGTTTTTGCTACTTGATTTTACTATTCTATCTTTTTGAACTAAGGAAGTTAATTTTTTAATGGGTACATGAACTCCCTCTATTAGAAGGCTTCAATAGGATTGATAGATTTGCTATATGCTGATCGATGTTTAACTGTAGATACTTGATTGTTGCTAGTTTGATACTTTGAGATTTGAGGGCCAAGTTCGTAGTTCATTTTTTTAGGAGTTGGGGAGGGGTGAGACTTGACAATCAATCTGTGATTAGGTTATGGAATCAATTATGTGTCTAAGCTCTAAAGTTTGTGAAGTTTTCAATCTGTTTTTCTAATGGCAACTGGCAGCAAGCCAAAGTCCACCATAAATGCATGGCATATGGTGTTGCAGCCAATGGTGGAAGCGTGGAAACCATTTTTAAAAAAATGTAACATATTCCAAAAAGACCTGCAGAACATTAAAAAAAGTTAACAACTTATATCAAGAACAATGAACATAATAAAAACATTTTCTAGAAAATAAAAACTCAAATCCATTCGAGACTTAATGGCTACTTAGATACTGCCTGTGCAAGAGGAATATCTACCTCACAAAGAAACAAAGAAATAGCCAAAAACATGGTTGGGTTAATTACAAACATTTTGTGTGATTTGCATAACACAGACAAGAAAAGAAACCAAGAAATACTGAAATAGCCAGAAACAGAGATGAGAATTATTTGTGTGGAAGCAGCCAGAAACAATGTCTGAGATTTGCATAAAAAGAGACTCGAGACTCGAGATAGAAACAAGATGAGAGAGATCAAAAGACAGAGACGACATGTCTGTTTCTTCTATTCTCGTAACAGTAGTAGGTAGAAACACCAAAATATTCTCTTAAACTTACTACCCATAGGTTGGAGGCGAGGGCTGATGAGGAAATTTTGATATGTCTACATCATTTTCACTCAGGAGGACGCCATAGCCATGGCGCTGCCATGCCTGACATTTGAGAACACTGTTTTTAATTCTCTAAAGTATTATACTTGTAAAGTGCCTGAATGCTTTGTGTTATTTCATCCTGCACAGCTCAAATCATATTGATTGGCCTTGTCATGGGTATGTCATATTTGTATAAAGACCAATATATGGAGTAGAGGTATAGCATACTCAGAGGCAGTGATATTAGTGCAGCTTAATTTCAGATTACACCTTCACTAATAATTGGCCAATGTTTATTTTGTTAGCCTATTTGTTTCCAACAGCCACCCGACATTGGCAATTTCCATTAATATTTGTGGCCATACAACTGGTTCTTTCTGTGGTGTAGATTCCTTTTCTCTGCATTGTTCTGTTTCTTTCATTCTGATTATGTTTCTTTGCTTAATGGTGCATTCTCCTTGTTATGACTCGTTAGTGGGTCAAAAGTTCAAATCCTCCTACCAAGATGCCAATAATGGGAAAGATTGGGGGTGATATTTAACTTGTTATGTGTCTTAGATATCCCAATAAATTAAATAAAAATGCTTGGAACATAAAATTGTCATTCTTTCCATTCTACTACAAATTCTAATATTATACTATCTCACCCAGGCTACATATAAATGCTTATGATTGACCAATGGACAATATGAGGAAAAAATAACAGCTTTTTAGAAATATGGGAGATATCAGAAACATGTTAGGCTGGTTGGGGAAGGATTTTCCTCAACCTGACCCTGTTCTGCATCCGCAGGTATTATAACCCGCACTCGCAAGAAAAATATCAATAGGTGTTGGAAATAATAATAGTGTTAGGAATAGTAATAGTAAATGCTAAAGTTCATGTATCATTAGTTTCATGTGCTTAGGAAGTAGAGCACTCATTAAATGTCTTGTAAATACAATATTGTAAGTGTATATAAAATCAAAGAGTGCTGTGTAAAAAATTAACACAAGCATTTCAGAAATTCATCCTTTAGTTTCTCACTTTCAACTTGGTATAAGAGCTCCCGATCCAAGAGTCTCTTTTCCGTTGTTCCAACCTTCATAGCTGGTGGTCCTTGCCTTGAATCCCTTGATTGCAGGACATTTTTTCGGCAAACACCTTCATTGTGCAGCCACTCTCTCAGGCCATCATAACACCAACACCCAACCTCACTGAACGGATCACCGTCCAATTTCTGGCCAATGGCCAAAAAGCCCACCACCACCAGCCTTCCTCACACGTTCTCACGCGCCTCCCTGTCCCTCTGTGCATTGATCCACATGCCTCTCTGTCTTCAGAACATGATGGCACGTCTGTCACTTTTCCGGCTGCCGCTTCCACCGCCTAACTCACTCGTCGTTGTCTCCCCTACCCAGCATTGACCATAACTCGCCAAAACAGTCACCCTTTCCTACCACTCATAACTCATTCCTCACCTTCACTGTTCCAACACAAACAGTTCTTTCAACCAATCCAGTGACCACCTATACCTCACCATGACAGATACAGTGACTTACCACTCATCCACCTCCACCACCCAGCCCATTCCCAATATCAACCCTGTGCCTCTCACTCCTCCCCTCAAGAGTCAACGAAAATTGAAACACATTGAGGGAACCACACCTGCAAATAGTGACCCACAGTTTGAGACATGGGATGCTGGGGATTCTCTCATTATGACCTGGCTTTGGAATTCTATGTCTTCTAAGATTAGCCAGAATTGTATGTTCTTGCCATCCTTTTGAGAAATTTGGGATAATCTTCGTCAATTTTTCCCTGATGAAACATGACATCTCTGCTTGCTATGAGTTCAAGACTAACACCTTCAATACCAATCAAGGGACTCTCTCGGTGACGGATTACTATGGCACCCTGAATGGGTTATGGATTGAGTTGCATCAGTATCAGAATTTATTGAGAGGATAGGATCTTTGAGTTCCTCTCAGGTCTGAACCCTGAATATGATCCTATTCGATTTTAGATTTTGGGAAAGGAGAAGCTACCCTCTCTCTCAGAGGTATTCTACATAGTTCGTGGTGAAGAAAGTCGCAGATCAGTCATGCATGATGAAATGACAACGGATGGGTCTGCATTAGCAGCCAATTGATTGTGTTGTATCCCCGTGTTCGTGTTGTGTCGTACCTATGTCTCGTATCATATTCGTGCTTCCATATTAGGGTTGCTTGTCCTAGACTGCTTGGAACCCTGATAGCAAATCAGATTTTGTAAGAGTCCATTACAAATGCTGTGGACATCTGAATAATTATTTCCCTTGATATAATATCAATGTTGAATTTCCCTTGCTGCAAGTTGTATATTAAGTATCCAATTTATGAATATTCACGTGGTTTGAAATATTGTATTCTTTGTGCAGGAAGTGAGATATCTTTCTTTAAGAATGGCGTGTGCCAAGGTGTAGCTTTCAAGGATCTTTATGGTGGCCGTTATTATCCTGCTGCTTCAATGTATACTCTCCCCAATGAGCCCAACTGCACAGTCAAGTTCAACTTTGGTCCTGACTTTGAATTCTTTCCTGAGGATTTCAATGAACGGCCGATTCCCAGGCCAATGATTGAAGTTCCTTATCATGGTTTTGACAATCGAGTTGAAAATGGAGAGTCTACTGATAAGAAATCCTAGAAAGAGTAATGTAGGTTGCTTATATTATCAAGTATATGTGCAGACAGATGGATGAGTTCATATTCGGCTGTAATTCTAGTTATTTAAATTGACTCAAATGACTAGATTGGTGGTGTAAACTTCAGGAAGAGAGAAAATTGTCCATGTGAAATACATAAAATTTTCATTCATTCAGTCAGATATTTTGTAGTTTCTTTGGCATTGTCGTTCTCAACATTTTTTGTCATCAATTGTATGCAAGTTACATTCAGTGTCATGTTTGACTCCTTTTATACTAATAATAATCTGGATCACTTCCATAGTCCCACTTCTCATTCCGTGATTTGACCTGGTGTGAATACATTTTTAATTATGTTTTGATGAATGACAAATGCTAACTAACTATAAGCATATAGGACAAAAAGGAAAATAAGTTGTTCAAACATGTCGATGGTTGTTAAAGCACAAGAAATAAGCAAATACCATCAAGTATCAAGACCATGACAAAATGGATAAATCTTATAGGTCTTAGATACTTTGTAAGAGTTAGATGGAATTTTAATCTTAATGGCTCAAATACTTAAGAGTCAGTTTTTCAAAAAAATAGTTTTTAGTCCAGAAGGTTGGTTAAGTAATACATTGTTTTTAAATGATTCAAGAGCAAGGTTTTTAATATATGAAACAAATATATTGATGTACAAAATAAATGCATCAATGTATAATAAACATACATCAATGTATACCTTTCGGAAAAACTCTCTCCACGTTGATTCTCTACTTTCAAAGACTTAAAAATTTGGTTTCAAATTAAATACATTGATGTATGAATATCATACATCTATGTATAGCTCTTCACAAGGCATATGAAAGTGCACTGGTAGTTAGTTAGATCGATGTAGAAACTTAACATCTATGTACAGCTCTTTGTAAAAGATACATATGTGATTGTGAAGTTATTAAATCGATGTAAATACATTCACATCGATGTAGTGATTCTATTTTGCATATCAAAGAGCTTTTTGAATAGAATGAATCGATGCAAAATATTTACATCGATGTACACTAAGTCATTAAGTGCACAACGTTCATTTGCAAAAAATCCTCCTCTCCCTTATTTGCTCTCCAACATTAACTTTTTTCTTTCTTATAAAATAAGGGTTTTGATCATCAACTAACAGAAAAGAACACTGAACTTATCTTTTGGGAAAAATCACTTTGTTCTTGAAATAATCTTGAGCCATCTGTATTCTTACTCCATCTCACTCATAGGCGAAGTTGTAAATCTACATTGTTAAGTGTGTTTCTATTCTTCTACTATCTTTGTATCAAGTGAGAAATAGGGTGAGGTATCCCTAGGTTGAGGGTGAGGTATCCCTCTGGTTAGAAGGTGAGGTATCCTTATGTTGCAAAAAGGTGGGGCATCCCTTTGTGTACATCTTTAGGCTCAAAAGCGCGGGTGAGGCATCCCATAGGCGTGAAGGAGAGTACTAGAGGTTGTTGAGGCTCTTACACATGGGTGAGACACCCCAAAAGACATGGTTAGAGTGCTCTGTATTGTAACGGTTTTTCAATCGCCTTGGAAGCTTGAAATTAGTAGATAAAACCCGGAAACATATTCTTTGGCTGGACGTAGGTCACTAAAGGTGGTACACTGAACCAGGATAAAATCTCGATTTGCACGCTTCTCTTCCCTCAATCTCTTTTATATATATCTACTATTTTAATTAGTTGTTTACATTTGCAAATTAATTTATGAAAACCAATTTTCGAAAAATTAAGGAAGAATTTTTAAGACTCAATTCACCCCTCCCCTCTTGAGTCGAAGCCACCTATTCCAACAAGTGGCATCAGAGCTGGACTCTTGCATAAAGAGCTTAGCAGCTTCAAGAGAAATGGCTTTAGATAGTGACTCCCTACCGGAAGGAACCTCCTTTGGCAGACCTCTTGCCTTTAGTGGACAGTAATATGCATATTGGAAAGAGCGCATTATTATTTTTATCAATCTATTGATTGGAATGTCTAGGATGCTGTGGAAAATGGACCTTATGTCCCTATGAAAGAAGTAGAGGGTAAATTAATTGATAAACCTAGAAATGAATATACAGTAAATGAGCATAAGAAAGCTCAATATAGTTTGCGTGCTCGTAATATAATAACATCTGTTTTGAGTAGGGGAGAATTTTTCAAGGTATCAAATTGCAAAACTGCTAAGGAGATGTGGGACACACTTCAACTCACTCATGAAGGGACAAGCGATGTCAAGCGCGCTAGGATGAACAAAATGAATGGAGAATATGATGGAGCAAGGAGAATCAATTCAGGATATGGCCAAACGCTTCCAATACATTGTCAACCAACTTGCTGGTTTAGGTAAGGAATTTAAAAATGAGGATTTAATCAACAAAGTCTTACATTTGAGCAGGGAATGGTAGCCGAAGGTGACGGCAATTGCAGAATCAAGAAATCTTGAAACTATGGACTTGGCCACATTGTTTGACAAGGTACAGGAACATGAAAAACAACTAGCCCGCCTGGCTGAACATGAAGAGAAAAACAAGAAAAAGAAGAGCCTGGCACTGAAAGCATCTATCTCTAAAGGCGATGATGAAAGCCAAGACGAAGATGATGAAGAGGAGAACTCAGAAGACGACATGGCACTCATGGTGAACAAATTCAAGAAGTTTTTGAAAAAGAAAGTTTATCAAAGAAATGCTAACACATCGGTACCTATATGTTATGAGTGCGACAAGCAAGGTCACATCAGATTTGAATGCCCCAAACTACAAAAGAAAGAAAAATTCAAAAAGGACAAAATGCATAGGAGGGCATACATAGCTTGGGACGAGAACGACACAGATTCTTCAGATGACTCAGAAAAAGAAGAATCTAATTTTTGTCTCATGGCCAGCCATCATGATGATGATGAAGAGGTAGAGTACACCGACCCTTCTCCTTCATATGATGAATTACGGGAAGCATTTGAGGAATTACATATGAATCTATTAGGCTTGCTACAATAGTTAACTCCTTTAAGAAATTAATTTCTAAATTACAAAATGAAAACGCTTCTTTGATGAAAAATGTTAAGGAACTTGAAAATGAACATAAAATGCTTCTTTATGAAAAATTATATTCATGCAATGTATGCAAAAATGGATGTATTGAATGCAAAGAATTAACAACAGAATTAGATGACTTAAAATCTGTGTTGGCAAAATTTACTATGGGTAGAGAAAATTTAAATGTGCTACTAGGAAATCAAAAGGGTGTGTATGACAAGGCCGGACTAGGATATAAACCAAAAGATCATGAAAAGTCTTTTAAAAAATTGTTTATGCCTGGTCATACATCAACCAGCCCATTTGTTAAATGCTTTTACTTCGCTAGAAAAGGTTATACTACATCAAGTTGCAATATGAGAAAAGCATTAAATGTTAATGAAAATAAAAAATGGGTTCCTAAAGGAACATTGCCTGCCACTAACATCCAAGGACCCAAGAAAGTTTGGGTACTGAGAAATCGATTTTAAATTGTGTGATTACTGGAGTGCCTGAAAGACTTAGCAGTTCAAAAATATGTGACAGGCACCAGAAAGATTAAACAAAAGTACATTGTACGACGAAGGTAAGAAAATCATCTTTGATTCTAAATGATGTGCACTTAACTGTCAGTACAAATCGAAAATTGGTAGACATCCTAATAACACCTAAACCAAGAAAGTTTCTATTATAGAAGTGAGTGAGAAATTCTTGCCTCATCCTGAACCTATTGAATTTTTTGATATACTATGCTTAATCATGCTGTTAAATCCAATTCTTTTTGTTCTATGGCATGTATCATTTTTTTTTCTATGACAAATCTACGGACTTAAATGGTTTCACATATGTGTTCATATTCCATATTGTGCATCGTCTTTTTGTTCATATTCTATAAAAAAATTTATTCGAATTTAAATACATCGATTTGCATTGCTACATTGACGTAAGCATGTCAAAAAGCTCACTCTTTAGTCATTAGGATAAAATACATTGATGTATTTCTTTTACATCGATGTACATATAATAAAATAGGCAAATGCAGTGTTTTTAACCCAATACGGCGTGTTTTGATGATACTTTGTACCTGTCAAGATTTTTGTTTTATGATTGTCAAATTTAAAATGCACTATGCTTATCTTGCCTTTTATTTACCAGTATGCAATGCGTGTTATATATAACTCCTAATTTTCCTTTTTGATAATGCCAAAAGGGAAAGAGAAAGTGAGATAATCCATTATATTGAGGGGGAGTTAAATTTAAAATGGGTAACATTGCACTTATTATAATTAACTAATATATTGAGGGGGAGTTACTTATATTTAAAAATTTCACTTATCCGTGCTTATATTATTTCTTGACCTTACTAATACTTTCTTGAGTGATGAATGTAAGAAAGGGGGACATCCTTTCCACGCACATGAGCTGCACATTCACTCTGACAAATCATTCACTCAAGTAAGAAAAGGTAAGAAGGTAAGGTTTGTCATTCTCAAAAAGGGGGAGTATGTGAATACATGTTTAATTATGTTTTGATGAATGACAAATGCTAACTATAAGCATGGAGGATAAAAAGGAAAATAAGTTGCTCAAACATGTCAGTTGGTAAAGCATAAGAAATAAGAAAATACCATAAGTATCAAGACCATGACAAAAAGGGTAAATCTTATAGGTCTTAGATACTTTGTAAGAGTGAGATGAAATTTTAATCTTAATGACTCAAATACTTAAAATCAAAGTTTTTCAGAAAAATAGTTTTTAATCCAGAAGGTTGGTTAAGTAATACATTATTTTCAAATGATTCAAGAGCAAGGTTTTTAATGTATGAAACAAATACATTGATGTAAAAAATAAACACATCAATGTACAATAAACATACATCAATGTATACCTTTTAGAAAAACTCTCTCCACGCTGATTCTCTACTTTCAAAGACTCAAATTTGGTTTCAAATTAAATACATTGATGTACGAATATCATACATCTATGTACAGATCTTCACAAGGCATATCGAAGTGCAATTGTAGTTAGTTAAATTGATGTGGAAACTTTACATCTATGTACAGTTCTTTGTGAAAGATACTGTAACACCCCGATTTTTTTTCGTGCTTTCTAAGGATGATAAACTCAATTAATGAGTTTATATTTTTATCTGTGTTTTAGAAAATGATTTTGGGAAAACTAAAATCATAGTTTTGTTTCATAAAATTGTAAGAGTCTTCGGTTAAGTTTTGGGCCGAAAACTCGAACGAAAACCGATCTACGCTTTTCAGATGATAGTGTTTTCTACTATCACGACTTAATCTGGACTAACGAACGAAACCATTAGTCTTATAATATATTCCTCTATCTTTTTCCTAAAATGTGTCCTGACGTCCAAAATATAAATAATATTTTATATTCGGGCCGATAATCGATCGAGGAGACGATTCGAGCTGTCTTAGGGTTTTTCGAGACCCACGATCAGATGTTTTTCATGCCAAAATTGTATCAAGTTATTTGAGGAATTCATACGAGTGTCGGGACGATTCCAAATATCGGGATGTGAATTGACCAAATTGCCCTTGGTTAATTTTATTACCAATTTACCTTTCCTATTATTAAACTAATAAACTCACAAATATCTAATAATCCCACCCTTATCTCTTCTCATTTTCGGTGGTCTCTCTCTCCTCAACTCACTTCATCTTCTTCTTTTCTCTTCCTTTCTCTTCTTTCTCTTTTCTTCTCAAAATCTCCATTTTTGGAGGTGGAAAGCTTGAGTTTTTGTGGAGCAATCTTCACCAAACTTGGAGTGGATCATCATAGGAGGTAGTAGTTCAACTCTATCTCTCTCAATCTCTCTTTTCTCTCCTCATATTTTCATGATCAAGGATGTTAGGGTTTTGTCCCTAAAATCTTTGAAAATCCATGAAAAATTGTAGGAAAATCGTATCTGTACCAAACCAATTTCTATGGCCTAGGGTCATGACATACTTGTATGATCCAAGAGCTTAGAGCCAAGAAATCCCTCTAGCTATGTTTTCTAGGTAGGGGCCGAAACCCCCCTATGTGTGTAGGGTAGGGTTTTGGTTGGTTTTTGATGATCTGATCTGATATCTAGGGCTGTCACACTTAGTTAGGGTGTTATCCAGAAAATGAGAAATTTTGGAGCTCCCTAGCTATTTTTAGTGTAATAGGGCCGAACCCTAGGGGTGGTGCATTAGGAGAAATCTCCGTTTTGTAAGCTAATGCCGATATGTTTTACGTGTATGTAGTGATCGGCAGCGTGTTGGGACGAGAAACAAGTTGATCGGGTGTTCCGAGTTGAGCTGGAAGCTACAAGAGGTAAGGGGATAAACCTGAGGAATTCCATTTCCGACAGCTATGTGCTGCATCGGTGTTTGTATTGTATTTAAATAGTTTATATCTGATGTTAGTTAATTTCTTGATTGACTGCTGTTGATTGGAATATGCATTGATGTGCTGATGTATTGATGTAACTGCTGATATAGTTGAATGCATGTTATACTTGCTGAATGGTTATATGGATGTAATGTGTGCCCTGTTGTGGGATTTAGGCATTAGAGGACCTAATTTGGATTAGGATCCGACATTGTGTAACTTAAAAGCTTTAAAAGTCTGAAATGTGTTTTGATAACAATAAGTGAAGTTTAAAAGCAAATAGGACATTAGAAACCTTCAATATGTCTTAATTTGATAAGTTAACCCTTTTGAGTAATGTGGTTTCCAAAGTCATACTGAGTTGATTCAAGAAAAATGAGTTTGTGCAAGTTTTGTTTTAAGTTCGTATTTTACAGAAAAACAACGAAAGAAAAAGAAATGGTCTCTGGACCAAGTTTTGTTTTATGGAAAACCGATCCCGATGACTTTGTGTAAGTATCGGAGATTTTGGGTTTTTGGTTTTCGAGTTTTCAAGGAAAGTGGTTTTAAAGCTTAAAGCTGAGAAACTAGAAACCGAGACGTCGGGATTCTAGGGTTCTGCAGAACACGTGGATCAAGGATCCGTGCTAGTTGTGGTCCTGTCGGCTTAGGGACAATCTTTGTGGTCCTGTAAGCTTGAGGATGTTTTTATGATCTTGAATCCAACGTCCTTGACTGGTGCATCGGTTAGGGATGTTGGGATTTGAGTTGTTTTGGACCAAGCGTCCTCTTTTGAGAAAATGTGTTTTGAGGTTTAAAGAGTCTAAGAAATTATGGTGGTTGTTAGTGTTGATGCTACAACGAGGAAACATTGATGCGACAAAGATCAATTATCGAAAACTAGATAGGTTTCTCATGCATTAACTGCGGGGCAGACGTGCCGTGATACGGGGGACCTTGATAAGCAAGGAGAACCTTTGATGACTTATTTGTCATAACATTGTGCCTTGATGGACAATGGTGTCATACGTGTTCTGGGAACGTATTGTGCCTTGAGTTGGACAATGCAGTATGACCGTTTTCTTGTGGAGTACTTCTGATTGCGCCCCCATGTGAGAATCGCGTAGTGTCATGGGATTCAAAGTACTCGTTTTTGGGCCAAAATTTGGAGCCTGATCAGCTCGTTTCGAATGGTGATAGGATTTCCGGAAATCTAGAAATCTAGTGTGAATATTAGTTGAGATATATGGAAGTGTCATGCATACGTTTAGGAGATAACGTTGATTGTGGGGTACGAAGCCCTTGTGCATTTACCGTCATTTGTATCTGATGATATATGCCATGTTATATGATGATTTGAGTGAGTTACAGTATATGAGTCTGTTGTGTGGATTGGGCATATAGTTGTTGTTTATGGATTCATATATTGGTTTCTCACCCTTGCATGTTTTTGGACGGGTTGTCCTTGGATATATATTGTATCGTGTTTACAGATGGAGCCAGAGCCGGATCACCTAGCGCACTCCGGGATGCGCGTCCTAGCGTTTGATCGGAGGACAGACCCAGCCGCGTGGGTTATCCACCCAGGGGTGGAAAATGCGGCGTACACTGGACCAGTTTGCACCGTAAGCGGAACGGCTGAGACGGGACCGCGGAAGAGTACTCGGACAGTGGAGACCATCCAGGTGCCTCTCCCTCCCATCGGGCTGATGCTGCAGGCCCTTATGGAGCAGGGTGTGATCGAGTCGGTCGCCCCCGCTGCACAGTCCCCGCAGCAACAGCTACCCCAGACGCCTCCCCCGCCTTTTGTCTTGGTAGCGGACGAGCATGTCGTAGAGGATGTGGGGGAAGAGGAGGAGGAGGAGGAAGACCCTGAGGAGGACCCTCAGGAGGACCCGGAGGATCTTCTTTCGGATGCTTCCGATCCCCATCCACAGGGGAACAGGACTGTAGGTTCCCAGAGTCCTTCCTCTGGTTCCAGCATTAGACTTCCCTCCGGGGGATTGTTCAATGGTTTCCATTAGTCGGACCAGCTTAGGGTGTAGACCTTTTTTTGAGGCAGCGGTTTTTGGGTAGTCTGTTAACGGCTACTGATGACCATAGGTTTTAGAGATATGGTTCCAGACTGTCGCTGCCTAGTTTTATAGCTTTTTAGAAGTTTAGTATTTATTCGTTCTTTTGTGAAGGGACTTGTTGTCCATCATATATATGTATATATACCTTGTTCTAATTATTGTATATGACTAGTTTTGTGTTATCTAGACTGGTGCCTATACGTATAAATAAGAAAATTTTTGTCACGAATTCCAGAATCTGTTTATACAAAAGATGTATTTTTTTCCGAAAGTAAAACCAGCGAAATTTTATTTATCGTTTCATTAAGGGTGTTGAGTTACGAAAGTGGCACTGGGTTTGAGGGTGTTACAGATACATATGTGATTGTGAAGTTAGTAAATCGATGTAAATACATTCACATCGATGTAGTGATTCTATTTTGCATATCAAAGAGATTTTTGAATAGAATGAATCGATGCAAAATATTTTCATCGATGTATACTAAGTCATTAAGTGCACAACGTTCATTTGCAAAAAATCCTCCTCTCCCTTATTTGCTCTCCAACGTTAACTTTTTTCTTTCTTGTAAAATAAGGGTTTTGATCATCAACTAATAGACAAGAACACATAATCATCTTTTGGGAAAAACCACTTTGTTCTTGAAATAATCTTGAGCCATCTCTATTCTTACTCCATCTCACTCAAAGGCTTTCAAGTTGTAAATCTACACCGTTAAGAGTGTTTCTATTCTTCTACTATCTTTGTATCAATTGAGAAATAGGGTGAGGTATCCTTAGGTTGAGGGTGGGGTATCACTCTAGTTAGAAGATGAGGTATCCTTCTGTTGCAAAAGGGTGGGGCATCCTTTGTGTACATCTTTAGGCTTAGAAGCGCGGGTGAGGCATCCCGTAGGAGCAAAAGAGAGTACTAGAGGTTGTTGAGGCTCTTACACGTGGGTGAGGCACCCCAAAAGACTTGGTTTGAGTGCTCTGTATTGTAACGGTTTTTCAAGCATCTTGGAAACTTGACATTAGTGGACAAAACCCGAAAACATATTCTGGGGACTGGATGTAGGCCACCAAAGGTGGTGCATTGAACCAAGATAAAATCTCGGTTTGCACGCTTCTCTTCCATCAATCTCTTTTATATGTATCTGCTATTTTAATTGGTTGTTTACATTTGCAAATTAATTTGAGAAAACCAATTTTCGAAAATTTAGGAAGAATTTTTAAGATTCAATTCACCCATCCCCTCTTGAGTCGAAATCACCTATTCCAACACGTAGGAGGTTCCACCCTCTCACATTTGATTACAATAACCTAAAGTTGGTCTTAATTATAAAAAAAAAAAAAAAAAACTAAACGATCTATAAGAAACAACTTGTTGTCTATTTGTCATATTTATATATAATGTCAATTGTCAAATGGTGAATTGACATAAATTATTGTGATAGGTGCCTTAGGTAAGAAGACATGGTAAAAAATTATCCACGGCAACACTCAGATACCCATGTTAGAAATAAAAACTAACGGAATCATAATTAGGACTTATTTACTAACATTTATAACTATAGGGATGGATTTACAAAAACAAAAAAACTTAAAAGCGAGCAAATTATATTTTAACCATATAAATATAACATTGGGGGTATGAAGTGTGATTCTTTTCTTTTGGTATCAGCAAATGATGCTTGTAAGTGCTAATGAATTGGGGAGTTGAGACCCTCTTGAGAAGACAAGGGCTGCAGTGATTGGTGCCTCTTAGAAGGGAAAGATGGTGGTGCTTTCCTGAACGAAGGCCGCTTCTTGATGCGTTGCAGAGCTTGCTTGGCATAGATACTATGAAGGAAAGGTGAAGCTCTCTCCTTAAATTTGAGAATGAAAAAGAAAAGAACTCTAAGCAATATGAGGATGACTATGACTGCAGCTAAGTCCCACCATTTTGAATAATCAACTCGCATACCAAGCATGGTTGTGAGGATGATTTCTCCTTCCAGTTTTGGGCCATCAGGTACTAATGGATCAAACTCCAGCCCGATCATGTCATTCTTGAAAGCTCCCTGCATTCCTCAGAATCAGTACGTATATAAGTTGAACAAATTGGACTAGTTAATTATGTTATGCACCTAAAGCATTAAAAGTTGCATGAATTTTGAGTACCATATTTCAATTTGTTAATGTGTTGTTAGAGATGTAAACTAGTTAGTAATGTACTTTAAATTTTCTTTCTTACTGAACATGTTTGAGAATGGTACCTGCAATCCCCATGCACCATAATTGATGTAAGAAATTGGGTAACGCCAGAAGAATTTGGGAAGATCAGGAATCTGACGGAAATAGCCTGCAGTCATCATCATAACACCCTGCACACATTTTAATCAGAAACAATAATTAATGGAATTAAATTGTTAATGAAGAATAGGCTTTATATTATGTTACACTTACAATATATCCTGCTCCAATTATCAATCCCATGAGGAAGTTGGGAACTAGTGAGGCTATAATCATCATGGAGCTCTCCACAACCGCAATGCAGCCAGTAAGATCAAGGCAGATATACAAAAGATGTGAAAACTCTGGACGAAACTTAACCATATAATAGGTTATGATGCCAGTAGCTATGGACATCATTGCCACAAAGGGAAAGGAAGACAGAAAATTTGACAGTATGTAGACAGCAATGCCATAATACCCATTAATCCTTTCTTTGTAAAACACCTGTGTCATGAAAGAAATTAAAGTGATGAAAAACTAAATGCCATCACTGTTTTCTTTCTTATGTTTTTAAGTTTGTTAAAGTTGTATGATTGTGTATCAACATTTCATACCTTCATTTCTTCTATGAAGGATGGGAAGCCTCCTATGGACATGAATGTCATGAAACCTGATATAAAAGCGCCACATGCTCCTCTTGCAAAAATCGCACTATAACTTGTTCCAACTTCAAAAAAGATTGTTCCAACACACAAAGATAAGCCAATATATATTATTAACCTTATCCAGTAGTACCCCACGTCTCTGGACATGTTCACGAAAGATCTATGAGTCAATGTTGATAGTTGCTTCCACCATTTGGCTTGGCTCTTGCTTTGGCCTTCACCATCATGTCCTTCCTGTAACAGGATTTCTTGCAGGCCTTTATATTCTGATATAAAAAGTTCTTGCTATCTAACGGACAACATCATCCCACAAAATATGTTTATAGTGAAACATGACCACTTTTACTTCCAAGTATTACTATTTATACAAGTAGCAAAAGTTGCAAAATCTTCTTCAGTGAGTTGGAAGTTGGAACTTGAGAAATATTATAAATTCTTGAAAAGGGCTCCTTACAATGTTTGAGATTTCTTTGATTCTTGCTCTTGCAGTAGTTGCATATTCTGACCATCGGTATTTCTCAATGAGTATTGCTTTGATTGCTGCAGTTGATAAGTTCATCAATGATGCTGTTAATGAATTTTGTTCCTGTATTAAAAAGAACAGGGAAGATAGTGTGAGATAAACTAATTTGAAAAGAAGTGATCTTATCATCTTTAGTTTCTTTTGCATTCAAGTACTTCAGCTTTAATTTAAATTGCATTCATCTTAACGATGGGAAAATAAGATGAGAAGTCTTAGACTGAAGTAAATTCAAGCAGCAGGAAGAAAAAATTAAAGAAAAAAAAGAAAGCAAGAAAGAAAGAAAGAAGTAGCCCTTAAAACAAATTTTTAGGAAAAAAATCCATACATGTATTCTCTGGGAGGCCATCATAGTTGTTGTGACAGTGTCAAAGTCTGAATTTATACAACGGAGGAAATGATCAGAAGGGTTTCTTCTACTTGGACAAGGGAATCCCGCTTTGGCAAAGAACTGCAAATAGATGGATAAATTATGTCAGGTTTAACTGATTATGGTTTCAAACACATGGTTTTTCATAGCCAAACACAACAATTTGCATTAAGGGGAAACCAAAACAACATTAGAGAGCAATGTTGAACATTTTAATCTGAATTTCTATCAAAATCTCTTGCAAATTAGTCTTATCTACAGATTCTACAAAGTGATCAACTCATCAAGTTGGTCGTATTTGATTACATTTGTATAGGATTTTAATTTTAATTATTTCAAATTTTTAATCTTTAATACCTTATAATTAGTTCTTAAATATTGGTTTAATTAAGTTTTTAGTTCCTGAAAAGTGAATCAGGTTTGGTTTTGGTCCCTGCACTTTTTTTCGTTGGTTTTGATTCCTATACGTTCCAAAACTTTGGTTTTAGTCCCTACTGTTACTATTCATCCCATAAGTGTTGACGTGGCTAGCAGACCGTCACGTCAGCACTTCTATGTATGCTATTATAATATTTTTATTTTTATTATAATGTTATTATTTGTTTTTTATACTTTTATTAAATGAATGAAAGGTTGAAATAGCAACATTTAGGAACATTTCTAGGGTTCACAAATATCTCTGTGACATTAAATATTATAAAACAATGTAAAAAATTAATATTTAATCTTACGTGATATTAAATATTATAAAATTAGCCTACATAGTAATGCTGACGTGACGGTCCGTTAGTCACGTCAACACTTAACAGATGAATAATGATGACAGAGACCAAAACCAAAGTTGTGAAACTTGTAGGGATCAAAACCAATGAAAAAAAGGTATAAGGACTAAAACCAAATTTGACTCAGACTAAAAACTTAATTAAACCTTAGATATATTTAAATTTGAGCATATATGCATCTTCACTGAAATGAAGTACGTACTACTCCTAAAAGCCAACAAGCAGAGCCAAAGTTCCAGGAACAAATCAATAATAATAATAATAATAATAGATGTACCTCAACTGCCATTTCAGCTGCTCCAAAATATATAGTTTGACCCCCAGAAAGCAGAAAGAGATCATCAAAGAGTGCAAAAACCTCACTACTTGGTTGATGTATGGAAGAGATAACAGTCTTGCCATCATGAGCTATGTTTCTCAAAGTTTGGACAACAAAATATGCTGAGGCACTATCCAGACCGCTGGTGGGTTCATCAAGGAACAAGAGGGTGGGCCTTGTGAGGATTTCAAGTGCTATGCTTAGTCTTTTCTTTTCTCCACCACTTATACCTCTTAAGTGCCAATTCCCTAAAAGTCTATCAGCACACTCTTGAAGACCCATCTCCATAATTGTTCCCTCTACCATGTCATTTACCTCTTCTTTGGTCATGCTAGCTGGAAGCCTTAGATTAGCTGAGTAAGAAATTGTCTCTCTAACTGTTAGTGTTCCCAACAATGTGTCTTCTTGGGTCACATAAGCCTAGGTGTGGTAGATAAGAATATATATGCTATCAGAATGACATTAACAATTAATGAAATAAAATATAAGATATTGATGATATAGTGGAAATTGCCATTTAATTAATGCCTTCTTTTCATATCGAGGGAAATTTAAAGGCCAAATTCCACTGACCAACGAACTTCTAATTAACTAGAATATGATGTTATGTTAGTTACTTACTACACCCCCGTAGTCTAATCTCCTCTTCTTTCCATTTATAAGCACTTTTCCAGACATGATAACATTTCTGGAGAGTCTACCTGCAAGGAATCCCGATTATCTAATATTAATTTAAAGTCCATAAAAGAGGTTTATTCATAAATAAGAAACTGAATAATAGCAACATAGGTAGCATAAAAGTTCATTTGTTCACTAGCTGTTTATATATATATATGAGTTTATTTGTTATGTACCGTCAGTATAAAGTTTTATACTGACCAATCAAAAATCATGATATGTGTGACTTTAAGGTAGTTAGGATAAAAGTCAAACACTTTAACTTATGTGGCAATTTCTGATTCGTTCACTGGCAGTATATATCAATTAAATCCAATATATATATATATATATATATATAAATGGAGATCAAGTTACTCCTAACGTAACTCTTGTCTATTTGTAGGGACATATATAACCATAACGTTTCTCATTTTAAAAATGTGAAAATAAAAAATTTTGGTCACTCAAATAAAATTTGATGGTTCATATTTATTGTTCTAATTTCTCACAACGACGACTAGCTTCATATATAATGCATGGTTAAACATGTACATTTTTCTTTTATTTTAGCTTTTATATGCGGATTAATTGTCAATAAATGAACTGTGTTTTTTTTTTTCAGATAAGAACAGGATGGGGGATGAGTCGATATCATTCGGTACGGTTCGTAGATGTTCATCAAGGCACGTACAGAAGACACAGATGCTTTGCTTCAATCCTTGAAATAAATAAACGGGGACCACGGTGTCAGTAAACCTTATGGCTAATTGTAGCTATCTTAAATTGATCACCAAGGTACCAAGGTTTTGATCCCCTCTATGCAATGAATCAAATAAATGCTACGGTTTAATGGTTTAATTGCTCTTTTTTACCCTATGGTTAAATCTACCGTATCTTCCAAACCTGCACTGGGAAGATGTTTCCTTGAATAAATACCCTACAAAGTTGCTATCTTTTCTTTTCTTTTTTTTGCTTCTCCAAGCACATGTTTGGTTCGGCGTTGGCTTCAATACTTCAGTGTGGGAGTGGAATAAGAGTATCGATACTCAGTGAATAATGGCCGTAGATATATTAATAAAAAAAATCAACGGTCGAGATTGTGCAAGATTGGAAAGGGTAAGATAGTAAACTCATTCACTTCTCTCTCTTACTTCCCTCATTCTCTTTCACTCCTCTCATCGCCGCCGCCCCCTAACCCGACACCAATCCTCTACCTTTATCCACACCACTGTTCCACCCCCACCAATATGGCAGCCCACCACCGCCATGTTTTCTTTTCCTCCGATGGCTACCACATCAAAACCAAAATAAAATAACACCAGAATCATGAACAAAACATGCCTACTCAAAGGAAATTTCATTTCAATTTTCATTTCTAATTCCATATTCAAGTAAACCCATATTCTAGAAGACCAAAGGTTTCCCTACACAACCCCTGAATGATAAGCGGAGAAAGGATCATAAAATTTTGCCACTATAGTTTCTAAGTTCGAACAAGACAAAGGCTACTGCATCTCACTATTCATCAAAGAGCTTTATGAACAATTTTTTTTTAAAAAAAAAGAGACAAATGGTGCTGATGATATGACCGAAATGAGGGTGAAAAGGCTGAGAAGGTGGTCTCTTGGCCATCAGTGACGCCTCGCCATGTTGGTGGCTGCGCATGGCGTCGAGGTAGCGACAGAAGTACGGATCCTTGAGGCCGCAGATGGCAGCATCCTAAAGCAAAGCCTTCTCCACTGTCGGAGGTGAAGTGGTTGTCATGGTGGCTCTAGCGACCTGGGGGGGGAGAGAGAGAGAGAGAGAGAGAGAGAGAGGTATTTTGGTTTTTTTACAAAAATTGCCTAAAATGGCCTTGGAGTATGGAAACTCCACTCCCATCAGGGAGCATTGTAGAATCCGCCGTTTGGTTCACCGTGGGAACAATCAAACTCACTTTGTAATGATTAATTATGGGTTTGATCATTTTAGAAGATGTTTGGCTCTTTGGTTGGGAAATAATTTTGCATTTCAGAATCAATTCTACCTGAAGCAGTTTGGAGTAGCTTCTGCTTTTAGATTGAAAAATTATACTAAGTTTTACATCAAACTTGCTTTTAAAATAAAAACTTATTTCACTTCAAAGTCAATTATATTCAAATCAAATCTAAAAAATAAATTCCATTTAAAATCACGTTTATCAAACGTTCATCGAAATACCTTGTATTACATTTAGGGATGGCAAAGTGGGTCAACCTGTCTCGCCCCGCCCCGCCATTAACCCACCTTAAACGGGACAGGGCTGGCCAACCCGTTTTAGTCATGTGGGTTGAACCCCCCAACCCACCTCGCCTAATGGTGGGTTGGCGGGTTGGCCCGCCAAACACATGAAACTTTAAATTGGGTTGGTGTGTTTGCGGGTTGACCCACTATAAAAATAAAAATTAAAACAAAAATCATATAACATTTCTTTTTTTTGGGTAATCTTCATAGCCTTTATTAAATTATTATTAAAAAATTGGAATAATCTTATCTTATAGCGTACAATTCGTGTTATAAAAGTAAAGATATTATTTTTTTTAGTATGAAATAATTTCAAGTAATAATTAAATTAAATTAAACAATATTAAATAAGTAATAAATTAATATAAAAGAAATTATTTTTTAATATGGCGGGTTGGCCCGCCACCAACTCGTTTTTGAGTGGGTTAAGCGGGGCGGGTCAAAGTGGATTGGTGGGTTGAGGACCCCAACCCACCCCGCCAAATTTTGGCTGGTTGGCGGGTTGACCCGCGGGTCACAACCCACTTTGCCACCCCTAATTACATTATCATATGCTCCCTCCGTAACAAAATATTAGCAATTTAACCACCTTCATACTTATTAAGATAATTAATTATTCATATTTAATGTTGTTAATCTCATTTAAAAGTTCAACTTCATTGTTTAAATTACTCCTCTTTGTTTATTCACATTAATTGTATTGTATGGAAACTTGTTTCAATTAAATCCAATAAAATGAAGGGCATTTTTGATATACTATCATTAAATAGGATGCAAAAATTTAATTTTTGCTTATATTTTGTTACAACTTAGATGGAACAATTTTTACTTATATTTTGTTATGGAATGAGTATGAAGTACTATGAAGTTGTAGACTAAACCTCGGCTTTGTTTGGAGAGAAAAATTGAAACAAAAGAAAATGACTAAATCTGTTCCAAATTAATTGTCGTGTAAGGTTTTATATTAATATTAAGAAATGTATTAAATAACATTATGTAGTAATAAAAATCACATTACTTGAACTATTATTCATAAATGTTGTAAATATTAATATCACAAAAATATGTAAGGGTATAATAGATAAAAAAATTAATAAATGTTTATTGATATTTTTAAACGATAATCAACATAAAAGATAAAACAAAACTATAATTCTCAAAACTAAAACCCTAAAACTATTGGCTGGGTAGAAATCTTAAAGTTAGCTTTTAGATCAAGTTGGTTTGATTTCAAGCATGGCATCAAGTTGGATCAAACATGAGGAAGTTGTAAGTTACACATTAGATAAATTTGAAGAGAAAAGGCAGTTTATAAAGTAGGATAAGCCTATAATTCCAGCGGATGAGTTAATTAGTTTCGGGTTATTAGTTGGTTGTATATTAATTCCTAGCAAACCATATGTTGCCAATCTTACTTGGAATCAGGGGCGGATGCACATCTAGCCCAGAGCACACCCTCAAAATTTCAAAAAGAAATAATTCAATACATATATTTTATCCATTTGTCTATGTGTGAAATAATTTGGATCCATGCCCCATGTGTGAAATTTAATACCCTGTTTTGATATATCCAATTTTGGGGATTTTGTGATAATTATGTTATTTCACCAAATTGATTGGTTAGATATAAAATTAAATGTAGGATTTAATTGTTTTATATTATCAGTATAAAGAATTTTTACACTGTTAACCAATTAGTAATTGTCACATCATTTAAAATGTTTGACTCTTATCTTAATTACCTTAAAAGTCACTTATACCATGATTTCTGATTGGTTGACGGTATAAAAAATTTTACATTGACAGTGGATAGCAATTAAACACAGTAAATATATTAAGTTTTTTTTTTAATTACATGATATAATGGAAAGATTTTTGAAGAGGAAATTAAAATCAAATGGACAACAATCTTCATCAAAATCTGGTGAATCAAATCTTCAACAGTAACAAATTGAAATTAAATTAAAAGGGTTAGCATCATATCAAGAAAAGCAAATTAAAATTTTAGCATATCATATTAAAATTTATATCTTTAATATTTATGTTTTTATCTTCATATATATGATTATTTTTTTTGGAAATTGGTTGCCCTCAATAGCTCCGGGTCCTAGATCTGCCACTGATTAGAATCGAACTAATCAACTTAGAATAGAGTTGCTTAAATAGTTTTTAAAATTAATGACAAGTTTTCCTCCGGTTGTCAATTCATCCAAAAAAAAGTCAGAGTTGTGAGTGTTTCAACACAGTAATTAACCCCACAAATTCTATTTCAAATAAAGATATGAAAGGGACCAGACCACATAAAGGCCTTAAATCAATTTGTAAGCAGAACTTTTTAAGTGTTACTTAGTCATAGAAGTATATATTTAATTAGGTACAACATTCTTTCATATAAATTAAAACCAACACGAAAGGCCTGTTTTGGCATGAACAACCAATTCTAGTATACAACAAGACATGAGAGAGAGAGAGAGAGAGAGAGAGAGAGAGAGAGTAAGGACCTGCCAAAGCATCAAGAAGAGTAGATTTTCCAGAGCCAGACGGACCCATGACAGCCATGATTCTATTAGGTTCAGCATATCCACTCAACCCATTAAGCAACCTCCTTGTGTGTCCATCGCCAAAATTTGGTACTACAACACTCAAATCTTCCCACACAAGATACATAATTCCTTTCTTATCTCTTATTTTTGAAACTCTCATCTCATCATAGTCTGTATTTGTAACACCATTCCCACTGCCAGTGTCTTGCTCTATCTCCATTTCTCAAACGAAAAACAGAGAAAAGAGTCCTTGGTTGGAATCAAATGAAAAGGAAAACAAATATAACAAGGTGGTGTAGCCAGCTTATAGTGCTTGCATATGTATATGTAGTACATGATACTATGATCCACAGTAAAGGAAAAATGGGTCACCACTCACAAAGCTATAATTTGGTCATTGGCTTAGGAGTGAGGACTTTTTACTATATAGCAGTAATGTTGTCATCTAACACCCACAGAACAGAACACAGTAACTAATAATTAATAATGAGCAGAATATTCATTTAATTTAAAGCCGGGCAGCTATTGCTGTCAGTGATGGCCATGCATGTGATGTGAAGGACAACCACACGTCCTAGGATCAATAAAGTGTCCCGTTTGAATTGGACTAACATACTTTATCACTATCACGCCATTTTTTATTTCACCTCAAATTATAAAGTTGTATTAATTTGGTCTTTTATATTTTTTAAATTCTAAAATCATTTTTAAAGTTATCAAACATTTGTCAATCCAGTTCTTACGTCAGGGATGAAGTTGATACGATCTTATTATTTTAGGAATTAAATTAACACATGAACTAAATTGATATGACCTTATAATTTCAAAGACCAAATTAAATTTACTCCTTTTTAATATCTATTTTATAGTTATGGATCAAATTATTTTTGCCTATTGGAAACAATATCCGATAGACGAAAAATAATTAAAATTTATATATAAAATAGTGATGTGACAAATAAGTGTGGTGAGGTGAATATTTTCCATTTGAATTAGTCCTGTAAAATAACTTATTTATATATAATGTTTTTTTTAATGATTATTATAATAAAATTAATTTTATGTTTAAATATATTAAATAAAAACTAATTTTAAGATAATTTATTTTATTTAAGTTATATAATATAATCGCTTGTAGGTGTTAAATTATCAAAGAGATATAAAACTATTGAAAAAATATTTTAATTGAAGGCAAAATGGTATTTATTTCTCATAAATATAACATAATAAGAAGTGTAAGAGTTTTTTTCTAAGATGATGTTGAAAATTCAGTTTACAGAAAAAATTATCATTTTAAAAAACTTTTCATTACTTTGATCATTTATCTAAATATGTCAATTTCATCTCAAAAGCTTTTTATTAAATTTTGGTTTAAATATATTTTTGGTCCCCATAAAATGTATAAATTTTTGTTTTGGTTCCTGTAAAAAGTTTTTTTTGGTTTTTGTCCCTCTAAAATCTAAAAACAGTATTTTTTGTCCCTACCGTTGTGACATTCATTAACTACTTATGTGTCTAGCAGAAGCTCATATGGTCATCTCAAATGACATCCAATGACCTCTGTAGTGTCATGTTAACATATGATTCCCCTAAAATTTTTCTTACCCTAAAATGAATTATATTAATGTATCCTAAAATGAACGTTGGGGACTAAAAATAGTGATATTAAATTTTAGAGGGATGAAAATAAAAGAAAAACAATTCACAGAGATTAAAACCAAAATTTGTTCATTTTATATGAACCAAAATTAGTAATTTTATATTTTAGAGGGATTAAAATCAAAGAAATTTTTTTTACAGGGATCAAAATCAAAATTCACTCATTTTCTAAAAACTAAAAACATATTTAATCCTTAAATTTTTTAAATGAAAAATTAATTTTTTTTTCCAAAGGTGATACTGTGTTAGGGGCAATAACTATTCTCACCGAACCAGCAAACCTGTTAACAATAAATTCCCATATCGAAGCTGGTGTAAGGAAAATGAACCACCAGAATGGGAACAGTTTTCGAAATCTGAACATTGAATTTGAAGAGTTTGTTCAAATTTAGCATGCGAAGCCACAAATCTCAATCATATTCAAAATATGGTATTACGAATGAGTATCACACGGTATTTGATTAAGAAATCAAGAAATGAAAAATTTCAATTAAGAATCTGAGTATATTATTTTTTGATATGTTAAATAATACACATTTTTGCAATAAAAATTGAGTTTAATTGTTATACACGGTCAGTATAAAGTTTCTTATACTGACAACCAATCAGAAATCATGATGTATGTGATTTTTAAGATATTTAGGATAAGAGTCCAACACTTTAGCTTATGTGACAAATTCTAATTAATTGTCCGGGTAAAAAAACTGTACACTGACAGTGTATATCAATTAAATCCATAAAAATTTATCTTTTTAGACTCCTTAACCAATACCCTAAAGACATTAGCTAGCATTCTCCATTCGAATATAATGTTACCTAAATGTTATATTCTGAGTGTAAAAAAAATAAATATATATCCTTTTTTTAAGGAAATAAATATATATCCTTTTAAAAATTCTTTAAATACTAAATAAATAAAATAAAATAAAATAATTATTTAATATTTTAAAAATATAAAAATATTTAATAATTAGGAATTTTTGTAAGAGAAATTTATAAAAAGATAAAACATTTCTCAAGAAAAAAATAATTTTCCTCAATTTAGTATGTTTCTTTTTTCCTATCCCAATTTTCCAATTTTGATCGTTTGCTCTCACCTGAATGTGCACAAACTCGCAAATCTTTTGATGTTTTAGATTGTGATATGTTATTTGAACAACAAAATTTGGATATCGTCTCTGATATCATATAGATTTATCTCTATCTTTCACTTATTTTTTATCTTCTTTATATATATACATCTCAAAAATACATCACAAAAACAAAAGGACATTGTATGTTGGTGTCCTTATAATGATGTTAAAAAATTGTTTCTCTTTTAGATAACAATAGCTTGTTGTTTGTTTGCTCAAGGTGGGTTGGTTCAAGTAGTAAGTGATTCAGAAATCTTACGTAAGTAGTCAGAAGTTAGAATCATAACTCTTGTGTATGAAAAAAACTTAGTTGAGATAAAAGAACCCATCTTATATGTTCAACAAGTTCATCGATAGAGATTAATCTTTATTAATTATTAATTATGATAAATATTTCGTTCTTGCAAGATGCTTATAAAAAAGAGAGGGATATAAATTTGGGCTTGTAGGAAATTGTACTTGAATAGGGACGGTATTAATATTCTCTCTGGACCTATATATAAATCAAAAAAACTAATTTTACACTTATTAAGAAAGTTAGTTATATTAGTTTAATTGTCTTGATTTGTGTAAAAAATAAATTATATTTACTAAATTATCCTTTCTTGGAAGTGTATAATAATACTTTTGGAAGTTGTATATTGAGAGTGTATAATGCTTTTAGAAAAATAAAAAAAATAATTAATCAAAGGGTATTTTTGAAACACTAGCATTAAATAAGATTATTGATTTGGTTGACTTTTGTTTATATTTGAGTCCAAAAAATATAAATACTTTTTTGTTTATATATAGATCGAGGGAAAGTTGGAAAACTTTATTTAAATATAATAAATATAGACAACATAGGGGATAACACTAAATATATTTAAGTGTGAGTGAATATTTAAATATCATATATTTTGAGATGAAATAGAGATAAGTGTTGAAATAAGAGAATGTTACCTCAATGATACAAATAACAGGAGTGTATTAAATATTCTTCACTACGTGGTACCAACTCCAACGGTCAATCAAATCCTATGGCATAAGTTTTATAACAATCCAAAATTTTCTTCATTATTCACGCATCGAGTGGGGACCTTTACTAAACTTCCTGACATTGGGAAGTGGGCAGAGCAAAACCCATTATCATGCTCATGTGAGTAGATTGTGTTAGGAAAAAAAACGGGCAAATATTTAATCCTCACCGGTGTAAGTTGTGTTTTCATATTACTGGGTTATACTCTTTTTGATTTCTATTATAAGTAAAAAAAAAATTCAAAATTTTAGTTTAACATATAAACAAATTTTAACTATTTTCATCAAATTTAATGACGTTATTTTTAAAATATCTTTCATTTAATATAAATTTTGTTTTTCAATGATTACTTTTATTCTCAATAACATAAGCAACTCCTTTTAACAATGAAGATTGAAGTTTTTGATAAAGAATAATTTAGGAAACATATTTAACTTTTTAAATAAGATTAACAAGATTAAATGAGATTAATTAGTCACCTTAATATGTGTGTATTATTTAATGTTTGCTTATAATAGAGACCAGATAGAGTAATGGGTATTGTGTTAAAATAAAATAAAAAAAACAAAAACAACAAAGATAATCAGATCTAAGACACTCTTTCTCTCCTCCATCAAATCCTTCTTTTTCTCTGATCTCCGATCACTGGTCGAAGCTCCGATCATGCGTCCCCCAGCATCATCCCGTTCCACCGTTGTCTTCCCCGCCGCACATCCTCTCCCCCTAGCATATCTTCCTGTCGCAACCACCAGAAAACCTCCGGAACTTTGTGACCATAACGAAAACCTCATCAATATCATTCGCCGACCCGTTCCGGCATCGAAGGCACCAAACTCAGGAAGGTCGTCGTCATCTAGTACCTCCAAGCCCTCATCTCTGATTCCCTTTACAAGGCAGCCATCAAAGCCGCCGACATCCTTGCCACCATAGTCGTCCGTCGTCAAGCTCTCTCATTGAACACAAAGGTTGAGCGCTCTTGTCACTGCCAACCTTCAATGTCATCTCCGACCTCCCCGCCGTCGTCAGATCAGAGCGCCTCGACAACAAGCGAATTTCATAGGTTAGGCATGAACACCGGCCGCATCTTCCAGCTTAAGCTCGACCTGCTTACCGGTAACTCCGAATGAGTCGTCATTGAAGAACAAGAAGAACAAGGCTTGACCCACCAACTCCTTTCTCTGGAATCAATTATGATTCATCAGTGTGTTGAAATCTTAAGGAGCAACCAGGAAACAGACGGCGGACAGCGACATCAGACGGTTATCGGATTTTATTGGAGGCAGTGAAGGGAGAAGGTGGGGGAGGAGTGGACGGTGGTGGTGGTCAGTGGCCGCGGATAATGCTAATGAGTTCATAGGTGTAGTAGATGATGCATTCAGGGAGGGGAGGTTGATTTTTTTTTTTTTTTTTGGTTTTCTATTTTTCTCTTTGTGCCCTTTTTAATCTCAAACATTGATTTATTTTAATATTATATCAATGATTAGAATTGATGGATGTTGCATCCTCCTCTATAGGATGTTGCATCTTTATCTTGTTTCAATGTTGTTGATGTTGTTTCTAGCATTTTGATTGATTTTCCAAACTCAAATCCAATCACTCACATGAACAATTTCAAAATACTAGAACATAAAGTTTATACATTTGTATATAAAAAATTTAACAACTTTTAACACCTGATTAATAAAGTTTAAAATTGTAGTTAATAATGTGTTGAACTTGATTAATTGATACATCTACGGTAGATGGGTAATTCGTTAACCGACAACTTGGTTAGGGATGTACAAAATCTAGGTTAATAAAGCTCAATTGATAGTTAACAAGTTATCCATTTTGGTGTACTCATTAGCTATGTTCAATACACCATTAATCATAATTTTGAACCTCATTAATGAAGTGTCGCAAGTTATCAAATTGTTGATGTACAAAAAAAAGTATTACTGAATAAGTAATGCTTTTCTTTACAAAAGTTAGGTACTTCATCTTATCCTGAAACAACAAACGTCTGTAAAATGTTTAGTGAGTTGGTTGTTGAACTTTTAATACATGTTTGGTTCCACGATGGAACCATCAAACTCATGTTTGCGTTTGCATTTTTGAAGATGTTTGGTTTTGTGGTGAAGAAGCAATTTTGCGTTCTAGAATCGATTCTATCTGAAGTAGTTTAGAGTAATTTTTGCTTTTAGATTGAAAAATTATACTAAGTTTTACATCAAGTTTGATTTCAAAATAAAAACACTCAAACATAAATCACTTCACTCCAAACTCAATTGTATTCAAATCAATTCTACAAAGTGTGTATTTGGATGAGCGTTTGACAAACGTGATTTTGGATAGAATTGATGTTTTATAAAATTGATTTCAATATAATTGAATTTGAAATGAAATGATTTATGTTTTAATATTTTTTTATATTAAAAGCAAGTTTGATATAACACTCGGTGTAATTTTTCAATCCAAAAGCAAAAATTACTCCAAGCTATATTTCTAGTAGAATTGATTCTGGATGCAAAATTGCTTACCCAAATATGTAATCAAACACATATTTTTCTATTAGAATCACATTTGATATATACAAAAGCAATTCCGGCGCTTCCCACCATGATACCAAATACACACAAAATCAAACCGAGTAAATCAACTAATGGGTAGAATAATTAACTACAATTTCAGATCTTTTGAAAAGGGAAATGCTTTTTAAAAAGATAAACCACATATACTATATGATGTGTCAAACATCAAAGAGAAAAATTAGTTGATGTAATATATGGGTTGTGCTTAATTTCCCACCTAATGGTGTGTGCAATCTGTGTAACTGTTAAATAAAACAACTCTTCTTAAAATTGTATGTAACTGAATTATATAAGTAATAAGAGTTTAATGAATAAGCTCTTGTACAATTCAGCGACTTGAAATTCATAGAAAGGCACCCTCATGTCATTTGCCCAAATGAAGGAGATAAACATGCATACGAGAAATCTTCTTGCTTCAGCGTTCAGATTGAAGAATTTATGATGTGTTGAACTTTTGGTGGCACATGGAGCAACTTTGGCAACGTGTAAATTCAAACGAGGGACACTGTACAACCTGCAGTCGTGGTGCAGGAGAGTTACACCAGAACTAGTCTCAACGTCTACAGCTTGCAGAACCAATTACTACATCACCAGAAGGCAGAAGCACTAAAAATAGTAAAGTGCAGAACTCGAAGATTTTAATTGCTACATTTACACACACTGACACATTCACCTTGGGGTCTGGTCATGATAAACTTGTTCCGCTGAGATTAAATCGGTGAATTCTAGCATGAAGCTTGTCAAGAAGTGGTACACCCGTGTCGCCCACAACTGACCTGTGATTGCCAGTTTATTAGGTAATGGAAGTTGTTGTATTTGCAGTTAGGGGTCTGTCCAAACAAATAAAGTATTGAAAAGGGAGCAAAGGTCAGTGTTTCTCGTCTCAACGAGGATAATACAACAACATTCACACAGATAATATGATTCAATATTAATAAAAAAAACATACAAATAGACACTGTTAAAATTTGGCTACCAGGCAGAGAGCACTTTGGCTTGAAATTTGGCTACAAGATACAAATAGTCAGTGTTAAAAATACAAATTTGGCTTCCATTATCCCAATCCTGCAACCATTAACAAAGCTTGAAAAAATTCAGAAATCAGGGAGGTGGAGACTTATAGGGTTACAAAATAGTTTTACAGAAACAATAGAGCAAAATCGTGGAGGTGGTCTTGCATAAATCAAAAAATCGAACCGTGGACGTGGAAGCAGGAAGAATAGGGACTTAGGGATTAGGAAATTTGGGGAAGAAGAAGAATACGAAATCATCTTCCCATATAGATGAACCACATATCAAATTCCTCTTTTCATCTTAATTGTTTGCCACATCCCAAAATCATCTCGTTGGACCACATTCCAGTCTTCGGACTTTTGCAAATGCACACACAATCGTTAACTGACGACTTCGTCGGAATGTTGTTTAACCTGGTCAGGTACAAATCAAGTGGAACTCCATTGATCGTGAGGCCACCGCTATCGATGCCGGAAACCCTATCCAGCTCCTCCATCTGCCGCCATATCCTGTGCGACATACACTGCGTCGGTTCTTCAAGAAAGGACCACAACATAAATAAAATTTGTTGGTAAATCCTTTCACTTAAACGGTTCCAGGTAATCTATCCTAGCTGTTCAATATAAAAATATTATATCTAAGGGTAAAAAACAGGTCTTCACGGGTGTACCACTTATTTCCCTGCTTCATACTAGAATTCACCGATTAAATCCACATAAAAAATAAGTTTCGAGATAATTTTTTCAAAAGTTATAAGAGACGAGATTTCGGATTGATTTTGCCATTCTAAAATCTAAAACAATCTGATGTCCTATATAGTGTAATTATTTAATTTTAAAAAAGTTTATTAGCTTAACCTTCCACTTTTTTATTTAACTTTTATGGGTTTATTAGCTTAACTTTTATACATGAGCTAATCTGCGTGTGGAATGGATAACACCATTGTATTGGCTTATATGCTTGTTGTGCCTTAGTTCCTGGCATGCCAAAAGAATGGGTAATATCTTAGTCATTGCAATTTTTTGGGGTCATGGTGTTGTAAGTTTGTTCTCTTGTAGTGCTGTGGGATAAGGATGCTGTAAAATGCATACGTTTTTTGGGATAGGATCAGTACGTATTCTAATTACACCAATCCTGACTTTTATTAGTGTAAATAGATTGGTGTACCCTTTTATACGCAGTATATATATATATATATACTTCTGTTTCTTATAAAAAAAAAATCTTTTATGAGTTTATCTAAATTAATCACGTTCTTTTTTTGACTCATATTTTTTTTTACTAAAAAGGATATTCATTTATTCAAATTGGTAAAATAAATTGAAAACAACACAAATCCAACATCGCTAAAAATCGAAAGGATGAATCTATGAACAAACTCACAGCATCTAAGTTAATAGCATACTGCAAAATGCCTATACATGTGACAAAATCAAAGTGATCGGAATACACATGCCTCCGTATCTGTAACGTTGACGCTCAAGTCTTGATTGAATCTGTAATAGATCGAAACTGATCTGCTAATCTGAACCAAATGAATACCCGCAACAAGACGGGAAACCAAACAACGGCGTACCAAGACGACGAACAAAACAACGCCGTACTCAGATGACGAAATTTCGGAAAAACACGAAAGAAAAGCCAGATCTATGTGAAAAATCCACCTATTTAGATAAAAGGAGAGAAAAAACGATGTAGATGGGTGATTCTAGGTCAAAAAATGGCCAAAAACCATCCCCTCCAGTGGATGAGAAAGAAAGAAAAGAGGAGTAGAGGGAAGATTAAGAGAGAGAGATGGCTCTATGCAATTGACTCATACTTGTTATTATCAACTAATGGGGGATTAAGTAGTATTTGATCCAATTTTTTCTGGGGCTTAAAAATAATTTTAAAATTAAAGTTAAAAGTAAGAGTTTTAAAAATAATGTTAAAACTAGATTGTGACCGGCGCAACCGCGCGGTTGCTATTTTGTTTTAAAATTTTAGTATTAAATTGTGAAAAATTGAAAACAAATTAGATGGTAATAAAAGACAATATTTGTTTGAAGAATCAATTCTGAATATTAATTTAAAAACAAATGTGATCTACTAACCTCTGCTATTCATGTAAGTAAAGTATTTTATCATAAATATGTTTCAAATTTAAGCCTTGACAACCATAGAAATTAGAAAGAAATTTTACATAAAAGGAAATGACATGAAATAATGCTTAAGTTGCAATGGGAGGCACAAACCACAAATGGGACGCTCTATGCTTCTCAATGGTCTTCAAAAACCGCTTCAAACTCAAATCTTTACAGACACAATCGCAATGCCTCCTTGACGCTGCCATTAGGTAATCATTGTTATCCCAAAAACATGAAACAATGGCAGAAGAGTACTGCTTTAGCTATTTCATCCTACATTCCAATCATAATGTTAAGTTTCAGTCAAAATTAAGGTAGAATAACAATGCAAACTTCCAGTCTTCAATGAGCACTATATTTATCCTCATCATGCTCCAAATATTAAAGTGTTACTCCAAATATCTTTATCCTTGTCAAAAAAATGTGGTGAAAATGGACAGGATGGTGTGTAATCCCAGTCATCACTTCTTTGCTCTACTTTGCTCTTGTTAGAGATATTTATAGTCTACTTCAGCAAGATTGGGTTGTTATGCTCTCGTTCTTACAAATTGGGTAAGTGACATGTTGATCATCTAGTAAATCTTGGACATACTAACACCTTCATATGCTATTACACTACATCTTGGATGTTGCATCCCTTTCCCTTAGATAGCATTAAAAGCAAGTTGAGAAGCACAAATGAGGGAGTAAGTGAGTACTTGAAGATATAGAAGCCATATTGAGTACATCGAGTTATCCCCTGGTAGTAGGATACCTAAGGAGAACTAAGACGAATAGTGGTTACCTTGAATGACTGCACCGATTTGGCCTATCAATAATAAGGTTGTATTGATTAGCACAAGAAACTACCATTTCCAGCGACCGAGAGTGTTGGTTCATCATTTGTGATTAAAACACCTGCTTTAATGTTTCTTTGACATTGTTTGTAACAATGTTATGTCTTGTAACCTCCATTTATTGAATATTATTTCTAAATTGTCACACAAAATTAATTTAATACCTTATATTATATTTGCGATAAACATCATTGAAAATCCTCAAGTTAAAAGAAACACACAGTTCCACAAACAGACAACCTTATTTGCTCTTGGTTTCTGAAAATTTGGACTCGGTGAAATGTTGGAACATTAAGAAGTAAAAAATGATAATGGATTGAAGGAAAATTAAAGTTGATAAGTATTACTTGTGATGATATCTTATTTTTGTAAACTTTTCAGTCTGCTCTTCCATATGCACCATGAACCAAGGTACATGATTACATTTTAATCAATAAAAAACACATGAAAAAAGGAAGAAAATGCAAGAAGAAGCGATTTGAATATAATTAAATGTAAAAGATTCAAAAAAATGCTACCTTTAGCAGCTTGAACAACACCATTTGCTCGGACCTCTCCACAAACACAGAGCATATTTGAGTTTACCCCCTACACAAATATCAAAAATCAAATCAAATAGTCACAGAGATATGTCACCCAACACCATGGTCGGTGAGAGAAATCTGAGAGCAAAAATGAAGCATTTCAGTTAGAGTCACAAAAGTCATCATTATCAACTACTCTAGAAAACATTAATAAATAAAGTGTCTGAACATATGTCCAACCATTTCCACAATCAACACTTCACAGCGGACTATTATCAGTGAAACTAAGTGACTTCAAATGCTATATACAAAGCATCCAATCTCAACATAGACCACGGACCATCATGGTAGTGAAGTTAAAAAAAATCCGCAAAGACATTGATAGATTAGTGTTCAAAGGAAAGATAGAGATTTTCCTAATGAGAACCTACATTATTGAAATTATATGCCATATAAAGTATAATGACTAGTCATAACTCAAGCGAAAAAGATATCAGCAAGCAAGGAATGAATATCAAGCCGCATACAAGTTAAGGTTCACTTTTTGGATTAGTTTCAATGGCCTCTCCATTGCTTTGATAATGGGTGACCTTATTTGCCCAGGATTCTCATCAATCAAGTAGTTAGCTTTACTGCAAACATATGCAACACTTTTATCCCATCCATCTATCAACATACTATCGGCTAAAAGAACCCTACCAGTAAAATGATTCTCCTGTTATTCTTTTCAGTGAAAGGAATTAAAAAGAATTAGCATAAGAACTATTCATGAAAAAGTTTCTCGAATAGAACAATTTCTGTATGGGGCTTTTTGATTCTTTTTAAGATGGTGTTCTTTTTGTGCTCATAGTCATCAGACGTCTCATTCGCGTGAAAATATCCAACTATGTTCAACCCTTTAGCAGAAATATATTCCTCTATCTGCATCAGAAGCAATTGTTATAGCAAAAATTAAAAAAAAAACAGAAAACTACTGAGAACTCAAAATAAACAAATAATCGGTACCTAAAATAAGAAAAAGATAAACCCAGCTGATTATCTTACATGTTCTTCAAAAAAGCATACGTCTTTTTGCATAATTTTATCAATAACAAATTAGGGTCAGAATACAATCAAGAAACTACTAAAAATAAATAAATAATTAATTGGCACCCAGAAGAAAAACAAAGATAAACCTAGTTGATTAGGTTACATGTTTTTTTCAAAAAAGCAAACGTTTTTGTGCATAGTGTTAAAAATAACCATGTTGGTTGAGAATTTACTGAGAAAATGCATAAAACCCTAGAAATAAAAGAGAGAGGAGAGGACCAGTAAGAGTGAGATCTCCAATTGGGGAAGAAGACCGATGTGAGTGAAAGAGAGGGACGACATCAACAATCTCAATGGCGTCGTTGGAAGGGGAGATGCGATCGACCAAGGTACCATTAACAGCGGAAGTGGGGTTTTTGAGCGAGTGAAGCACCAGCTTGATGTATGCGTTTTGTGCAATTTCGTACCTCAAATCGTTGCCCATGATTCAAAACACACTCACTCAGATTCGGAGGTGTAGTTAGACGGAGTGAATGACTTACAGAGTTTGGCGTGGTGGAGGCTGTTCTGTTCTGGTCCATGACTCTGCAGGTGATGGTGGTCTGCACACGGTGGAAAGGCATAGAGGAATTTGGATTTCTATTGTGAAGACTACAGACACATTGCAACAACGCATAGGAGGCTAGAGCAAGGCTGTGCTCGCTGAATGTAGAGAGGAGAGAGCAGCCACGTAGGATGATTTACATATGTGGAAAAAATTCTAAGAGGTGGCAAAAATTAAGCTGAGTTGTCATAGACAGATTTTGTGGGTCAGATTTAATATATTATAAATAGATTGTTTGGTAATTTTACATAAGCACAGGTATGGCAGAGCCGGCCCAACCTTTGTATAGGCCTAAAGCGACTCTAAGGTGAGGCTTATTCGATACAGTTATATAACAAAGGACGTAATATATTTCCCATTTCAAATACAAAAATAATATTCAGTGCAGTAAAATTGATTTGATTATTCGATGCAGTCAATAAATTTCAAGCACAAGTGCCAAGCATTTTGGCTTATTCGATGAAGTCAAGTAATTTATTATTAATCAATAAATCAATTACATAACATTAATATATATAAGGTATATGTGTGTTTTGGGTGAGGCCTAAAGCCCTTGCTTTAGGAGCCTCACCCTCAGGCCGGCTATGGGTACGGTACCTAAAGGTACCATAGATTTTCGCATAAGAATTACTAGTATTATATATTTTGTTTAACAAAAACTAACTGATAGCAGATAAATTAGGCGATAACGGATGAATTTATAGTTGATAGCGGATAGAAAATAAGTTAACTGATTAAATTTGAAGTATTTAGTAAAATTAGTAGTTGAACGGGTTGATAAATATAAAAGATGTACAATTCTTAGGTATGTGGATTTTAAAATTGTGCACATTTTTCACTTTTTATTCATTTTCCTCGGTGCAATTCATCATAATCCACCCAGGATTACTGACAGGCTATGCACAATGGCTAACGGAATAAGTAGGCAAATAAACAAACGTCGAAACTATGTTGAAGGACTGACGTGACCCACGTTTGTATATTTGATAAACTAAATGATTAATTTATCTTTTTTTCCGAGACCAAAAGTGTCTCGATGTTTATTTTTAGAAACCAAATTGAGCCTTTAATCTTAAATATATTTGTTTTTAAGTTAAAAAGTGTGGCTGCAGGATTCTGCTCGTGACAATGGAAGATGAAATGCACAAATTGAATCAAGGGTAAAAGAAGATGTACCATCTTTTGTTAGAAACATCAAATTAGAATATGTGCATGTTTGGGCTTTGTCTTCGATCCTCCTTTTCAAAATTTTAGGATCCAAACACTTTCAATCTAGATCATTAATATAATATTATTTTAAACTAAAGGCTCGGATTAAAAGGGCAAAAAAGGAAAGCATTTCTAATTTAAATATATTATTAGAAATGCACCTTCCACCTCTCCCGCATCCAACTAGACTGCAACACCGTCTACCATCTCCAGAGGTTCGGGACGTGTCCCTCCCTCATCCCTCGATAAACCACGGGATGCAATAGAGGCCGCAAAAAACGTGACAAGAATGCCATCTCTGAGATATATGGCGGTACATTTTCTTTCATTGAAGCAGAGGAGAAGATGTGATTCAGGATGCATTTCCACAGTGTATGGTTGAAGACTTGAAGTAGTAGAGCAGCTGAAAGGTTGAAACACAAGCAAAAGGAAATGAAATCTAGTCTCACATCAGCACCTGCATATATGTTTTAGGATTTTCACCGAAATAGGTCGCACGACACTGCTTCTACTTAATATTACGGATAAAATATATTTTTGGTCCTTTATCTTATTTCCAGAAATCGATTTGGTCTTTTATCTTTAAAAAGATCCGTTTTAATCCTTTATCTTGCAAACGTTAACTATTTTGGTCCTTTCCGTTAGATTTACACTAACGGTGTTAGTAAACCATCATTAGTCGCCGGAAACAACCATCGATCGTCGGATTCTAGGTTTCTTCATCGGAATCTGGATTTTAGAGAGAGAAAATGAATTAGTTCTCTTCTTCTCTTTCTTCGTCCTCCTCCTTCCTCCTTTCCTCTTCCAGTTGTGGCTTCTCATACGCTGTCATTGCTATCATGGGCCCTCAAAGTAGTTGTACGTCAATTCCTTCATTTCATACAGAGTTTTCCACTTTATTGATTTTGATTTTTACTCTAACTTTTATTCTAATCTTTTTATGTTGAGCTTTTGCAAAAACTATTGAGTCATGGACCTTTAGTGAGTCTGGATCCATCGATTCAGTAACCCTTTGAATTTGTTTTTTGCTTTTACTAGGTTCTATATATGTTATTGACATATTATTTATTCATTTCACTTGTGATCCTAATGCGTAATAAAAATAAATTTAAGCAATTTGAAAGATCTTCAGCTGGGTTTAAATTTATTTAACAAGAGGAAGGAGAAGAGAAAGAGGAAGGAGAAAGAAGGAAGGAAGAAGAGGAGCAAGAAGAAGAAAGATAAAAAGAAAATGAGAAGTAAATTCGTTTTCTCTCTCTAAAACCCAGATTCCGGTGAGGAAACTCAGAATCCGGAGACGGAGGGTTGTTTCCAGCGATTAACGGTGGTTTACTAACACTGTTAGTGCAAATCTAACGGAAAGGATCAAAATTGGTAACGTTTGCAAGATAAAGGACTAAAATAGATCTTTTTAAAGATAAAGAACCAAATCGAATTTTGAAAATAAGATAAAGGACGAAAAGTATATTTTAGCCTAATATTACCAAAAGCTCATGACCAATCCGTCCAGGTAAATACTACTCCCTCCCTCTCATTATATATATCACATTTACAAAAAAAAAATTGTCCCAACAAAATATATGTCATTTTCTATTTTCAATGTAATATTAAATATTTTTTACCAATTATACCCTTAAATATTCTACTTTGCATTTATAACAATAGTTAATACACCAATGATTAATAAGATTAATTTGATAAAATTATTACTTTTTTTCTCTCATTTATTGTTTTTCTTAAATTTTATGCTTTAGCCAAATATATATATCGGGAAGGAGGGAGTGGCTCGCAATAACCATTCAAAAAATTTTGGAATAAATGCACTCGTCTCATGTTTGACTTGATGATGTCATATGCTGCATTGGTGTTTGTTGTTGTTGCTGCATTAGATAATGAATGTGTACATATTCAATTATTTTCCCAATAAATGCATGTGTTAGGTTGCACGGAAGAACACATATTTTTGTTTTTATTTTTTTACTTTATCATAATGCCTATTATAATTCTGGAGTATTAAAACTCAACCTTAATAATGGAGGATTAAATGCTAGCATGTTTGGCATCATTCTAGAATGCATCATCTAAAAAAAGGTGCAACTATGCTCTTTAAAAGTAGACCCTTGATTTTGCTTTAAATTTCGGTTCAGATCGCAACTTGAAACTTAGATTACTGGTTGCCATTTGAAAAAATATTTTATTGCAACAAGAGTTCTGGATAATTTATATTTAGTCCTGAAAAAGCTTAAATTTAAAACCCCAACTGGTGCTTCTCACTCAAACGCTGCAACCACCTCACCCCTGCCACTTTCACCACCCTCACCACCACTCTGACCGCTGGCATTTTCACCATGATAAGAAGACTCAAATCTTGTCACGCCATATACGGTTGGCGGTGAGGAACAATGAAGAACTGAGCAAGCTTCTGGGAGATGTAACCATCGTTAGGGGTGGGAATAGGCTAGGCCGAGCTAGGCCCTGACAAGCCTAAGTCTGGCCTGCGTTCCAATCTCAAGACCTGAGCCTGGCCTATTAGCCTGATATAGGCCAATTTTTAAGGTCTGGCCTGGCCTGGAAGCCTATTTAAAAACCTGTTTTCCAACAAGACCTTTAAATATGTCTTCACTTATAAATATGTCATAGGCTTTCACTTGTAAATAGACTTGTAAGCTTCTAATGATAAAGAAGTTGGTAGGCCTATACTGTTAAATAGGTTGTTAGGTCATAACAAATAAATATGCAGGTAGACCTCTACATTTTAATGGGTCAATAGGCATTTACTTTCAAATGCTGTAAATATTATAAATAATATATAATATATTATAGTATTATATACTAAATTATATACTATAGATATGTGTACGTATGTTAAATAGGCCGGCCTGATAGGCTTAAGGCTTTTTTTAAAGCCTTAACCTGACCTCTTTAGCTATATAGGTTTTTAAAAAGTCTTGACCTGATCTTTTTGTTAAATAGGGTAGGCTAGACTAGACCTTAAATAAGCTAAGCCATAAGCCCCCAACGAGCGATCTGATTTATTCTCACCTCTGACCATTGTCAACGACGGTGTGATGCCCAATAACCGCAACCTGCTACTCCCTAAGAAGATCAGGCCCTGGTCGAAGGGTGCTGAAGCCGATGATGATTCTTAAATGAAAAGTTGATAGTTTTTTTTTTTTTTTTGTGAACCAATTCCAAAAATTAATTTCTTTTGTATTAAAAAAGATAGTTTCCAATAGGATTTCATGCTTGTGCCATGTGGTTTTATTGTTAGAAGATTCAGTTGCTTATGTGAATATAATGATCGTTAGCTCTAATATTTATGAAAATTTATTGGCTTAATTGTATTTTTGGTCCCTCAGGTATCACGATTGTGCAATTTTGGTCCCCCGGGTTTTAATTGCGCCAATTGGGTCCTCTAAATATCATAATTGTGCAATTTTGGTCCCCTAAGTTTCAATTGTGCCAATTGGGTCCCCCAGGTATCATGATTGTGCAATTTTGATCCCCAAATATTACGATTGTGTAATTTTGGTCTTCCAAGTATCACGATTGTGCAACTTTTAACATCAACAGCCTACGAAGCACATGTGCGATTGATTTGACACTTAATGAGACTAGTTTGACAGCTTGCGTGTCATTCTTATGTGACATTTAATGACGTGCATTTGACCATTAAATTGTGTGATATGACAATGTTTTCTTATAAGAATGTCCTGTAAACTGTCAAGTTGACTTCACTAAGTGTCAAATTAGTCCCACGTGTCCTATGTAGGCTACTGACGTTAAAAATTGCACAATCGTGATAATTGGGGGACCAAAATTGCACAATCATGATACGTGGGGGATCCAATTGGCGCAATTGAAACTTGGGGGACCAAAATTGCACAATCATGATACTTGGAGGACCCAATTGGCGCAATTAAAACCCGGGGGATCAAAATTGCACAATCATGATACCTGGGGGACCAAAAGTGCAATTAAGCCAAATTTATTTTATTTTATTTTCCTTTTTTATTTTGATCTTTTTTGTAGCCTTTGATATCTAATTTGATATTCCCTTCGTTACGGTTTATAAGCAAAGTCAACCATTTTCACACTTATTAAGATAATTATCTATTCACATTTAATTTTTTGTGATTTTACTTAAAAATTCAACCAAAATACCTAAATTATCCCCTAGGAAAAAAATGTGGGAAAGGGTGAAATGGTGGAGCTGCTCTTAATAAATGAGGGTATTCATTGAAAATAGGTTACGTGAGTGAGAAGTGGTGATGCTGCTCTTAATAAATGGAGTAAGGGTATGTTGGACATATAATTAATAAATGAACATGAATTTTGCTTATATTTTATTTTATTATACGTGAGTAAAATTTTGCTTATAAACGGCATGGGAGGGAGTATCTAATTAGTTCAAACGTCTAAATGTTTTGACCTGTGCCTCCTTAATGAGATGGATTGGGAAATGGTTGTGCTTTTAAGGAACCTAACCAACGCACATTTAGGTTTGCAATGGCATTCTTGATGGAAAGGTGGGTAGCAGTTGAGCTTTATTGGGAATGCAATTCAGTGGAGCTTCAAATGACAAATTGATGTTGAGTATGAATGCCAAAGCAGGGAGTGTTTTTGATCTGAAGGTGTCTTTATATGGATAGTGGTGATGGACGGGGATGAGTTTGTTGGAGAAGAAGGTGGAGTAGTGCTGGGCTTGGGCCTCTTTGTAATTATCATTAGTTTTGGGTTAGAGTTGTAAATAGAAAAATTGATTACTTTATTAGTTTTTTACTTGAAGACCTGAAAAATCACTAGGTGCATGATGCACCATAACTCAAGTGGGTGCATTGTAAAATCAGCCCCATTTACTACTTCAAAACTGAGTTTGGGCCTAAATATGAATGTCACGTTAGGGATGAAATTGCTTATCATCCCGAGCGGTAAATTCCTCCACCTTTCAACGTGCTAGAATGTAGGTAACAGTGTTTGTTTGGCTGCTTGTTTGTTGTTTAGTCACTTTTCTGATATCAATTATTATCAGCTTGTATAAATTTATGATTGGTCATAATTTTTTCTTGACGGGTATGAGTGATCATACTTGCCATTACTTTTAAAAAAAAAATTGCATGTCTACTTGTCAGCAGATATATAATAAACCGTATTCACTGTTCAGACAGTGTATACGATAAATTTCTTGTAGTTAATATTATATCATCATTCCAACTTCGTTCATGCATCTGTTCATCTATCAGTTTCAACCTGATGTTGATAAAGGCCAAGGACAATGAGGGAGACCTGCATTTTAACCAGCAATTATTTTTTAGAGATTTAAAAAAAAAAAAAAAAAAAGTAATCCAAGGACAGGGTGTCCCATTTGTCTATGTTTGTACCTTAATTGGAACGGTTATGAAACATTTCCTATATACATAAGCTAGTAGAACAAATGCAATTTTGTATGTTAACCTGATGAAAGCAACAAATCTGAAAATCCAGCAGAAAGTATAACTTTGATTGTGCTTCTAGTGGAGTGGAGAATCAAGGCCCTCTTGAGAAGACAGTGAATGGAGGGTTTGATGCCTCTGGGAAGGGAAAGGTGGTATCATCCTGAAAGAAGGTCTCTTTTCAAGCTGTTGTATGGTTCTCTTGGCATAAAGTGTCTTAAATAGTGGAGATGCTCTCTCTTTGAACTTCAGAATAGTAAAGAACAGAACCCTGTAAAATATGAGAAGTATAAATAGAGCTGCTAAGTCCCACCACTTGGAATGGTCTAATTTAATGCCCAACATGTGTGTGATGACGTATTCTCCGGTCAATTTTGGGTCACCAGGTATCAGAGGTTCAAACTCAAGCCCAAGCAAGTCATTCTTGTAGGAACCCTACATTCCAATAAAAATAAATGAATCATTTGGCAAGTATATATGTTAATGTGAGTAACTTACAAACTTCATGATTTGTTTTCTTCTTTTTTTACTAAAAAATTTGTAATCCTTCAAATAAACAGTTTTAGCTCGTATGTTTTCTTATTGTAACTCCAACCCTGGGAAAAAATAATCACTTTTTCAAACCTATTAACCACAATATTCAGTAGACGGAAAAGTTTTAGATAAATAATAGGTGGCAGTTTAGATTGTGCATAGTCATTGATTATATGTAGATTTATGCAAAAATGTTTAGACTCAAACCTCCACAAGTTTAGTCCTCCCTCTTGAGGTTACTCTAGTCTTAGTCCTAGAAGGCTAGCACTATATGCTCTGGATGGGTACAAGTTGAAAAAAGTTGATTCAAATTCAAAACCTTTCCACATCCTAAGTTCAGCCTATTCAGGCCAGGGAGGGATCAATTATGAACATGCAATAGTATGATTATGATCATTCTGATATCAGTATGTTCTGACTATTGCCATAAACAAAGATCTTATTTAGAGTTATATAATGGTTAGACAAATATGTGACACAATTCAGATTTGACTGACAAACGAAATTACCTGTATTGCCCATGCCCCATAACTGATATATGAAATCGGGTAGCGCCAAACTGGCTTTGGAAGATCAGATAGCAACCTGAAGAATCCAGAGGTCATCATCATGATTCCCTGCAGCATGAACAACCGATAATGGAAAAAATTAACCTATATGATCAGTTTTAAGTGGAATTTTCCTTTAAAGGGTGTAGGCGTTTTTCTTTTTCTTACAATTATTCCAGCCCCTGTAATTATTCCCATGAGGAAATTTGGAACAAGTGAAGCTACAACCATCATGAGGCTCTCGATTACTGAGATGCTGCTATAGATGTTGAGAGTGAAAAACACAAAGTGAATGAATCCTGGCCGGAATTTCACCATGTTATAAGTAATGGTGCAGCTAGTAAGAGCAATAGCAACCAAAAATGGGAAAGAAGAAAGGAAGTTGGCTAAAATATATGCTGCAACTCCATAATATCCATTAAGCCTTTCTCGATAAAAAACCTGTTTCATACCAACAAAAACACAATGAGCCTAAATAACCATGTAGGCATGGTTTTTATGTACTGACTGTGCATGGACATTGGCCACAAGTCAAAGGAGATTGACGATGAAAAGTTCATCAAATCAGATTAACTTGTTTCATTTCCCAAATCAGTTTTTTTGTTGCATACCTTCATTTCTTCAATAAATGATGGAAAGCCTCCAATTGACATGAATGTCATAAATCCTGATATAAATGCACCACAGGCACCACGAGCCAGGATCGAAGTGTAGCTATAGCCAACATCAAAATAAATAGTTCCAACAGATATGGATACAATTATGTAGATTATAATCCTCAACCAGTAGTAGCCCACATCTCTACACATGTTGACAAATGATCTCCTTGTCAAGGTCAATAGTTGCTTCCACCAACTAGCTTGACTTCCATTCTGTGCCTCAGGTTCAAGTCCTTCCTGTAGTAATACATTAATCATTAATTGACATGATATCTGATAATGGCATCAAATGTAGTGAGTGTATGCAGTGCCAGTCTTCATGCAAAAAGTGAAAAAGCTCTGGGTGCTTGCTGTTCTATAGTATGTTGTGGCCTTGTGGGAGCTAGTTGCAGATTAATGAAGATAAAAAGTTACATGTTATTGTGCTGTGGTACAGACAACACAATGTCCTTTTGATTTCAGCCCGCCAATTGAAACTGGTCTCAGTAATAAAAATCAGGCCTAAGTAGAAGTATACAATAGCACATTATCAAACCCAATTATTTTGTGGTATGGATAACACAATATCCTAAGGATTTCAGTTCACCATAGAGATCAATTGAGTTAATGAAGTGTAGAGCTAAGTAGAAATGCATACATACCTTGGTAGATAGTTCTTGCATCCTGTCTTTTGTCCTTTTGGCATACGTTGAGCGCCTATATTTCTCAACTAGCACTGCCTTAATCTCTGATGTAGCCAAATTCATGAAAGGATCTGACGAATTTGGAACATCCTAATAAGAAGAAAAAAAAAAAAGAATAACTCCATTAATTATTGTTGCCATAAAAAACAAATTAGACCTTGGGAGATTATTCATCTACCACAAACCGTATGGTTAGAAATTAATAACTAATATACATACACGAATTCTTTGAGATCCCTTCAGTGTAGCTGTTACAATGTCGAAGTCAGAATTGATACATCTTAGGAAGTGATCAGAAGGATTTCTTTTACGTGGACAAGGAAAACCAGCTTCAGCAAAAAACTGTAAAAGAAATTGAAAAATAATTAGGCACTGAAGAATAGTTTCTGACCATAAATTATAAATTGATTAAATATAGAGGCTTTATTTAGTATCTTAATATGACCATATTTTGGTGCTGACATCAAACATGAAAAGAATAACTATACCAATAGAATCAAGGAGAAGATATCCTAGCTAGAAGTATAAATATCCACATATTAAAAGTTTATCATCATATAACAGAAAATATAGTAATACCTCTACTGCGGATTTTGCTTCTCCAAAATAAACTGTTTCACCACCAGATAGTAAGAAAAGGTCATCAAAGAGTGCAAATACTTCGCTGCTTGGCTGGTGAATAGAAGAGATAACTGTCCTTCCATCACGAGCAACATTTCTAAGAGTTTGAACAACAAAAAATGCTGAGGCACTATCTAGACCACTGGTTGGTTCATCAAGAAACAGTAAGCGAGGCCTTGTAAGGATCTCAAGTGCAATGCTAACCCTTTTCTTCTCCCCTCCACTTATGCCTCTCAAGTGCCAGTTACCAATCAACCTATCAGCACAATCTTGGAGACCCATTTCTATGATTGTTCCATCGATGATGCTACTAACTTCTTCTTTGGTCATTGTAGTTGGAAAACGTAGATGGGCTGAATAAGATATGGTTTCCCTCACAGTAAGAGTTCCCAGCAGCAGATCCTCTTGAGTTACGTATGCCTGAAGTAATCATGAAAAAAGGAGGCTCTTAAAGATGCATGTTCTTTCTCCATTAAGATATATACTTAAATAATATTTTGAAAAGCCTTTTATATCTTTTGGGTAATTACACATTAAAACAATTATTGTAAAATTAATTACAGGAAAATACTCTCAAACATAAAACTCATTCGTTCCAAAGTATAATATATTCTATTAAAAAAAATTTAATTCTCCACCACCTCTCCTGTTCTGGTTATGATCAGCATGCGCCATATTGGGCCATGACCGAACGAAGCCCAGGAAGTTGCGGCCCAAAGACACAAGAGTTGCAACCCAGCTCGACAAGGTCACGTAGGAGCTTGCTTACCCAGTACACACGATCAAAAGGATAATCGCGTGCCTTCCGACAAGCGGGCCGTCCGATTAGTATGTACTTGGCACGCAACCCTTTGCGTCCCCCGACACTACTACAGCGGTCAACGGCTCCTGACACTGTGTACGAACCAACAAAGCAGAGGCGCCCCCGAACCCTGCCAAAAGCAGCCTGCGCCTCCCAGATTTTGTCCCCGCATTGTCCAAACTGCGCAAGGGAGCTCATCTCTCTATAAATACCAGAGAGTAATACAATACAAGGTATCCTCTGAAAACTCTAACTCTATAAACCTGTTTTTTGTATAAATCCTGTTGAACACCGTGCTTACTCAAGCATTAGAGTGTCTTCGCAAGTTCGCCCCCATTATATGTTCTGACAGCTCTAACAGGGGAAGGACAGTAGCTGATCACAGAAGCCGTCCACCGAACACACAATCCACGAGACTTCAAGACTGGAGAGTGGAGCCCAAATGGATCAACAACAGATCTGAAGCCATAGCCGACTAGAGAATCAAGGAGCCGACCACCAGTTAGCTCAACGTCACCCTTAGTGCCATTCTACCCGACCTAAGCAAAGGATCACTCCAACCAGTAGCAGGAAGACATCTGGACTACCCCTTAGTCCATATTTGTAACTTGCGTTGATATTAGGCCACTTGTTGAATTAGATCAGAACATCTCCAAACACATCTACCAATACAATATACACCACTTTATTGTTTCTAAATTGTATATAGGTTTAAAATATTTTGAAAAACTTACAAAAAAAATAATTTTGAATAAAAAATGGTTAATTAAGTCGGTTAATGTACCATTAATAACTTTTTGAATATTATTAACTAGTTGAATAATTAATTATTCCTAAACTAAAAATGTTTTTGTCAACAATATATATATTTCTTCTAATATCCCCAAGGAATTTCAGCATTTCCCACTTATTAATCTTAATCTACATATTATGTATATGAAGAATCATTTTAATTTAGTAGCTCATGCTCTTGGAAGGGCTTCTAATTTATATGTTAGCTCTTTTGTGTTTTCTGTTATCCCTTTATGTATTGCGGAACAAGTTTTGTTGAAAATGAAATGAGTTTGTTTGATTAAAAAAAAAAAAAGAAACATCTTAAAAATTTAAAACTTGTTTTAATTTTGACTCTAGGAACTAGGAAGTGAAGCAGAGCCCCCCACATATAGTTTTGATCATAAATGGCATTTCCTGCAACAATATATTGAGCTTACATTTTATTGGATAAAAATCCTCTGTCCCATTTGTATGTTTCATTTCCTGTTTCATGAGTAGTAGAGGCTATGATGTAATTGTATTTTTAAAAAAAAAGATTAATTTAAAAAGAAAAACAATGTGTATTTGTCATATTTTAATTGGATGGGATAGGATTTGAGATAGAAATTGGAGACAGAGGATCTCTATCCATTTTATGACTGTCTTCGCTTCATTATAAAGACAAGTTACATATTATTAAGCTTTGTTTAGTTAAAATAGTTAGTTGAAATTAAGTTATTTCCAGTCAGTTAATTAGACTACTGTGTTAGTTACCATTGCTGAGATGTAAACATTATTCAAGTGCTATATATAGCACTCTTGTACCGATGAATCAATTCAATGACAGTGACAATATTCAGTTCACACATATACTCTTAATACATATGAACATGTTTTACTTTACTTACAACAATACCATAGCCTAGGCTTTTCTTCTTCCCATTGAGAATAACATTTCCTGTCATAACCACATTTTTTGAGAGTCTACCTGCGACAACATCGAGACATTTAAATATTCAGAAAACTTCATCAGAATATACTAGTATAGGAGAAAAGTTATGTACCAACTAGTAGAAGCATATACCGTCATATAGACCAAACCACAACCCTTCTTTGAGCTAACAAATAACCCAAAAAATTTATTACCTGTTCCCTATAATGGATAACAGTCTCTTATGACTTATGGTATGGGTTGAACTTTGTGTCCAAAAATAATTTGTTAAGCTGAATGTTTGGGAAAGTGGGGAAGCTGATATTACTTCATAATGAATAACAACAGTAATTGTGAAGTTTTGAGAAAAAGAACAGGAACTACTAGACAACATTTTTTCTCTTGCACTCCATTAATTATGAATAAACCAATTGTCTGATTCACAAATTAAGATGGCTTCTTGCACATGCATGTCTTCCTTATATATATAAGACAGAATGAGGTGTACTGGAACGACCAGAAGACTGACACCTAGCTAGCTGTACTGTACTACACGATATAAGGGAATTGAAAGGTAACAAATTCTATTCTACTCTATTGTTCATGCTTATATATATATATATATATATGGTTACAATTTCATGTGATGAAGTCGCGCAGGATAGTGAATAAGGATAAATTATACAACATTCAATGCTTTGTGAATGTTAGGTAGCAGTGCAAAGATGAGACTGAAGCCAAAATCCCATTACTATATATATGCATGCCGGTGTAAAATGACGAGGCAAGCTATATATTATGGTCCCATCCTCATGGGACTTAATTAAATTGCATTGCATGTTTGATGTCCATGGGATGGGAGAGTGATGGTAATCATCATCTACTTACAGTCAAAACATCACTACATAACTAGCCGTACTTTTGGTGATGTTGGGACTAATATATATATATATATATATATATAACATAGTCAAACTAAGAATTATAACATTTATTAAATAAGCACTTCCCAAAATCCGTGCGAGTTAGGTTATGTAATTCAGCATTAGATTTCAATCTTACTATTCCAACAACCAAAATTGAAGACGCAGCTGTAATGTAGAGAGACCAATTAACTTGTCCTTGTCCATATCAAGTGTCAACTAGAAAAAATTTCGTAATAAATATGTATGGATACTGAAATAGCTACCACCGACCGACCGACTTTGCTATGAATAGCCACACATTAATTAATTAAAAAGGAAGCAAAACCCAAGGTCCTTTTCTTGGTAATTATTAAGTGGGAAAATTAATTTTTGTAAATATTAGTATCAAGATAGTAATATATAGTTCAGACTTGATCCCGGGGAACCTGGATGCTCCATACTTGGTAGTATGCGTGGTAATTGAAGATAACGACGTCATATCTCACCACAGACCAAACAATTAAAACATGGGCCTTTCCTGTCGCTAGGCCTAGGCCTGAGAGTGGAGGTTGGAATAGAGAAAAAAATAAATCAATATAGCAAATTCAACGGACTCAAACAATCAGAAGTTTTAAACAATCCCAAAGATAAAGCCCAATATGGAAGGAGCAAGTTCCAGTACTCAATTGCCCTTAACCCAATTGATTAAAAGAAATTGTCTTCTCTGTCGGGGATACACTTGTGCACACAAAAAAATTGTCTATCACTATTGAGAGCGGTTCCCACTGATAATATCCGAGAGATTGATTTCTCACCTATCGATAAGAGGATACTACATGAAACCAAAAAAATAATATTTGTCTACCACTAGAGAATGATTATACAAGAAAAGGTTGAACCTTTTTTTGTCTCCCAAAAATATGCAATTTGTTTTGAAAAACCTCAAAATTGTTATGTTAGCATTAGAAAGGAGCAGTAGCAGACACAAATTAACATACATAGACATAGTATATGAGGTAGGTAGTAAACCTGCTAGTGCATCAAGCAGGGTGGATTTTCCAGAGCCAGAAGGACCCATAATAGCCATGATCCTGCCAGGCTCAGCATAACCATTAAGCCCATTAAGCAACCTCTTAGTTGGTCCCTTCCCAGAGTTTGGTAGCATCGCTCTAAGATCTTCCCACACCAAGTAGCTTCCCCTGTCAAGGCCATATGCCACCTCCCTCTCAGTTGCATTCCTGCCGCCTTTCTTGCTACCACTGGCTGCTTCTATCTCCATGTTTACCTGCAGCTAAAGGAGTTTGAGCTGAAGATAAAGGCTAACATAAAACAAAACTTAAAGAAAGTTGAGAGAAACATGACTTTGTAAAGTGGTTGACAACAAATACCAAACAACTAAAACTATTAATGCTCCTTTCAAATCAATTAGGAGCATGGAAAAATTATGAAGAGAGAGAAAGATACAAGAGTTAATGGCTTCAGTATGAACAGATCAGAACCATATGGGTGGCAAGTAAAGGAAATTAATGTGAGGGTTACATGTGCCTACTTGTACACCATGCTTGGGATGGCACGGATATGAATGTTGCTATCCGCTTGAAAATGGCTTTGTTTATATAAGTTCCATATATTTAGTCCAATTTGAATATCACTATAAATAGGTTATTGAGAATGTCAATAGGCTCACCCTTATGCTATATTTTATATCTTAACACACTTTTTTATTATTATTTTTCTTCTTTACATTATTTCTTTTTTTTTGGGTAGATTCTCCTTACATTATTTTATTGTCGGAAAAAAGTTCATAACTAAGGTTCATATATGAACTTTTTTATTATTATTTTTCTCTCTTTACATTATTTCTTTTTTTTTTGGGTAGATTCTCCTTACATTATTTTATTGTCGGAAAAAAGTTCATAACTAAGGTTCATATATGAACTTTTTTATTATTATTTTTCTCTCTTTACATTATTTCTTTTTTTTTTTTTGTTACTAAGGTTCTCCTTATATTATTTTATTGTCGGAAAAAAGTTCATAACTAAGGTTCATATATGAACATGTTATAACTGGTTTAAGATCTATATTTCAGCATAATAAATTGTAATTGATATTCAATTGTAACATGTTTCATATTTGAAGTATCTTTCTTTTTTTGTTATTACAAAGGAGGTTTATGGCTTCGTGTGTCAAAGAATTATGATAGGTCAAAATATAGGCAGAGTGATTCGAATGGAATTCAATCTCAAGATTAAGCAGTTTGAAAAAAAAAACTGACACTTATGCTAAGAATCTTCGATATTATTTTTTAGTGTATATATATATGCTATTTATATTAATATCTTTAGTAGCAAATTTTTTGGGTGAGAAGCAATGTTGTTAAAATCAGACCGGATCGGTTGATCGGACCAAAAAATCCATGAATCGGTCTCCAATCTCGTCTTAATTAAGTCATTTAATCATTTGCATGATTAAATCGGATTAAACTAGGCAAAAATCGGGTTTCATCCCTTCAAAGCGGGTCAAGGTCAGGCCATTTTTTTTCTTTTGAAAATTCATTATTTATCCCAAAATGCATCGAATGGGAATCAAACTCAAGTTTGTGCCATGATATGGAATAATTCTACCACTAGACCATTGGTGTTGATTGTGTTAATGAGCTTAATATAAATATCATCTTTTGAGTCACGATTATAAGTTGTCACTTTATATTCGAGACTTGATTTTGAGTTGTAATTATAAGACTTTAATCTTTTGCATTTTATTGTGAATATTTTTATTAGTAGTGCATGTTATGATTTATGAGAAAAATTTGTGTTTGATAGGCGTGTATATAATTAAAATTATATATGATGTCATCCAATCTAATCCGTTGAATAGCTTAAATTGGAACTAGAAACCTTTTCTGATTTACTATTCCGTCCTGCTTTAACAAGAGTCTCTTCTCATTTTATGGATAAAATAATCACTAACCTTAGCAAAAATCAGTAGTAAAAATACAAATTACCTATATGTACAAGCAAAACAATATGGATTCAAACTAAATTCATGCAATTCTCATGAGTGGAGAATTGACCCAACATAAGCCAACTCCGCTAGACTCTCCACTTTGTTAGTTGCATTGTATTTTATAATATGCAACATATTGAAATTGTTTAACTTTCATTTTTTATGGGTTCTATTATGTCATCTTACCACTTTTTACTTAGCATCTCTACACTCTAATGATGCAACTCTTAAAAGTTTACTAAATGGATCTCACATGTTATCCCACATCTTTATTTACATTTATTTTTTAATTTAAAATATTAATTCATTTGTAATCGGACTGCTGATTATTATGATTCTTTTTTTTTTAATTGGTGGTCTTTATATAAGAATCAGTTGCTTATAAAAGCAATTGTTCTTGCATCGTGGCATCCACATCAGATTGCTCCAATCGTTCAATCCACTAAGAACTTGTTCATAACTTTAAGAATATGTTAGACAACTCCCATTGGAGTTGCTCTTAATGTAAAGATGTTTCACACAATCAACCAATCATGCATTGTCATGTCATTAAAAATATTTAACTCTTAGAATAACTTAGTTACATATAATTGATTGATGGCGTAAAAAAAATTATACTAAATGTACATCAAAATTAAACTCTTATTAAAAGTTAAATCTTATAGAGAACGCACCTAGGTTTTGTTCTTTTAAGATTTTAAATGAGATATTACCTTAACATAAGTGATTTTAATTTAGGAGAATGCTAACAAATGCTCTTAGGGAATCAAAAAGAGAAAATTTTCATTGAAAATTGATGCATTTGATATTTTGAGGAATGATAATGATTTTAATTTAGGAGAATGCTAACCAGTACCCTGGGGTTGTTTTGAAACATTTTATCAAAATATGGTCGTTTTTGCCAGCATGATTTTTTTTTATTTGCTGATGTGGAAGGCGCCAGTCAAGGCACCACTTGCACTGATGCCTTCCACAAAAATGTCACGTGACACACACTCACTGGTTCTACATAAATTTTAAAAAAAATTAAATTAAAACCTGAAGCCTTCACTTCGTCGCGCCACGTGGCACGCGCAGTGAAGGCTGTCCCCATCCCCAGCATCCCCCCAAACCCCCAACCACCCCACGTAAAAGCCCCCCCAATCCTCCTCTCCCTCCCCTATTTAAGCCCACTCTACTCATACATTACACTCTACTTCTTCTATTATTTTATTTTTACATACCAAATTTGAATCAAGGTATTATTACTAGATTTATTATTGTTATTGTAAATTATTTTTATTATTTTTTATTGTTATTATTAATTAGTATTAATTTTTATTGTTATTATTAATTAGTAATTTTTTTATATATTATTACTAGATTTCTAATTTTTAGTTTGTTGTAATTTTATTATTATTATTGTTATTATTAGGATAATTGTTATTGCTATTGTTATTATTATTGTTATTGTTATTGTTGCACCTTTTATTTTGATTATTATTATTATCATCCGCTTTCCCTCCAGCGTCAAATCATAGAGTGTCGGTGGTTGAGATGGAGGAGGAGGAATATGTTTCTTCATTCCAAACTGTCTCATGGCATGGTTTGGCTGGTGCCACTCCACAATATGGAAGCATATCATAGGAACAATTGCCCTCCACACATGTATACGCTCGAGGGAGATCAAGGGTTATGTTCTCATAATCTCTGCAGTGTATGGCTCCCAAACAATCTACAAATATTGAACAATATTGAATCAAAAAGATAACTCTACTGATAGAAAACTATTGAATCGCGTTTAAACTAGACAAAACAATCTTACATGTCTTTGCTTCATTTGGTCAAACGTCAATCGATAGTGTTTCAAACTGTATGATGGTCTTACAAAATTAACACCGCAGATCCACCTATTATTAAAAAATAGCATTACAATTTCAATTAAATGAACAACTATCGTAATTAATATAAGTAATTAACAAAACATCACAAAATAACATTACACTCACTGTGTATCATAAGTGGTACCGAATTGTCGATTATCATGACTGATCGAGGGCGCAATGGATGGAAATCTTTCCCACGCCCATAACTGAATCAGCGGGCTGAAGCCGCATATTTCCTTATACTCATAATTTGTTGACTTGCAAAGCTCACGGTACAAGTAGCTTAATATTGCAGCGCCCCAACTATATTCATCGGCCTCTCCAAAATCTTCTAACAAAGTATGGTACCTTAACTGCATGTATGTGCCTGAGTGATACGTGAACATCAACCCACCAAACAACCTCAATATATAAGCACGAACCTGTCTTATGATATGCCAGTCCGAATGACGATGTTCATCAAAATTGTCAAACTGTTCATCGAGCCATTTCATCTTAATTCGACTTCCATTAATGACTTCATCCGGTGGGATCACACCTAACATAGTATCCGCGTAATCTACCCAATCTTTCGCGGATTTACCAATGACCGGTTTGCCATCCACCTGGACACCCATCAGAATAGCAACATCCTGTAATGTGATTGTGCACTCTCTAAATGGCATGTGAAAAGTGTGAGTCTCCGGTCTCCACCGCTCCACCAGTGCACTGACTAATTTCATGCCAACTTGGAACAACCCAAGTTGTGCAATTCCCAAGAAGCCGGCTTGACTCAGATAGCCTATGATCTCCTCCGGAATATGTGCAGCTCCACGATGAGCACCTACAGCTAATCTACTCCTAAATAATCGATCCTCTTCTTCATTCCATATATGTGTAGAAATATGGGTTGCTTGCTTCCTTACCAATGACGTATCAATTGGGCTGGGAGTAATCAAACGTCCACCTCTAGTCGAACTTGAAGCCATTTTTTCCACACTAAAATAACAAAAATATAAGATTAGTGTTAATAATGATTATAATCATAATAGTAAAACTAATAACAGTAACAGTAAAAAATAGTAACAATAAATAAACATATAATAATAACAATAGCAATAATAACTATAGTAATAATAACAATAATAATAATAATAATAATAATAATAAAATTACAACAAAAAAAATTAGAAATCTAGTAATAATACCGGTAATAATATAATAGCATATAAAAAAATACTAATTAATAATAACAATAAAATAAGACTAATTAATAATTACAATAATAAATGTAATAACAATACCGTTATTAAAATTTGGTATATAAAAATAAAAGAGTAAAAGAAGTAGAGTGTAATATTGAGTAGAGGAGGTTTAAATAGAGAAGGGAGAGGGGGTTGGAGGGGGGGTCGCTTATATAGAGGGGGTTGGGGTTGGGGGTCCTTACGTGAGGTGGTTGAGGGTTTGGGGAGGGGGCAGCCTTCACTGCACGCGTCACGTGGCGCAACACAGTGAAAGGCTGCAGGTTTTAAAAAAATTTTTTTTTTACATTCTATAGAACCAATGAGTGCGTGACACGTGATATTTTTGTTGAAGGCGTCACTTGGACTGACGCCTTCCACGTCAGCAAATAAAAAAAAAATCACGCTGACAAAAATAACCTTATTTTGATAAAATGTTACAAAATATCATTTTGATAAATAATTTCTCAAATAACAGTAGTATGATCAAAAGGCCGTTGCATGAAAGCTGAAAACCTTCTTTACATGCCCAGCATGTTTTCTAATGCATCATATCTAACATACTTAAGGTCATGATGTGACGTATTTAGCTATCTTTTTTCTCAAGAAACATGCCTAGAATGCTTATCCATGCTAAACTTGTGTGTTCAATGCAGAAACATGTTCACAACTTCTCTTGATGCATGATTTAGACTATGCTTATTGTTGATTGACTTCTCAGAAATATAACTGGTAAAAACCTTTATCATAGGAATTTTAGGAAAATCGCAGCCATATATCAATCAACAATTATGCACACTGAATGGATCAGTAGTCGCAGACAAGCTAAGAAATAAACAGTCAGAAGGCTTCTGAAATTTCTTATTTCAAATTTTGTAACTGGCAGGACCAAAATTAAAACCTAAGAATGAAGTTTCATATAGTGATACAAATTATTTTAATATTCAACATGATAGAGCCCCTGAAAAAAGTCAACAAATGCTACAGGACACTCATCAGAGCCAGTGCAAAGTACTCAAGTAATATTTCTACTAAAATTTTAATACAGTAGATTCAGCATCACAACAATTATTTCTTCAACAGACGGATCATGATTCTTGTGGCGTCTCAAATCTTGTTGGGGTGTCAATTCCCATCATACAGCAGAGGCCCGATATCAAAATTATTAGCAAAACTATCCCCTGGATTATCACAAGAAGCAATCTTATCAGAACACCGTAAATGTTATATGAGAGATGTCGCAATATTTCCACAACCCACAGCAGATATAGTTAAACAGGAAGAGAAATCACAAAAGACAGCCTCCTACTCTGAATGACTCACTCCGAGCCAAATATCAGATATACAAGGTAATAATGATGAAAAGACATTATTTATGTCTCTGTCTGCCTACCCATTGCAGGTTACATAATTACATAGAGCATGAGCTACACGATAAAATGTGTAATTAGGAAAAATGAAAGAAAGAAAAGCTAAATAAAAACATGAAACTAACCAATAAGGCTAACGACGAACCATATACTTTCTGACATGAAACTAGCAGACAAGGTAGAAAGGGAAAGGGAACGGGAGACAAATATTTCATGTCACACTTGAAGCTCAAAAGCAAATCTTGACCAATTCCTACCATTCTAAACTGAATTAGGGCCTATTAGATACACAAGCTCCCCATTTAAGATCAACTTTCCATCTAATATTTGGTTTACAGTAAAGCATAGCCGCACCAAATTAGATACTCTTTTTAAGTTCCAAATTTCAATTCTGCTCTCTACGCTAATGAAACTTAAAATCTCATACAATCAGAAAGGATAATCCTAGCACATAGGCAAGGATATGAGATAGGTACATCAAGTATCAGAAAATTTGGAAAGTCAGGAGCAAGTCACGAATGATATGAGCAAAAGAGAGATCAAGTGTTAATGGACGGGTTCACCAAACAAGACCTATACCATTTGAAGTTCAGTTGATGCAAGCACATCAACCCTCAACATAATTTGTCTATAGACATTTGGAAATTAGAAATGCAGAAGATACTAATACTAGTGTTTTTTTACCAAATTTTCACACTTTCGATTGAAAGACAGCAGTTCTACAAGGAAAGATGCCACATTATAAGGGCTAGAAGTTTGAACATAAACCAATTAACCAATTGCATAGTTTTTAGGAAAGCGAGTTTTTTTTTTTTTTAAAAAAATGACAACAATCTCCCACATTAGGATGCTGAGAATGCTGAAATAAATTACAGGCTGTGCAACTGAAGGTGAGGAAATTGTCATACTAGCCGCCTTCATTGCAGCCACCAGCGCCTTCATTGTGCTGGGTCTGAGGGGGTTTGTTTAGTCACACATCACCTAAAGATATAACCTAAGTAGTGCTTATAAGGCTTGGGCAATCATCACCTTACAAGCCGGTTTTGTGGGGTTAAGTTAGGCCCAAGCTCAAATTCCAAGACAATACAGTATTAATTGTAACTTGATCATATTTTATTCATAAGCAGGTCTTATCTTGGTTACAAGACTAGCATGTTCACAGAAGATGCAAGACAATCTACAACAAGCCCCAAGTCATCAATTACTGCACATTTAAAAGTGGACAAAGAAGCTTACCACTAAAATTCCCTCCAGAAGAGATGATTTAATCTGGCAGACTGCATCACAAAATGTGGAATCGGTTGACACATTCCCTGTTGTACTTTCTTCTAGAAACCTTTGCAGATCCCTGTAAGAAGGATACCGGATTGATCTGGAGGGATCTGACACATAAAGAACTGCATATTTTGCCCCAGATTCCTCTACAGAGCTGATAAGCTCAGAGAAAACTTCACCTACAAATATACAGCATACACAAGCATTTAGCAGGTGGTAAAATCATATCTATCAAACCAATAAATTCTCAGGAGATGTACCTTCAGATTGTGTCTTGTCAACAATATTCAAAGGTTGAGAGCCTCCATGGCAGAACACAACCAAATCTGTTTTCCCTCTGTGACTCTCTTCCATCCTCTTGGTCAAATAGTCCTGTCAAGTTATAATGGGCAACAAAGAGCATCAGGACACCATTACAGGAACCAAAATTCCATAATGGATCATTCATATGATTTTGTTGATTACTTGAACTGAGTGCGAGGCCGCACTTTCAACGTGACTTTTATCATCCGTGGAGCAAGATCCAATGAAAGCAACATTGCTAATTCCAAGATCATCTCCACAGGCTTCAGCAAATCCGGAAACCAACAAGTTTTCAAAATTCCCATCCTGTGATGCAGAAACATAGGGAAATGCCAGGGAAGTGTTGGATCTGGTGAAAGAGATCTGTCATGACAATGGAACAGCGGCAAAGTCAAAATTTGAAAAAATAATTCCATTACCAATCATGGATCATTTACTCTCCATGAAAATTTGATAGACTGTATGTTACAATTTTCTCACCCTGAGCAAGTCTAGAAGAGCTGAGTCTGCATGATTGTTCACGCTTAAATCTGAAGATTGTAACTGTAAGGGGAAAATGTAATATAGTTTATTTAACCAATGCCACTGCACTCATTGGCAGGAATCTGTAGGAAAGTTGCAATTTGAACGATCTATATAGACACTTGAAATGTATTACCTCTCTGCCAACAAATAAAAGTGCCAGATCCAGAGGCTCCTGAAATTTATTTCCATTGCACTATCCAAAACGAAAGATTTTTTTTACAAGAAAGTATATTAAACAACAATGATAGACGTGAACAGCATCAAAGTAAAACTAGCATAAATAGAAAGAAGGAAGAAAATCCCCTTCTCCCTGAAGGTTGAGGGAAAAGGAGGAGAGGGAACCGTGGAATAGTATAATACCAGAAAATTTGACCACCCTGCTTCAAATAAAACAGACTTTGCTAGATCTTTTGGAGAAACGATCTGATAATTTACAGATTCCTTCAATCCATTGTCTGAAACCCTGTAATAGTCCAGTAAGATATAAATGATTTGCTGTACCGTACGATGTAAACACAAGATGAGGTCATGCCAATAACAGTGTACAACCCCATTCATATTACATGAAGCATGTAGGATTTTAATGATATTGCCACTCAAGACAATAAGATTTAAATGAGAATGTCGTATATTTTTCCAATAATTAATATTTCATTTTAGCCTTGATCACGTTTCTGCTTATCTGCTTCTTTCATATTGGACCAATCTAAACCTAAAAATCAAAAATTTTGAAGCCATAAAGTCTACCACAAAAACATAGTACAAAGCTTTATTGAATAATCCATAAAATCTATCTGCTGCTTGGTCATGTCACTGAATCAAAATGTGGGTGTAATGCCAAAGGAAACCTAAATATGAAGAGTGGGTTTTCCACTACTTAAATTGCTCCATGGATTTTCTTCTGTTCAACTTTGAAACCTTCATCACATGTGGTTTTTTGTAGGTCACACACCTTATAATATCCCCTGAACCCCTAGAAAGCCCAAACTCCTCCTCCTCCTCCTCCTTACAAAACCTGTTGTAATCATAAAAGCCCTTCCTTCCATTCAATATTATTATATTAAGCTTCATATGAACAAAATTAAATCTAAAGTTGTGTGCTATTTAGCCACATCCACTCGAACCAAACAGTGTATAATTTTGCAACTAGGGATTAATTCTGAAAGGAATCCATATACGTGTCATTAACATATGCTTATTGAAAGTAGGCATCAATTAAATTAGCCCAAATTAAGCAGCCGGGAATGAATAGTAGTCTAAATGGAAAAGCAATGAATCCATGAACAGACCTATCTATCTTTATATAATTAGTTGATATAAAGAATGAATACTACTTAAGAAGATAAGATAAGATAAGAGAAGAGAAGAGAAGAGAAGTGGGGGCTGGGCTGGGGGCATTACATATGATAATGAGATGACCAAAGGAATGCTGGGACAGTGGAGGAGGGATTTGCCAACAACCCATTTGGGATCAAAGCAACAACAAACAAAGCAACCAGCCACAGCGGCAACACCATCGTTGTGCTTTATCTTCCTCACAACAATCCTGGATTTCGATGCAATTGAAGGATTTATAATCAAATCATCATAAATAAATAAATATATACAGATTGCGAGAATCGCATGATATTGATGGGTCAACTTTAGGTCGAATCGAAACATACAAATTTGAAGGGTTTGGGTTTGGGGAAAAGGGGAATTCAATAATTGAATTCCGCGAAATTTCACAGAGAGGAACGGTACCTGACGTAGATCCGATCGGAAAGAAAGATAGAGATGGCCGCAACAATATCAAAAACCTAAGTGATGGATCCTTCGATTCAAATTACAGCATACCTCTCGCCCTGCCTCCGAGATTCTGAATTCTGATGAAGATGATCCCAACAACTTATGATTAAGCACCGCACGTTTCATACCCAGAAAAAAAAAAAAAAAAAGTGATTTTTATTTATTTCTACGTGAATTATTTACTTTTTAAATATAAATAAGATAAATTATCGAAAAATGTAATCACAATATGAATGTTAAGGGAGATTAATGTAAATTTGAAAATAAAATTTTATTATATTCTCTATTAAAAAATCCTCCTATTAATTCTTCTAATACGAATAAAACAATATTAAATGAAAAAGTATACCTTTAATGTTTTGAAAATATAAAAACTTTCAATATTTTATTTATTTCCTAAATCAGTGAATTATTAGGAGGATATAAATATCTTATTTAAGTGCTTACTTAATAATTTTTTTAAATAAGATAAAAATAATTTATTTTCATAAGATTTTCTGACAAATTTATTAATAAAAGCAAAAAAAAACTTATAGAAATATCAAATTATTTTCATAAGTTATTTGTAGCGAAAATAAGTTTTTTATAATCTCTTCCAAATTCATTTATTCTTTAAGATAAAAGAAGTGTCAACTATGTCAAAATCAAATCTTAAGAAAATCATGTAATTCTCCCATATAAATATGGGTTAATTAAATTTAAATTTTTATATATTTTTTATTCATTCTCAAATTTGGTTCATATTTTTCAATTTATCTTTTATTCATTAAGTTTTCATATTAATTCTTCTATAAATTATTTTACTTTTTATATTTACAAACATGTCATGTGTGATACCCTTTTTTAAGACCTAAACAAAATGATATACCTCACTCTTATAAGAATTATCCAAAAACTGAACAAATATTTCTTTTGTATGCCTTACTCTTATAAGTTATTCACTATTTTTTACAATACATCCCAATAACCAAAATAAAAATTTAATTCAAACACCTCTTTGAAGAAACCTACTTTAAAAAAATGCATTGAAAGAGACAAAATATTATTCAACGTAGCCAAATTACGTAGAGCCTAAAAAATCTAGGGCCCTTCAATCGACATAGTTTGAGTTGGAGAGCTCAAGGCTTTAGGCTTGATGGACTTTTATTCTTACCGCAAATCTTATCTTGCAAGTTGAGAGCAACTTATTATCTTTCTCGAACCTTTTAATCCACCGTCATATAATTTATAGAGAAAAGCAGGTAATTAATTGCATTGTCCACCAAAAAATAAAGCCTGGGGACTTGACTTTGTTTTGTCACTTCTGAATCCTCCATGTGTTCAGAAGTGATTTGAACAATGTCCATCGTGAAATTAAAAAGCAGAGCAAGCGGTGGTTGTTCTATTGTGCAGCTAGGGTGAACATAGTGGCTGGGTTGCTCTTGATTTTGTTTGGGATAGTGGCTTTAGGGATAGCTCCAACGGTGGGACGGACCAAGAAGTGGTTGGAATGATGGTGGGGTAGAGGGAGAAGGGGTGAGATTAGGGGTGGGAATAGATCAGGCCGCTTGTCGGGGGGCCTATGGCCTAGCCTATTTAACAAAAAGGTCAGGTCAAGGCTTTTTAAAAAGCCTATATAGCTAAAGAGGTCAGGCTAAGGCTTTAAAAAAAGCTCATTAGGCCTATCAGATCGGCCTATTTAACATACGTACACATATATATAATATATAATTTAATATATAATACTATAATATATTATTTATAATATAATATTTATAGCATTTGAAAGTAAAGGCCAATTGGCTTATTAAAATGCTGATATCTACTTGCATATTTATTTATGAAGGCTTAACGGCCTATTCATTAGTATAAGCCTACCAACTTCTTTATCATTAGAGGCTTACAAGCGTAGTTACAAGTGAAGGCCTATGACCTATTTATAGGTGGAGGCATATTTAAAGGTCTTGTTGAAAAACAGGTTTTTAAATAGGCTTCCAGGCCTGGCCAGGCTTTGAAGTAGGCCAGGCCAGATCTTAAAAATTGGCCTATATCAGGCTAATAGGCCAAGCTCAGGCCTTGAGATTGAAACGCAGGTCAGACTCAGGCTTGTCAGGGCCTAGTTCGGCCTAACCTATTCCCACTCCTAGGTGAGATACAAATACAAATAACTCAAGGTATTATTTGCTATTGTAATTTTTGCAAACAAATCTCTTTAACTGATTTATCCTTATAAAACTATTAATTACTGAAAAGTCCCCAAACCAGTTTTATTTCTTAAATGATCCTAAAATTACCCTTTATAAAAGGTAATTATTGGACACCATCAATGCACCCCAAAATCATGGAGACCACCATAAAATCACCCCATTGTATAAAGGTAAAAGGCCTGCAATTCACTATAAGCCAGGTTAAGGTGATAGGCCCAAGTGAAATGTCATTGCTGATTGTTGCATGATGTCGTCCATGTAAGACTTGCAGAGATATGCCTATCCCAGTTTCAAACATGTTAAAATCAAGTATAAATATTTATTATACACGAAAAAGTTAAATATACATAATTCAGGGTCTGTTTATTACATATTAAAAAAATGATTTTGTTATAAAATAATTTAAAGATTAATTTTTAGAGATTTTTAAGAAAAGCAAAATCTAATTTATGTTTGTTTACATTAAAAAAAACCACTTTTTAAAAAAATGATTTTTAATTTATTTGAATACAATTATGTAGAAGTGATTTTTTTAATTATAAAATTATCATAAAGGACATAAAAAATCATTTTAAAAAAAATATGCTTGTTTGAAAAATACATTGCAAATACATAATTTTTTCTGCCCTCTCTTTTCCTTTCTCTGGCGTTCTTCTCTATTTGTCCCCAGGGCAAAAGCGAAAAAGTGTAAACCATGTAGGACAATTTCATCATTAACTGCAAACATAATAAGAAAAGTTTAAAAATAAAAAAATACCATGAAAAGAGGTTAGCTGCATCTCTCCTTTTCTACGTTTCCGAAATGGAAAAAAGGTCCTTGTCTCATGTGGAGGACAAAAAGGCAGCAGAGAAGACAGGGCAACTCGTCATTTTATTAAATTTGTAAGGTCAATTTTGTAAACAATTTTTAGAGTGCCTTTAGTTCCGTGTTTTTAAAAACTCTCTCTCCTCTATCTCCGGAGCTTTTCTCCATAAGCTAATATGACTAGCTTTTCATTTTGAGCATAAAAATAATTTTTTTTTAAAAATAATTTTATAAAAAATTTGAAATAAACACAATTAAATTGATTAAAAATGGTTTTTTACTTTAAAAAAGTGATTTTATTCTCAAAGAATCTTAAACAAACCTTTTAAAGTGATGTAAGTATCTTACATTTACCTATTTATATAACATAATTAAAATAAAGACATGCAAAAAAAAAAAAAAAAGAGACCGAATAAAATGTAAGTAGATGGTAAAAGTCCTATATACATGAGGTGATGAAAGTAAAAATGTAGTGCTAAAATTACTTTTTACATACTTTTACTCTAGTAGAAATTATATTTATATTTGCTGATGATTGACTTAGGGTGCGTTTGAAAAAACTTATAGAGAGCTTATGAAAATAAACTTATGCAAATAATTTATGAAAATAGTTTATGATCTTCTTATAAATTCTTTTTATCTTATTTCCATAAGTTTGTCAGAGAAGTTTATGAAAATAAACTGTTTTTAACGTATTTAAAAAATAGCTTAATGAATAAGCACTTAATTAAGTTGTTTATCCAAACGCATCGTTAATTATATTTAACACTCATTTTATTTTAAAAATTATACTGATGCACTAATTGTTCTGTTCATTTCTCTTGATAATTATAAATGCTATAAGCTACTGTTTCTACATTAGATGCTACCATTTCTTATAATTTCGACTAATTATAATTTATCATTTATTGCTAATTATATTGTCAAAAGTTAAATTAATGTTAAAATATGTTCAAACAAATCATGATTTTTATTTCAAAAGAAGACTTAATAAAAAAGTAATGTCATATGGATGATGAAATTCATAATGGCATTAAACTCTTCATTTTATTTGGCAAATTTGGAGTTAATATAATATCTATAAAACATATAATGTTCTATCATTTTCGAACTTTTTTTCCTTTAAATAACTTTTTTTTTTAAAAATGAGACATTTAACTTTGTAACTCTCTTTTAGCATAGATATATAAAAATATTTTTTTATTTTAATACATGCGTTTAGTTGATTGTGTAACAATATATGTTTAATTCATAATGTAAAAAGTTATTATATTGATAATTCATCACAATTAAATTTATATATTTATTTCTCATGACTTTAGTATTATATATTGGGAAACGCTAGCCCATAAATTTTTAAGGGAAAATGATATAATTAATGTTTCTAGAAATAAGGTTTTTGTGTTTTCAATAAAATTCTACCTTTTGTTCTAAACGTCCTGGTTAGCAAAACTCTTATATATCATATGTAAGATGTTTTATATGGTTTATGTTAGAGTGGTATTATTTATAAAATTTAATTGTTATGTATTGACAGTGTAAAAAATCTCAGGTTATAACTTATCATGTAACATCTCAGGTTGCTTTTCGGATTGACGGTTGTCCCCACAAACCAACATAGGTCTCTTAAGCGTGCTTTGCCCGCACTCACACGCTTCCTAGGATAACTTCCCAAGAGGCCATTTATCCCATAATTGCTCTAAGTCAAGCACGCTTAATTTTGGAGTTTTTAAACGACGAGCTCCCGAAAAGAAGATGCATCTTGTTAGTATAGGTAGTACCAAAACAATTTCTTTAAGTCTTGCTCAACTATGCAGTCGCATACCTATATACTCTCAGGATCCCTCTGTCTGGAAGCCCGTCAGAATCCGCTCCTTGTCTGTGCTTCCTCTTTTGCACCAGCGATTACCTCCCGCCCTCGTCGGCCCCGAATATTGCATATCACATTAGCTAAAATATTTGACTTTTATCCTAAATATTTTAAAAATTACTGAAATCATCATTTCTGATTGGGTTGTTGTTCCGGTAGAATAAGGGCATTGTTTTATTCAAAGTATGTTAGGTAGGGAAGTAAGGTAGTGTTGGTTGCTAACCTCCATCTGTCTTATTTATGTTATATTATATCTTATGCTGGCTTTGTAGTATCTGATTTTGTGCCACCAAATGCGACGAGCCGAGGCACCAAGTTAAAAACGCAGAAGGGAAGGAAGGGACGGTCCTTTCTTCTTCAAGTTTAAAGTGGAAGCGGCGGTGACTATCTATTGACATCCATTCCATTCCATTCCATTATTATTATTATTATTAATATTATTGGCTTGGCTGGCAGATCTACGGAGCAATATATATTAATTTCATTCAATTCAATACATTTCAACTTTCTCTCTTTCAGATTTGATTGATTTCAAAATCATGTTTTTGTTTAAACCCATTTTCGGAACTCAGCTTAGACCCTCCCTTTCCCTTTCGCTGCTGCTTCACCATTCTTCCTATGCTTCTTCTTCTTCTTCTTCTTCTTCAGCAGCTGCAAGTGAAGCCGACAGAGCCATCAAACAAGGTCCTAGAAACGATTGGACCCGTGACCAAGTCAAATCCATCTATGACTCTCCCATTCTCGATCTCCTCTTCCATGGGGTATCTAACACTTTCACTTCATTTCTCTTTCTACATTCTTCGCTTCCTTCAAAAAACATCTTTTTTTTAAACTATATAATAGTCATATTTTTCTTGGAAATATCGAATAGCAGCAGCATCATCAAAACTTTGCTTCATGTTTACTAAAGTTTTATTTTTGTGATTTATCAGGCTCAAGTTCATAGACATGCTCATAACTTCAGAGAAGTGCAGCAGTGTACTCTCATGTCTATTAAAACAGGCGGGTGCAGTGAAGATTGTTCCTACTGCCCTCAATCCTCAAGGTATGATACTGGACTCAAAGCCCAACGTCTTATGAACAAGGAGGCTGTTCTTCAGGCTGCAAAAAAGGTATTCTTTTATCACTTCATCATATATATATATTCATCTCTTAAAAATTCCATAGATCTAGTAAGTTTTAAATTGCGGCCTGCGTTGCGTTTTTGGTCATCCCGGAGAATTGTAGGAAAATGGGGCTGCATTGGCCACAATTGGGGTCGCGAATTGATTTCGGGGACTATCAAAACCTTAACATCGCGGCCACAATTTCAGTTGCGGACCTCAATTTAAAACCCATCTATCTCTCAGCCATGGACAAGTGTTACAAAATATTCATTTAGAACATTCCTTAATTTTTGAGCATGGACAAAACCCATCTATGTTTTTTCCCCCTTGAATGACATGGAGAATCTTTTTCCGCAGGCAAAGGAAGCTGGGAGCACTCGCTTTTGTATGGGTGCTGCATGGAGGGACACTGTAGGAAGAAAGACAAACTTCAACCAGATCCTTGAATATGTAAAAGAAATAAGGTATTTCAACATCTTTTGTTTTGTCAGAGTTATCAAATACTATGAAAAGGAGCCACTGTTTCTAGGCAGATAAGTTTTCTTTTGTCAGAAGTTTGGTGGTGACTGAAAAATATGTTAAAAATTTGATTTATCACATTTGAAGTGAAATATACTTTAGTTCTTTGGTAACACTTGGGCTATCTACCTTTATTCTAGGGATATGGGGATGGAGGTGTGTTGCACCCTTGGCATGCTGGAGAAACAACAAGCTGATGAACTCAAGAAGGCAGGTCTGACAGCCTATAATCACAATCTTGACACTTCGAGGGAATACTATCCAAACATCATCACAACCAGGACTTATGATGAGCGCCTAAAAACCCTTGAGTTCGTTCGTGATGCAGGGATTAATGTTTGTTCTGGTAATCATACCAACTCTAAATACCATCAAACTTATTTTTAATTTGCCATGACTTACACTCAAGGTCAACCAGATGAATATGATATAGCTTTTATTTTATAAAATCTTTCCTAGATTAGAGTAGCACATCCACTGCAAGAAGCTCATCCATTGTAACAATAATCAGTTATTCTTTCTTTGTGCCAGGGTCATAAATGTAGGTCTTATTCATTATGAACTCTTCTTTATTTGTTTTTGTTTGCTCTGGACGGAACAGTATAAAGTTCTTGGTTTGATACTTGCCTGACTTAACAACTTACTCTTCGTAAATTGTTTGATTTTTGTTTAATTGATAGTAAAACTTAAGTTCCAAATTAATTGCTTTTGAGAATAAGAACAATTCAATGAGTCGGCTAAAAATTTGTAAAATTTGAAAAATATAAATTTATTAGATCTATTTTGCACATTAGTCGTCTTATATGCATATCAGATCTTTCTAAGTGGCTTAAGGTTTTCTGTTACCATGCTTTGAATTTCGGAGGTGAACCTTAGTTTGGTTACTTTGGTAACATTATAAGTTTAAGCAGCATAAAGATGACCAATAATTATGTGAAGGCTCTATGCCATGTCATCACCAGCTATCAAATCTAAATTTTGCTTGTTATCTATTCAAAACGAGCCTGAATTACTCACTAACTAGTTTCTCTTTTATCTTCAACCTCAACGATGGTTGTTCAGTCTTCATAAATCATACCAGTTAATTTTTTTTATTGGTAGAAATTGACCAGTTTTTATAATTGAACCATTATTAGTGATCTTCACTATACATGGAAATATCTAATTGCAATGAGTTTTTTATTTCCCCCACAATAGTCTGACCAAATGAGATCTGTTTACAGGAGGAATTATAGGGCTTGGAGAAGCAGAGGAGGACCGTGTAGGTTTGTTACATACATTGTCAACCCTCCCCACCCATCCAGAGAGTGTTCCTATTAATGCACTTGTTCCTGTAAAGGGGACCCCTCTTCAGGATCAGAAGGTGAATTTATTTAATTGATCAATTTGGTAAACTAAACTAACAGTGAAAAAAAATTTTGGTCATTCTTCTGTAGCTCTTGGTCATGTTATCAATGGAGCTTAATTTCTAGTTGTGTCTAATAGTTGATGATAGCAGGACAAAAAAGCGTGAATATGAAATTGAGTTTTGAAATTAGCCTTTCCAGGGACACCTTTTAAGATTTAATGCCTTTCATGAATGAGGAGATAGTAGCTAAGATTTTATCCGAGTCCATTGTAAAAATTTTGAAAAGTTAAATTGACAAGTAGAGTGGTTATGCGACAGATTACAATTATCAGTGACATTTTCTTGTAGGGTGATTTGAACAATAGTGATGTAAAAGAGGAGGCGGAGCCTAATTAATCTGATTGGAGGAGGATATATCATGTTATGTTTGGATGATGGAAGCTAGGTTTTGGACCCTAGTTTTATCTATGTGGGTCCAGTCAGTTATTGTTTATTTCATTTTTATCCTTTTTCCCTGCCCTTCGAGCTTTTTAACGACTATATATTCTGTTGTGTAGGGGTCAGTTTGGTACGGGTGTAAAAATTGAGGTGAAAAAATTCATGGGATGAGTTTTCAATACAATTTTACAAATTAAACTGATGCATGAATTTTTCACCTTCTTTTTTAACCCAATACCAAACATACAATAGGATGTAATATTGTAATGTTGATGGCCCATGAATATTATATTAACTAATAACCAGTAACCTCAGTAATGCTGCAATGGTTTGGTTGATGTTATCATCAGGAGTTGCTTCAAACTCATCAACTTCTGTGCCTTTAAAATCAGTGTACACAAATAACTGTCACATTGTTTTGAGTTGTTTATGTGCCTGAAAGGACTTGACGTTTCTACTGAATTTTCAGCCTGTTGAGATATGGGAGATGATTCGCATGATAGCGACAGCGCGTATCATAATGCCAAAAGCAATGGTCAGATTATCAGCCGGCAGAGTTCGGTTCTCCATGCCTGAGCAGGCATTGTGCTTTCTTGCTGGTGCAAATTCTATCTTCACTGGTGAAAAGCTTCTCACTACTGCTAACAATGATTTTGATACTGATCAACTCATGTTTAAAGTTCTTGGACTGCTCCCAAAAGCTCCAAGCTTACATGAAGATGAAACTAGTGAGGCAGAGGATAGTAAGGAAGTTGCTTCTTCTAGTTGAGTTGGTCATTGCTCCAAGCTCCATTTCAGCTAATGTCTGATCTTTCAACTTTTGCAACAACTGCTCATTAGCATGCCCTGGATTCTCTTTTACTCTTTCTTCTCCTCCCTTGATAATTTCAGATGCACCGGATGTTAGGTGTCATTGAATTTGCCTATTCTCAGTTTTGAAGAAATGAACTCCAACAATTTAGCATATATGTTGAAAATATTTATTTTCCCCATAACTTGGCATGTTCAAGCTTCAAGTCTAGAATACAAAAAAATGTTCACATTGTTTTTTCTGTCTCATCATTCTATAACTGCTTTATCATTTTATCGCCCATATACCTCTGGTTCGTTATAGCCTTATAGGAGAGAACGATACCTCCTTAGCATCAAATATGTGGACATACCAGGTGGCCTCTGCATTATATATATATATATATATATATATATAACTGATGTAAGGATTTACTGCTTTCCTATAATTAATCCCGAAAACTACTTACATGCTTAGTGTTAATACGTTGCTGGCTTAATATTTAGAAAAATAATAGTACCATTTGTTAACACTTTTTTTTAATATTTATTGTATTATTGAATGAATTTTATATGGGATTCTTACTCTTTAGCTAGTTAGTAGGTTCAACATGGATTACACTCAATAATATTATTAGAAAGATTATTTACATCTAAATCCTTGTTGATGGTTTTATTTATAATTTTTCTTAATCTCCCTCTGTCTCTAGAGTTGTTGAACTACCCTCCATTTGATCCCCCCTCTATTCTTCATCTGATCCACTCTCCTTTTACTGGAGCTTCTTATGGACTTCTGGACACATGCTCGAACCACCTAAATCGAGATTCAACTATCTTTTCTACAATAAATGCTACCTTAGTTTTCTTTAAAATGCATTTATTCCTAATCCTATCTTATCTAGTGTCACTCAATCAACACACCATTTTGGTTTCTACTATATTGAGTTTATTCTCTTCTAGACTTTTTACTACACAACATTTAATCTCATACAACATCCCAGGTCTTATAAGTCTGGTAATTTTTGTTAAGCTTGAATAATATTTCTATCATAAGTAACACTTGAAGCATTCTGTCATAAACACAAAAATAAACAAGAAAGAAACAACTGTACTATTTAGTTCAAATGACAACACAACCAACAGTGCACGAATTTTAGTTCAACTAATAAAATTTCAGCTTTGCCACAAATCATCTGACACCTGTTTGTTTTAGATTTTGTAAAGGCAAAATCACGTTAGGAGAAAACTCCTTTCACAAAACTTCAAAAATATTTATCTCAAAAAATATTATTTTCACGTTTACGTTGAAAATAATCTCAACCAAACAAACACGTGATATTCCAATGAAGAGTCGGTTTAATAATAATATCTTGACAAGGTTCATATGAAAAGTACAAAAAACGATTGGTACCAAATATCGTCATGGTGAAGGCTAGGGTGGGAGACCTTTAGGGCTCGTTTAGTGATCAGGATAGGATAAGGACAGATAGGATATGAGAGCTGGATAAGGATAAGATAGGATATGAACATGATAAGCTCTTATCATGTCCGATGTTTGATGCGCATCATATAATGATAGGATATGATATAAAATATCCATAAATGATAAAATTACCCTTATATTAAATTAAAAAATATTTGATAATATATATTTTCGACCTTTTACTTATACATTAGTTCATTTTTTAAAGGCTTAATTGCACTTTTGGTCCCTCAGGTATCACGATTGTGCAATTTTGGTCCCCCGGGTTTTAATTGCGCCAATTGGGTCCCCCACGTATCATGATTATGCAATTTTGATCCCCAAGTATCACGATTGTGCAAATTTGGTCCTCCAAGTATCACGATTCTGCAACTTTTAACATCAATAGCCTACGAAGCACATGTGCGACTGATTTGACACTTAATGAGACTAGTTTGGCAGCTTACGTGTCATTCTTATGTGACATTTAATGACGTGCATTTGAACATTAAATTGTGTGATATGGTAATGTTGTCTTATAAGAATGACCTGTAAACTGTCAAGTTGACTTCACTAAGTGTCAAATTAGTCCCACGTGTCCTATGTAGGCTACTGACGTTAAAAATTGCACAATCATGATAATTGGGGGACCAAAATTGTACAATCATGATACGTGGGGGACCCAATTGGCGCAATTGAAACTTGGGGGACCAAAATTGCACAATCGTGATACTTGGAGGACCCAATTGGCCCAATTAAAACCCGGGGGACCAAAATTGCACAATAGTGATACCTGGGGGACCAAAAGTGCAATTAAGCCTTTTTTAAATTATAAAAAATTAACTTTTTTTCACTTTTTATAGAAATTGCTAATTAAATCACATATTTTAAATAGTAATAAGGTTGACTAATTAGGTTTGAAACCATAATTAAATAATAACAATATTAAGGGTAAGAGATAAAAGAGAAAATATTTTCTTATCTTATCCTGTTGGTTCTAACCCAGCTCTACCTTCATGATAGAATTATAACTATGTAACAGGATATGATAAGCTAACAAGATAAGGTTATCATATCTTGCTGGTTCACCAAACTACAGATTAAAGCAGGACGGGGCTGTTTCCCTTATCCTGATCACGAAACGAAATGGGGCCTTAAATGTCTATTCTTTTTCAGTCCCTTTATTTACTGGAATTAAAAAAAAAAGACCCATCCCTTCCCTAATCCCTCCGGCACCCCCTTCGATTCAGCGAGTGTGAGCCATTGTAGCCACAGTAACAACACCGACCAATGGAGCAATGTTCAAATGTTAGGGATGAAAGGGAAAACCAAATTTGGAATTCAGTTTAATAGAGATGAAAGCATACACAAAAAATCAATTCATAAGGCCTCCTTCATCGTGCACAACCAGCCCTACGAGTCACCACCGACCGGTCAACGCGAGCAGAATCCCTCCATAGTGCGTCGTCGATCTACTGCCCAGGAGTCCAGGACCTTCGGGTAAACTCCGCGTGCAGCACCAGCGCTGTCATTACAGTGTTTCCGCCCTCCGTGCAGCACTAAGCTACCAACCATGAGCTGCACCAGACCCTACGTCGGAGCCGCTGCATAGAACCAGCACCACCCAACCGCTGCTCACCACACCGTCGTTCGCCACGCCACTGTCCAGAGCTTCTACGCCTCTGTCCAGCTTTGCCAAGTCACAAATAGTTGTGCTCACCCTTTGGGAGGAATGGCAGAGGACGTTGTCATTCTTGTTACTGCTTCTGGATGAACAAAATAATGGTCATGATGTGGAGGGGTAAGAGAAGATGCACGGAGAAGCAGATGCGAGGGAAGGCACCCTCTATCTCATCTCTTTTATCTCATCTCTTTTATACTATTCATTTAATCCACTCACGTTACTAGAGCTTCTTCTGATTTACCCCACACATGCCCAAACCATCTAAAGTCAGGTTCTACTATCTATTCTTTTCGACAATAGGTGTTATCTCGGCTTCCTCTCCCACTCATTTATTCGTAATCCTATCTTATCTAGCATAATAAGTTAACACTTAAAGCATTCGCTCAAACACACACACATATATATAGACGAAAGAAACAGCTGTGCTGTTTAGTTCGAATTACAACACAACCCAACCATGCACGAATTTTAGTCGAACCAATAAAATTTCAGCTTTGTCAGAAATCACGTGGTATTCCAATGAAGAGTCAGTTCAATATTAATATAATGACAAAGTTTGTATGAAAAGTACGAAAAACCATTGGTACGAAATATCATTATTCAAAAAGAAATATAGCAACCAGATTTCTCCCCAAAGCGTGAACGAATCGTAACTTATCATAATCCCGGGTGAACAAAATTTTCTACAATTACAGAGTCATTGACGGTCAAACGTTGATAAATCACCGGTGATGCGGTACAAGGTGAACGAATTTCAAGAAGTTATTGAGGAAAGACAAAAAACGGCATACAGAAAAAGATGCTGATAGTATGTATTAATTAACGCTTGACCCATTGGAAACTTTTTCTTGCTTTGGCCTTTCCTGGCTTTTTCCTTTCTACTACTCGTGCGTCCCTTGTCAGGAAACCAGCTGGTCAAGATTCAACAAAAACTAGTTTAGTAAATTATCATAATTCACCACATATGCAAACCATCCAAAAGTAAAAGACTGAGATTCATGAGCTTAATCTATATATATATATATATATATATATATATATATTAAGAGATTCATTGGCAAAAAAAATGTAGCACAATAAATCAAGGGAGAAAAAAGAAGAAGCAAAAAAGCTATACCACTTCTAAGTGCGGGACGCAAATCTGGTTCCCAGCTTTGCAAAGCCTTGCTGATCCCCAATCGTATTGCTCCAACTTGACCTGTTGTCAAGAAACAGGTTTCATTAGCACATATATATATATATATAATATAAAGGGGGAAAAAGATGGATGACAAATAAAAAATTGAACTTTGACAAGTTACCCACTAGACACTTCTTCTGTCCAACTTCCATGCTCACATTCCTCAATGTATGATTTTTATTGGAAGTCGAAGCGCCTATTACCAGACTTCTCACAGTTCAACCATTTAATTGTCATAATTTAAAGTTCAGGTGTTGTTACTTAGATAAAGGGCCAAAACTAAAGGGGTAATGCATTTTGCCCTAAATAAAACAAGAAAACTAAAAAAAAAAAAAAGGAAATGAAAATATGACAAGAATATAGTGACGAATACTTCTCAAATTAGTGAAGAATGTAGCATACTAGCATATATAGAATAGAAGGAAAGAAAAATTCGGATAACAAACTTTTCTTCTTTCTATCTTGCTTCCACAGAGATATTTCACTGATGAAAATCAAAGTAAGCTCGTGATTCATGAATCATATTGCAAAGGCCAATTCCAGCACGGGCTTTTTTAGATCTGTTTTTGCTTTTAGTTCTTGAAAATTGTTTAGTAAATCACAACTTAAAACAATTTTGAAAAACAAAAATGGTTAAAAGATGTGCTTGGGTCATTTATTTCTAAACAAGTTTCAAAAGCAGCAAAACAGAGAACATGTTTGGCTTGCTTGTACCGTCTAGAATCTAGAAGCACAATAACCAATAATCCATCTGGCCGTCTCTGCCCCTTTCCCTGCTCTGCCTCTAGCCTCTTAACTCTAACCCACCTCTCCTACTACTCTGCCTTTTCTTCTTCATTGAAGCAAAAGACGCCCCACACCACATAAATGCTACTCATCCTTCCTAATTTCAAGCTTCCAACTTCACACTCTATGCTGACCTCAACTCATCCATTCAATATGCCAATCTTAAATGGGGTTCTTTTTACAGTTGTAGAATATTTAAAAAAATCAGGACAATGAATCAGAACTTGGCTCAACTTTGTCTGCCATGTGCTTGGAAGGACCTATTTCGACCAGTATATGTACACATAGATGTGTGTCAGACATGCTTGCAATATATACCATATCATGCATGAGATATGCTTCAAGAGTGGTATGCAATGTATGCTACAGGCAGACGGGACACCAGATGTTCTGCAAACTCAAGCTAGCATTTGCAAAATCATCAAATGACACAAGTAGGCATTCTTATGAAAACAGAAAACAGATTACCATATAATGAAAGAAACTGATGCCAATCATGGAAATTCAAATATAAAAACAAAAAGTCATTAGCCTCACCTGAAACACCACCTCCTTTCACAGTACAATTGACATCCCAAAGCCCCAATGTCTTTGTCTCAGAGAAAGGTCGGAGCAGAGTAGCACGATGTTCAAGCATAGGGAAATAGACATCAAATTCTTTATCATTAACTACAAATTTACCATCACCAGGCTGAACCCAGACACGTGCTACACTGCATTTTCTTCTTCCAGTTCCATAAGCACGCCCTTTTTCATCTACTTGTCTCACTCTTGCTTTTGCAGCTTCCTCTTGCTTTAGACGTTCAAGTTCAGCTCTACTGGATTTTCTAGTATTCTTCTCATAGCGCATATCTTCGATAACACTAAGAGGGGGCAATCCTTCAACCCCTTCAAAGTCTTTCAATGCAATCAAACTGTCAAGCATTTCATCCGTGATTCCAGAAGCAGCAATCAAATCACCAAAAGCACGATTTGGGCCTGTAACCGCAATAGGAAAGTGGCATCACTCACCTTGATATATGTCTAAACTCCAAATAAACAAAAGATAACTGTCATTACAATGTGCATTGTAAAGTTACAAATTATTGTTATATAGATATCAGCGATAACTTCAATAACATCCTGCGTATATGGAAGTTAAGACAGACATATAAGCAAAATTATAGCCCTGGTCTCTGTTTATTATATGCTTAGGCTTAGCCTTCATAAAATAGTATTAAAAACTAAAATACATGGCCATTTAGGATTAATCATACTCCCTCAACATGTCATATAATTAATAACTCCAAAGAAATCAATGTTATTGGATTATATCAGTTCAACATACAACATAAATCATCATCCAAATTTATTTGACAGACATGCAATGCCTTTAATAATATTTCAGTTTCATATGAAATCACAAAACCTTTTCATTGATGATTTCACCAGTCATCAAACATGAATTCCCACTACCCACCCACTAATAGGTCATACAAATGATAGATTACAACTACAAACAAGAAAAGCATCTTTCTGATAGGTGGGATTTGCTACATAGATCAAACAATGCCATTATTGAGAAATGTTTTTTGAACATCAAAAAATTGACAACAAAATTTAACAACATTTTACATGATTAATACAGTTCAAAAACGTGGTTAATGAAATGTTCAGTTTGGTTAACGGATATATAAGGTGTTGCAACTCATTAACCATCCATTGAACTTCATCAACCACGATTTTAAACATTATTAACCACGATTTTAAGGTGTTCAAATATGCATGTGAAGTTCAAAATTTTGAATACCTGAACATCGTAGTTAATAATGTTCAAAAACGTGGTTAATGAAGTTCAGCGGATGGTTAATGAGTTGCGACACCTTGTATTAACCATTAACCAAACAAACTCAACACTTCATTAACCACATTTTTGAACTGTATTAACCATATAAAATGTTGTCGATTTTGGTTGTCAATATTTGTTGTTCAAATAACAACACTGTTATTTTCTGTCATAAAACAACTGTTGATAAAGGTCGTTTAGTTATAAACACTTTTCAATGGTTAAATATAAGAAGCAAGGAATATCATAATAAGAACTATAGTGTCATTCAACAGAAAAAGGGGGTTCAAGCCTAACCACCTTTGAGTATGGCAGTGAGCTCTTTCTCTTCCTTCTCAAGCTTCTCAACCTCCTCACTTCTTTCACTCTCCTCCACAGCATTGAACTCCTCCACTTCCCTCACATCATCCTCTTGATACTTAAACACATCACCTTTGTCCTCCTCTTCCTGCTTCAAGCTCCAAGGTTCAAGGTCCTCTGCTCCCATCCCAATATGCCCACCCAAATCAACACTCTTCTCATCAGTTTCCTTCTCAATGCCCTTAAATATAGCATCCTCATCTTCATTATCAAGACCCTTCTCTTGCAACCACAACTGCTCCTCCTTCCCTGCCGGAGACCCGGTACCGTCTTCGTTCATTCCGGCGAGGCTTCCGCTGTCTTCTTCTAAGAAAGCATCGAACTTTTGATCGCTCTCCCGAAAATCTCTCCAGGCATCGGGAGAAAACGGGTCCTTCTTGCCATTGTTGTTGTTATCGGTGGAGAAGAATTTGGGAATGGTGGTGAAAAGGGGATTGATGGGTGAATTGGGGAAGTGGGGATTTGAGTAGGGTTTGGGGGGAAGTGAGAAGAAGCGACGGAAATGAGAGGGTTTGGGTATTAAACGAGAAAGCATGGTGATGACTGTGTGATTGAATGAGGTTACTATTCATTCATCCCTTTTGAAACGAAATGGAAAGGTCACGAGACTTGACGGCGGCGATTTGAAGCTGATGACGGCGGCGGAACGGTGGCGAGTGATTGGAGAGGAGCTCGGGACGAGTAATTAGGTAACAGGAATTATCAGGTTAGAGAACCTCAGCGGAAAACGCCATCGTTTATCACTTTGGGAGTCGACAAAAAAACATATATAATGCAGTATTTATGTTTTTGTTTCAAGACTTCAAAGATCAACAATTTTGACTTTAGTTTTTGTAAAAAAAAAAAAATTCTTAGAATTTTGCCTCTCCAACTTCAAAATTTTTGAAAATAATCTCCACCGTTATATCTTTCCGTTAAATGATGACGTGACAAACGAAATATCATATTAGCCATATCACGTCAGCCATGTGGCACTGACGTGAAGATCCGTCTGCCACGCGAGCAGACACTATTTCCAAAATTTTTAAAAATACAGGGACAAATCCTAAAACAAAATTTATAGGGACTAAAACCGAAATTGGTGAACTTTGAAGAGACCAAAAACTTATTTAAACAAAAAAAAATTATATTTTCTAGCCAAATTTCAGAGCAAGTCGGACAGGGACAGAAAATTACATCGTTACCCTCGAATACTAAAAATCATACTAGAAAAAGAAATTCGACAATTTTAACCATATTCCCCTTATGTGATTTTGTTTTCTTTTATTTTCTGGCCAAACCTCATGGTAATCGTACAGGAACAATAAATTAACTCGATAGTCATGAGTATCATAAATCATACCAGATGAAGAAATTTGTCAATTTGAACCATGTGGCCTTAATATATGATTTCTTTCTATTTTCTAGCCAAATCTCAAAGCAAATCGGATAGGAACAAGGAATTATGGTGGTACTCCGGAGTACTAAATATCATAATAGATGAAGAAATTTGGTAATTTTAATCCTATGGCCCATAATGTTTGATTTTCTTCTATTTCAAGGCCAAAATTCAAAGCAATCAGAGCAGGTCAGATAAGAACAAGAAATTATTGTCGGTACCCTCGGGTATCAGAAATCATACCAGTTGAAGGAATTTGAAAATTTTAGCCCTGCGGCCTCTAACGTATAATTTTCTTCTACTTAATGGCCAAAATTCGGATCGGGTCATACATTAGGAGGCATATGGTTAAAATTGTCAAATTCCTTCATTTGGTATGATTTCTAATACTCGGAGATACCGAGATAATTTTTTTTACTGTTCGACTTGCTATGAATTTTGACAAGAAAATAGAAATAAAATCATACATTATCCACATGGGTTTAAAATTGTCAAATTCCTTCATTTTGTATGATATCTAATATTCTAGAGTATTGGGATAATTTCCTTTTTCTGTCCGACTTGCTATTAAAAATTATAAGAAAATAGAAATAAAATCATACATTATGGACCACAAGGTTAAAATTATTAAATTCTTTCATCTGGTATGATTTCTAGTATTCAGGGGTATCGAAGTAACTTCTTATTCATGTCTGATTGCTCTGACATTTGACCAGAAAATAGAAAAAAAAAAAATCATACATTAGGGACACATGAGTAAAATTATGAAATTCATTTTTCTGATATAATTTTTAGTACACGGGGGTATCAAGGTAATTTCTTATCCCTTGTCTGACTTGCTCTAAAATTTGGCCAAAAAATATAAAAGAAAAATTGATTTAAATAAGTTTTTGGTGTCGACAAAGTTTATCAATTTTGGTTTTAGTCCCTGTAAATTTCAATTTAGGATTCCGTTCCTATATTTTCCCAAATTTTGGAAATAGTTCCTGATGACGTGGCAAACAGATCGTCACGTCACTGCCACGTGGATGACGTGACATGGCTGATGTGGCATTTCGTTTGTCACATCAACAGTTAACGAAAAAAGATGATGGTAGGGATTATTTCCAAAAATTTTGAAATTACAGAGATGAAATCCTAAGAAATTTTTTAGAGGAACTAAAATCAAAATTGGTGATCTTTGCATGGACAATAAACTTATTTAAACCTTATGTTTTTCGAATTTTAAAAACTTTACAAAATCAATTAAAATGAAATATATTTAAAAATAAGTTATGAAAAAGTTTCCAAAGTCTTGGAAGTTTTTTTTTTTGTCATTGACTGGATATCTCTACCAACAAATTATGAGATTAACCCCCGGATCAATAATGGTAGTGGTTAAGTAAGACTCTTCTCAGAATGATAATTCTGAGATTCGAACCTCTGACATTATAGATGAAGGTCGTCTCGTCTTGGTCGCACATCACTTTCAGTGGGATCACCCCATAGGTAAAGTGTTGGAAGTTTTAATATCTAAAAAATAATAATGAGGTTTTTTGTTTTTTTTTTAATTCAACAATTAACCAAAACTAAGAATTTTGGTGGAGACGAGAGAGATAAGGTTTTGCGGATCATTTTGAAATGGTTATTTTCTAAAAGATGTTTAATTTAATAAAATAATTAAAATAGGGGATTTCATAACCCTACAAATTTTAACCGATAATTAACTCACACGCACTAGAGGTACCTTTCGAAAAATGAATGACACATGGCATTTCTCTTAAACAATGTTTTTTCTCTAATATACTTCAATTTTTTTTTAATCATCAAATTTTTTTAGTGAAATTCAAATATGTTTTTATATTTGTTGGGAATCCTAAGTATTGTTAGGATAAAAAAAAAGAAGTTGGTTTAGTTACTTAGTTAATTAGAAGGAGTTGAGATAGTTAGTTATTGTGTAAGAGGTCAACTAAATAAATGGGAAAAAAGGGTACAAGGGAGGAGCTTTTACGACCGTAGTTTGTGAGAACCAACAAAGGCTCACTTGTGAAAGGCGAACCCTTTGTGAGAGGAGTAACCCTAGAAGGAGATCACTTTCCTATTGATCTTTTGCTTCTTTTCAAAAATCCAATAAATCTCTTTCTTTTCTGTCTGAACTCATTTTTTCTGATGATTCAATTACAAATTTTTATAAATTTAGCAATCTGATTATAAACTTCTAAAGTTCATGAACATATTTAAATTTTCTAAAATAATTCAGAGACCAACAAAATAATTAAAACTATTTTAAACTATTATTCATATATATCACCCCAAAAAATTTATAATATGCAATAAATTTAAGGATTTAATTGGTATGAACTGACAGTGTAAATTTTTTTTTACACTGTCAATCAATCATTACTGATCACATCATTAAAAATATTTGATTTTTATGCTAATTATATTAAAAGTAAATGATATCATGATTTATGATTGGTTGATAGTGTAAATAACTTTGCACTTATCAAAATTAAACTCTAAATTTAATCAAATTTTAATATTTTTAAAAAAAGTGGTATATTTTTTCTTTACAATTTTCACCTGCATCATCTGTCTCTCCTAATAGATTTTAGACCTCAACTTCAATTTTATATTTTTCCATAAAAGCTCTCTCTCTCTCTCTCTATATATATATATATATATTCTTATGTAACAGTAACTGGGGCCAAAGAGAACATGGAGCAAAATATACGTTCGCTGTACATCATTTACAAAAAAAAAAATATACGTTCATTTACATCTCTGTTACAATATAACAGACGGTTCATCTCCCCAAGCTTTCTGCGTTAACACTACCTATTTCAGCGTGTGGAGGAGATAAGTAGTCCATTCCATCCTGTAGTTGCTAGGTAAGACTTTTCAGCGTCTTATTTGTTAGCATAATGTACCTGTAGGTCATTGATTTGTAAAAGATTGTGGACAACTATGATGATGCTACACTGATCCAATAATTTTCTAAGCACAAAGTGGTTGGAGTGCCAATGACCCGTGACCAAATCCATTCTGTCTCCTCTATAACTTGTATTTCTGCCAACTGCCATAAGTGGTGATGTTAGCATTATACCACAATACCTTTTCAGTAACTTTGCTTTTGCTAGAGTTTGAAATAGAAACAAGCCATTTGAAAATAGCACTGGCGAATGAGGTGAAATTTTAGTAGTCCAATTATATTGTATTGCACAAGTTTTCAAGCTAGTTATAGTACTTCTTTTACTGCTGCCCTGTAGTGGAAAGTTTCAGCAGTTTACATTGAATATTGATAAATTAATTTAAAACGCACACTCTTGCATGTTTATAAAATTGGAGAGCAAAGGGATTGAGTCAAAAAGATTTAATCAAATTTAAGCTCACTTGGGAAGTAAAAGATTAATATGTGATATTTGGATCCATCCACTAAGTTGTTCTTATAAATAATGATAGCTTGTTACTTTTTATAGAATGGATTATGTGGTTTTATTATGATTTCCATAAAGATAATTGGAAATCTCAGTGAACTAAGGTTCTTACCCTGCCATCTCTGAGCTCAAATATGACAGATCCTTCAGAAAATGGAATTGGTCTTGTAGATGCCACCTGTGTTGTATCAAACTCAAAATCAATTCTATGAACATACAATTCTATGTCATTTTTATTCAACCAGTAACTGTAGTCTAATATTTTACCTTTGGATCACATTTACTGTTTAGTTCAGCTAGGGTCTCCTGATCCTTCTTCAAGTCAGCGGCAGAATCTTCATCCTTACAAGCTTCGTTCTCCTCTCCTCCTTGTCTATATGCTTCAACCATCTTATTTCCCATATAGGGGAAACCACAATCCTTCCACTTCCATGCATTTTTGTCCATGTACCTCAGGTATACTTTTCCATCTGAACCAATCAAAAGTAGTTGATTACCTTCAAAGCTAGGACCAGGTGAACCAACCAGTGTGACACCTTTATAGGGTGTTCCATGTTCTACCCAATTCCATCCGTACCATGTATCCCAGTGGTACTCAACAAGGCCACCTTCTCTTGAAAGCATGAAGAGAGAGCCTGAGGGTGACTTTGATGATGCTCTTAGAACTGATCCAGGAAATTGTGAAAGAATCAAATGCTGAGACTGATAATGCTCATGCCACAAATCAGTCACTTTGTTATACTGGTATAGGCGACCGTTTCTTCCAGTGACCAAGACTATATTTCCCCTGAACAATTCTTGGTCTACTATACACGCAACTTTAACATTTGGAGGACTTCTGCAATCCTTCCATTTAAACTTCCTCATGTAAACCTGGGTAGAACATGCAAATATTTACGTCTCCAATTTTGGCATATCTAGCTTTTGTGCTGTATTTGATGTCTGAAGAGTTTATTCCAAGAAAACATTATCCATGTAGGTGTGATAAATAAAGCTTGTTTTCTTCAATTAATTATATTAATGTATATATGAAGTTGATGATGATGAATATCACTACGTTTAATTGATATATTGTGCTAATTGATTCATTTTTGCTAATTGCTTTGAATTGTGAAATCATAAATAAACTTCAGGAAGGACAAGTTATTAACAATTGAAAGAGCTGAATATGACCAATGTTTTATGACACAAACTGCAGAAATTAAGAAAGTATTAGCATCTTCTATTGAGCCCCGTCTCTTCAGTATTCTAAGCAATTAAAAAGTAGATAGATTGCAAGTATATTCTCATCTTCTTTTTTTATTGTTATTTGTGTTACTGTTTACCTACCATGAACTGCAGTAATCTTCCATTTTTGCTCACAAAGAAGAGTGCATCTTCAGTGGTAACCTTCATAGCTTTACCCAGTAATCTATCCCATGGTTGACCTCCAATAATATTTCTTCCTTTCCTCAATGAAGTGCAATTCCTCCATGCTAACTCGTTGTTATTCCATTCTCTAAGAAGCAGACTCCCAAATGTATCAACCATGAATAAGCTTCCATTATAGTTCCCCAATATACCATTCATAGCAGTAGAGCTCTCATGCCTCAGCCATACCCATACACTATCAATACAAATGTACTCAAAAATCAAACCTTCCTTTGTTATTAAGAAAAATGACTTGCCTTCGTACATCAACCTCAAGCGGAAGTTACTACTAATCCAGTCATCTGGCAAAGTATATTCTTCTGAAGATCCCATCAGTTCACTGCCTGAGGTGCCTACAGATAAGTAATATTGTTGTGCTTGGTTTTGCTTTCTCCTACCTGTTACTGAACTTATTCCTGAATCCTTTGACTCATCTTTTATGCCAATCAAACAATTTCGGGGGCCGCGCTCATCTGTGCAATACTCTGCATTCCATCCTTCACTCTCTGGTGCATCTAATATGGACCAAACATATTTAGTTGATGCTTTCCTTCGAAAGTTTTGTGATGGAGCTGGTCCTGTACTTTCACCTCCTAGTCCTGGTAGATGTAGTTCTGCAAGTCTACCATCATCTAGTGGAAACAGTATCCTGCCAACTTGTAATGGTAAGCCAATTATACCTCTTGCTACTTTTGCATGTAAGGGGTGTTCATGACTTCCCCATGCTCCTGGAAATTGATTATTTGGAACAGTACCTGCATTCATGTGAGAAATCAATGTCATAAAATAAAGTATTAAGACTGAAACCTCTATAGTGAATACATGAATACTATGAATCATAAGAGATATTATTCCATATATCATTCCTCTTTTAACACCTATTTCTGCATATATGCCTTTGAACGAGAGAATATAATTCTTATGAGTGGGAAATATCAAGAATGGTGTTTGCTGATGTTAAAGTGAAGAATCTGATCCGCAATAAATCTAGTTAGTCTTTTCTGCCGCTCATGTTGAAGTTGCAATAGTCTTACAATTCTTGATAGATTATGATATGTATTTGACTACTTATCAATAACATTTAAAAGTTCAGAGTAAACCATGATTCGTCACTCTTGTTTCTTCATTTTTGAACTATTGGAGAGTAATGAACCATGTAAAAGACATAAGTAAAGATGGCAAAGAATGATAATCGTACTTAGTAAAAGAAGATTAACCTTTACATTTGCTTGTACTAAGTCGTGATCTTCCAGCTTCTCACTCTAAATGGTATTCAGATGATACATATAAAATTTTAGTTCAGTAACTACCTATCCATTGGCCAATCTTAGTTCTTCTTTATCTACCTATTTGGAGAGTGTTCTACTGGTATGAGTAAATCGTGTTGTAGATGCTTGATTTATAAGGAAATGACCAAGACATATACCTCTTTATTTAGGAAGTCCTCTCACACCAAATCCATAAGTAATTTAATTAAAACAGGAGAAAATCAAAACAATATGTCTCACAAACTCCTTTGGTATATTGATAGATAAAGAACGGAACTGAAAATCCTTAATATTAAGTTCTTATGCAGTAAAAGTAAAAACTATCCATATCATCATAAAAAAAAGGCATCAATCATGAATATTAATTTAATAGATTTAGCATAATTAGATGACTGACCTAATTGTTTTGGCATTTGATATTCAAAGACAGATCCAGCTGAAGTAGTGAAGAACAAAGAAATGAAAGTTTCACTTGATTCATCTTGTAGAGCTGGTGTAACAGAGGTCAAATTTTGATGTAGGGGACTTCCATGGACTACCCATTTCCACTTCCTTTGATGTAATCTTCTCTCCACCAAAGTGCCTTCCTGCATATTTATAAAGTACTTTTGAAAATAAATCTCCAAGACAGATAGGAATAAATTCTAATATGACCTCGTTAAGATGAAATTCTACGTTTTTCCAAGTTAAGCATGCTCAAGACTTGATTAACAAAATTCATTTTTATCTAGTTTCCCCATCAATCACTTTCTCCTTTGATAAAATTTCCTTGGACTATCAAGTTAAGATTCATCATTCAATAGTTGCTGCCATACTCCCTTTACTGAGCTCAAAAAAATCTCATGCACTCATTTTGGAAATGGTAGAAATGTTCACAAAAAACTTTTATTTAAATTACCTTGGTTAAAAGAAACAGAGATTCGGAATGATCACCACTTAATCCATAGATAGTGCACCCCTTAGATGGTATCAAAGGTGCAAATTGCGCTGTTCTTTCTTGCCATATGTGCCTCTTCCAAGCAGGTTTTGATTTTTTATCATATTCATAAAGATCTCCGGCAGAACTACATCACCAGATGTCAGTTTAACTTGTTAGACTCAAAAAAGATAAGAATTATGTTTGATGCTTATTAAAGACAACATGGTGGCTTGTGGCAATAAAAAAGAACAATCATTTTAACTTTGCTTTCGCAATTCAACGTGCTTCAAGCAACACATGGAGAGATCACCCACCTTATTGTGTATACTACTTCTCGTGTAGAAGCAACATCAGCTATTGCTGCTACATTTGCTCCAGCTGGTTGGCCATGATTTGTCCATCTGTTCTATATATATGGCAAAATAGGAGCGAAATTAGTAATATTTGCTTAGGATTCAACTTCTTAGATACTAATATTTTCTCTAAAACTTCAGTTTTACCTTGGAGGCTCAAGCTCAAACACAGCAAGTTCTACCAGTGTTCCATTCTTTGTACAGAAATAAGCTCTCCTATTGACAAAGCAACAAAATAAACTAGGCATTAAGAGAGCCTGATAGAGGTTTCAGCAGTAATGGAGCTCAAATATATGGTTGTGTTATATATGTTTAATCTCAAAAACTATAGATTTAAATGTGTACTCACTGCCCATCATGTGACACAGTGCCAGACTTCATCGATGTCAAAGGATTTTTCTCAGGATCATTATCTGTGATTTGATTGAGTGAAGGTGTGAATTCAACCCAAACTGGTTGTGAGGTTTCACCAAGTTGCACTTGCATCTTTTAAACAAAAATATAATCAGTCAACACTAGGGACTGGGGTATTTTTGCAGTTCCAACAACTTGCAGAACACCAATTTTATTTGGGAGATTACATTTTACTGGTCTAAGTGCAGAATCAAAATATATTAGTGACTACGATTTATACATGGCACCCAAGCTATATGCATGTAGTTATGTGTGTAACATGTATCTGAAAAGAAGAGTGTATATTCTCAATGAAAAGGAACTTAGAGAACTGATACTTGGAACCTGATACAGATTTCCTACTTCAGATAAAGCAAGAATTATCTTGTTGATGATAAAAACTGCAATTGCGCGTCCTGCTGATATTGGTAAGTCATGAGGGGCAATCACCCATTCTAGTCCATTCCAAAACCTCTCATAAATAGACCCACTTTCACCAGTGACCCAGATACAAGTCTCAGACATTTTGGTCAAGGAAATTCTCTTTCTCAGAGGCAGAACCACATCCTTATTGCCTAGACTTATCTTTTTGTCATCAAATTCATGTTCTTGCTCAAAGCTTTCTTCTCTGTTATTCACTTTACTACACTCACTATTAACACAAGAAACCAGATCATAAGGCAGTTGCACTTCCACCCATGTTTCTGCTTGTTCACTGAACTTCCAAAACCTGTCAGTTTTCTGCTCAAATATTCGATTGCTTAGTTGAAAATATTGATAAGGGCAAGATGAAGAACAACCCATACAGCAGCTCACAGACAAGACTACCCAGATGGCATATATTAAATGGACCATAGACATGGTGGCATGGGGAGCCTGATAAAAGGGAAAAGAGAGCCAGATACAAATTAGGATTTGTAGGTTGCTCTAAGGACAAGCTTGGTTGGTCATGGTTTTTACCACATGAGGTGTCCCATATGGGACCATGGATGTAAAGGCAGAGATCATCAGCTCAAAGAGCTCACAGTAAATGGAAAAGTTTTTTTGTTTGAGACGTGAATATGGACAGTAGTAGTTGCAGATACAGTTTTTCAGATTATAAGTATAACTACCTCTTCGATCAGCAGTAGATGGCTTCTGTTTTCTTCAACTTCGAAGGTTATTATTATTATTATCGATAATATAACTAGCAGGGAAAGTGTCTTTCAGACGGTAGTTTAACTACCGTGTTACTTTAGTTTTACATGATAGTGGTGATTATTCCTTATCGTCCCTAAGATGATTTGTGGAAGATAGCTGCTTTATGATTGCTTGCTGCCCTTGATTTTATCATTATATATACGATGAGGGATCTGTTTACACCATTATAAACCATTTTTCATTTTATACTTACTTTCAGTTGTTAATCCTATTTTCATATCCAATGGTGTAAACTATTGTTAAAGTTAAAATCACAATATACCATTGGAAAAAAACAAGATCTATGGCTGAAGATGAATGTAAATAAAAAATGATTTATACAGATCTAAAAAGATATTAAGTTTCCTGCTTCGACCTTTAATACCGGGAATAGATTCCACTACCTTCACATGATGCTGCATCTACTTTTGAATATTAATATGTGATCAAGTTTGATTGGATCATCTGAAGCCTACCAAATAATGGCTCTAATATTCTACCCTTTGACTATATGAATAGAAAAATCTTACAAATTTCATATCAAACAGGGTTTGTGAAAGTGAGAGATAAATGGCTCAGCTCAGATGCTTTTGATCTTCTTTTGAAGCCATTTAGAGATGAAAAGGACAAGGAAGACATCAGCATTTATATGTGGGTGGCCTGCATCAGTGGAATTTTTTTTTCATGTATTTTCTGTCATAAATGTGCATGATTTTAGTGATAGTAAGAAAAATTAATTCTGCTTACACTACTTCCACGCTCACAACTGGCCATATCAACTCACAGCTCCCCACAAGTTGATTAAAAAAAAGTATTGAAGTCAACTAGTTGCCCCTCTTTTTTTTTTTTTTTTGGGGTGGGGGGTTAGATGCATTTTAATAGAACTTGTCTAGTAGATTATAAGATTGTGCAAATAAAATTGTTCATACATTAGTGGTATTCAGGGGAGCTTATATTATATTTTGATGAATTTGATATTTCCATACCCTCCACATCCCCGCATGTGAGATCATCATACCCCCGCCACTTTCCTTTTCCTTATACAAGAAGAAAACGTCTTGATTATGCATCGTAGCCTTCTTGATCTGAGGCTGCTGCTCTCAGTCACATAAGGAACGCCTTTGCTGTTGAATTATCTTATGCGAACTTGTAAATACGTATCCAATTGGCAAAACCATTTGACTTGAATTTACAGGCTTGTGTGACAGTTTGTAATAGACCCCGCTTCTTTTGATTACTTGTGTTTTTTCCGGAGATGCCCCTGATTCTTTTGCTTAGTGGGAATCTAAAGGTTGGCCACGTCGGTTGGCTGACAATTATTCCTTTTGAAATGATATCGATTGCATAAATACATATCGATTGCATGAATACATGTTTAGTGGCATAGGAGGCTACAAAGTAACTAAGAGTAACCAATTGCCAATAATATAGTTTAAAGGGGGGAAACCTTATTATTACCATGGAAGAGGAATAAAGAATTTGAATCTATCCATTTGGATGAAAAATAAAACTTGATCAATGGTTTATATTATGACACATCATACTTATTGAAACACAAAGTTTAATTAACTACCAAATTAGTTCCTGTGTTCCCGCTTCTGCTAGTGTTGGCTTTCATCTTCCAACCATCACATATAGAGACAGAGGAAAACAGAGAAGACATTCCCTTTTATCACCCATTGAACCCTTCCAGCTTTTACCCCATAAAAAATGTTCCTACCTCTGCTTTCCTCCCTTCCACAGAGTAGCTAAAATTGTTGCGTCATCTAAAACTGGCTGCCAAGAAGGTAAAGTATTATGGCTGCACCTATATCTCTTCCATGGATGACAGAACAGTCAAGTTCTCAAAGGTAGCTTCAGGCACATTGACATCTTTGAGAAATGAGTTTAAATAAGATTTAATTCCTCACTTAATTTTGCTGAAAGTATGCTAGATGAGTGTATGGCTTCTAAAATGGTTTAGAAGCCTCAAATAGTATGGAATTCAATAGCATAGATAATGCTTGGAATTTTTGGAGTGCTTATGGTGCTAAATTTGGAATCACATTTGTTAGAGAAACTAGAAAATATATAGTACAGGATTTTGTTCATGAGCGTAATCATGTTTTGCATCTTGTGGAGACCACTCACATGTTAGCATGTTAAAGAAAATTATCTCAAGTGCAGGATTATGAGATTGACTTGCCCGATGATCCAAGCATAAAGCAAAAAGCTTCATTTGAATTAATGAGCAGGTATGTTGGTGGAAGAGCAAATCTTGGCTACACATTTAGATCAAAAGAATTATCTTTGTAGTAAAAGGATGAAAAACTTGGAGTATGTACAAACAGGTACTTTATTGCTATACTTTCAAGAACAATTATTGGAAAATCCTTCATTTTACTAAGCAATACACCTAGATGCAAAAGAAGAGATAACAAATTTTGTTTGGGCAAATGTAAGGATGATTATTGATTATGCCCATTTTGGTGATGTGTAACGGTCCGGACTGCTTTCAGGATTGCTGACTGTCCCCACAAACCAACACTGATCTTTTCAGTCTGCTTTGTCCTCACTCACACGCTTTCTAAGAAACTTTCCAGAAGGTCACCCATCCTACAAGTTCTCCAAGTCAAGCACGCTTAACTATAGAGTTCTTATGTTCTATGTTCCCGAAAAGAAGATGCATTTTGTTGGTATAGGTAGTACAAATCAATTCCTTTAAACATTCATTAACTATGCAGTCTCATACCTGCACAGTCTCAGGATCCCTCTCTTTCCGATGTGAATTCGGTTTATTCATGTGTCCCTTTGCCTAAAAGTCTGCAGGAGCTGCTCCATGTATGTGCCTCATGCACCAGCGATCACTCCCCGCCCTCGTCAACCTCAGACATTACATGATATGGTTACATTTGATACTACTTATAATACCAACAATGCATATAAACGTTTTGTTGAATTTGCAGGCTTTAACCATTTTAAAGGAGTGGTAACTTTTGGAGTTGCACTTCTTTATAATGAGACAACAAAGTCATTTAAATGGTTATTTGAAGCATTTTTTGCAAGCCCACAAGTAAAAGAAGTCACAGACTATTTCACTGATCAAGAACCTGCAATGACTAAAGCTTTGCAAGAGGCAATGCCTCAAGCAAAAATGCTTTCTCTATAGGCATGTGAAATACACAAGTAAGTGAAAGTTTAAATGCAGATTTGAAAAGTTGCTTTAAGTCAGACTTGGATATAACCCAATTTTTTAGCACTTTGAAATGGTTTTGCAATGTGAGTTTGAATGTAGATAGAAATTGCAAAGATGGAGTTCACCTTTATTACAACAAGTTGCTAAATTTTATACTTCCATGTTTTTTAACATTTTCCAAAAAAAGTATGACTTGTTTTCAACAGCGAGCATCAAACATCAAAATGAAGGTGAATCCATTTATGAATATTTGATTGGTATGGCCAACAATGATATAAAATTCAAAGTCTCATTTAATTCTCTTGAGAACACAATTTCGTGTAGCTACAGAATGTTTGAGACATTTGACATATTATGTTGTCATGCTTTAAATATATTTGATATAAATGATATTAAATCAGTTCCTAGTAAATATATTTTAAAAAGATGGACAAGAGATGCCAAAATTGGATTTGTGTAAGATATGAGAGGGATGACTATAATGTTAGGTACCAGAGTTATTCAAATAATATTCTGCAACTAAAATAGACTTGAGAAGTTTCACTAAATGGAAGATTATTACAACTTCTCTCTAAATACAAAAAGAGAACAATAACACTCTTTCTTGATAAATAAGAGAATACACATATCAAGAGAACTTCACAGAAGAAACTATATTTTTTCTCTCTGAACTTTTCTCTCTGATACTATAATGATAAGCTACACTAGAAAAGAGATCGAATGAAAATGGGATGATAAACCCATAGAGATGATCTCTATTTATAATGACTTCCATGCTATTTCTTTATTGGTTTAGGAGAGATTTATTCTACTCCTTAGAATTTCTATGGTAATTATTAAGTTGACATTTTCAAGCCACAAAAGTTGGCTTTACATTTCTCACAATCTCCCACTTAAAGTCATTTTTGTGAGTTTTCTACCATGCCGGTTTCTTATTGCTTACATTGCTGATAAGCCGTAAAAGGATCTACACCATATAAACTTGTCAACGTTTATTGGTTTTGTCATGACATCTGCTAGGTTCTCTTTGGTATGAATCTTCTGCATGTCCACACTGCCTTCTTCTACTACTTCTCTTACAAAATGATATTGCACTCCTATGTGTTTTGTTCTTGAATGAAAGGTTGGATTTCTTGCAATGTGCAAGGCACTCTGACTGTCACAATACACAGTAATTTTCTGTTGCTTTTGCCCGAGTTCCTCCATTAACCTTTGTATCCAAATAGCTTCTTTGCAAGCTTGGGTAGCCGCCATGTACTCAACTTCTGTAGTAGACAAAGCTACAACGGTCTGTAATTTAGATAACTAACTTACCGCTCCTCCTGCAAGTGTAAACACATAGCCAGTAGTAGATTTTCTCTTGTCAAGATCACCTGCAAAATCAGAGTCAACATAACCCCTGATAACTAATTCTAATCCTCCATAACATAATTCAGCACCAGAGGTCCCTTTAATGTATCTAAGGATCCTCTTAACAACATTCCAATGCTCTCTACCAGGATCTGCCATGAATCGACTAACTGCTCCCACTGCTTGTGCAATGTCCGGTCTTGTACATATCATAGCATACATTAGGCTTCCCACCGCTGATGCATACGGTACTCGAGACATTTCCATCCTCTCTGCTTCATTGCTAGGACACATACTTGAGGATAATTTATAATTGACAGGAAGTGAGATAGAAATTGGCTTACAATCTTGCATGTTGAAGCGCCGCAAGATTTTCTTCAAATAATTCTTTTGAGAAAGCCAAATCTTCCTATCTTTTCTGTCTCGATGAATTTGCATCCCTAAAATCTTGTTTACTGGTCTCAGGTCCTTCATATCGAACTCCCTTGCCAATTGTGCCTTCAATTCTTGGACTCGATCTTTGTTGGGGCCTACCACCAACATGTCAATCACATACAACAGCAAAATAATAAAATCATCGTCACCAAACCTCTTGTAATACGTATAATGGCCTGAACTTAGTCTGTTGTATCTGAGGCTAATAATGAAGGAATCAAATCTCTTGTACCAACACCTTGGCGCCTGCTTTAGACCGTACAGAGATTTGGTTAACCTGCAAACCAAGTTTTCTCTTCCATCTTCTTTAAAGCCTTCTGGTTGGAGCATATATATTTCCTCATCAAGTTCTCCATGAAGAAAAGCAGTTTTTACATCTAATTGCTCAAGATGTAAATCGAATGTAGCACATATAGCCAAGACTATTCTAATAGTGGTAAGTCTGACAACTGGAGAGAATATCTCATTGAAATCAATACCTTCCTTCTGAGCATATCCTTTTACCACCAGTCTTGCACGATATCGTTCCACCTGATCGTTGCCATCTCGTTTGATCTTATAGACCCATTTATTACCAATGGCTTTCCGACCCTTTGGAAGAGCAACAAGTTCCCATGTTTTGTTTCTATGTAAGGCTTTCATTTCCTCTTGCATTGCTGCCATCCATAGAGAGGCATCTGGACTACTTATAGCCTCCAGAAAGGTTGATGGCTCTCCTTTTGTTAGAAGACAATATGCATCGTGGCCTGTCATAACATAGTCTGAGTGCCATGATGGTGTTCTGATCTGGCGTGATGATCGTCGAACTTCTGTATCATTGACCTCATCTGGTACTCGTTCCTCGTGTCCTAGTTCTGTCTCAAAGGAATCTTCTTCTCCAGATTTCTCATCTATTTGAACTGTAGTAGTCTCTTTCATAGTGCTATCATTTCCTTGTTCACTTTTCAGTTCATTTTCTGCAAATCTTACATCTCTGCTAACTATAACTTTGCGGGCAGTGGGATCCCACAAGTGATACCCCTTAACTCCGTCAGCATAACCCAAGAATATACATTTCTTGGATTTTGGATCCAGCTTTGTTCTTTCTTGGGAATTATACATCACATATGCAGGACATCCAAACACACTTAAAGAAGAATAATTTGATGGCTTACCATTCCACATCTCCATTGGTGCCATTAAATCAATTGCAGTTGATGGAGATCGATTTATCATGCAACAGGCGGTTTTGGCTGCTTTTGCCCAGAAGGAATTGGCTAATCCTGCAGTTTGCAACATAGCTCTTGTTCTTTCTAGGAGAGTTCTGTTCATCCGCTCTGCTATACCATTTTGCTGAGGTGTTTGTGCAGCTGTAAATTGCCTTTGGATACACTCTTGCTTGCAAAATGCTAGAAAATTGTCGTCTATATATTCTCCTCCGTTGTCTGTCCTTAAGCATTTGATCCTCTTTCCGGATTCAAGTTCTATTATTGCTTTGAAGTCCTTAAATATTGAGAACACATCTGACTTCTTCTTGATTGGGTACACCCACAACCTCCTGGAGTGGTCATCAATGAATGATAGAAAATATTTTGCTCCTCCTAGGGACATCACCGGTGATTCCCACACATCAGAATGAATCAAGTCTAGTATATGCTTGCATCTGGCAGTTGATCTTCCAAACTTCAATCTATTTTGCTTACTTATAACACAGTGCTCACAGAAAGGAAGTTTACCGATTTGAGCCCGTGAAGAAGATTACGTTCTGCAAGAATATTCAGTCCTCGTTCTGACATGTGGCCTAGTTTGAGATGCCACATCAATGACGAACTTTCTTGGCTAGATATTGCAACAGATGCATCTGCCTCTTGCATTATATCTCCCATAAGCATGTATAGATTAGTTGCCATCTTTTCTGCTTTCATCACCACAAGAGCACCTCTCACAACTTTCAAGATCCCACCTTCAACATGGGCCTTGCACCCGAGGTCATCTAATTGTCCCATAGACAAAAGATTCTTCTTCAAACCTTTGACATGTCGTACCCCTTGAATTGTACGAATAATACCATCGTACATCTTCAACTTGATGGTACCAATTCCACCAATTTCTAGGGCATGATCATTACCCATGAACACAGATCCTTCCGAGATAGGTTCATAAGTGAAAAACCAGTCTCGTCGTGGAGTCATGTGCCATGTTGCTCCGAATCTATGATCCCAACATCACTAAGCTGTTTTCCGCCCTTAAAACCAATTGCTACTTCGCTATATAGGATTTCTCCTTCATTGGAGGTACTAGCAACACACCCTTGAGAAGTTGTTGCTATAGGTGCTTTATCCCCGTTTTTCTTGTTGTACAACAATCTTTCTTCAAGTGTCCTTTCATTCCACAATGGTGGCATCTGAAATTCTTTCTTCCTCGTGACTTTGATCTGCTATGATCTCGACTCCCACTAGAGCCACGTTCCTTTGATCTACCTCTTGTCACCAACAACGCCTCCGCCTACTTTGAACTCTCTAATCTATCTTCCTTGTTCTTTTGCCTGGATTCTTCTTCAAGAACCGCAGCAGCAACATCTTCAAAGTTGAGACGATCGACAATATTATTATTCATTATGTTGATGATGAGTTGATCATATGAATCAGGTAGACTTTGAAGCAGAAGCTCCGCACGTTCATTTTCTACCATATTATAATCTGATGATGTAAGTTGGGAAAACAGAGTATTCAGATGATTTATGTGCTCTGTCACCGTTGTGGATCCACTCATTCGAAGAGTATAAAGTCTCCGCTTTAAGAATATCCTGTTGTGAAGTGATTTGACCTCATACAATTTGGTGAGAGTATCCCAAATCTCGTTTGCCGTCTTCTTTTCTGCAATACTTGACAAGAATGAATCTGCCATTGTTAGATGTAGGTTGCCAACAACATTGTTATCCATCTCCTTCCACTTTTCAACAATTATCCCTGTGGGTCTACCTTCAATTGCTGCTCAACAATTGTCCTTCCTCAAGACTGCTTTTATCTTCAATTTCCATAAGGAGAAATTACTCTCATTGAACTTCTCAACCTCATATTTTGCTGCCATGGTTTTATCACCATAATCGTTTTTTTGTCCTTCTAAATTTACTTACAAAAAATTCAATATGAATAATAGTCGCAGCGGAAATAATTACCAACAACCTGTGGCTCTGATACCACTGTTAGGTACCAGAGTTATTAAAATAATATTCTGCAATTAAAATAGACTTGAGAAGTTTTACTAAATGGAAGATTATTACAACTTCTCTCTAAATACAAGAAGAGAACAATAACACTATTGATAAATAGGAGAATACACATATTAAGAGAACCTCACAAAAGAAACTATATTTTTTCTCTCTGATACTATAATGACAAGCTACACTAGAAAAGAGATCGAATGAAAATGGGATGATAAACCCATAGAGATGATCTCTATTTATAATGACTTCCATGCTATTTCTTTATTGGTTTAGGAGAGATTTATTCTACTCCTTAGAATTTCTATGCTAATTATTAAGTTGACATTTTCAAGCCACAAAAGTTGGCTTTAGATTTCTCACATATTAAAGAGGTTGATAAGCTTGATAGCACACAACATTAACAGACAAATTTGTCCTAAATTGGTAAGGCTGGCAGGTCAAGCATTTGATTGTAAAGAGGCTCATGTTTTCTTGAACAAGGTTGTAGATGGATTGACTAAGGAAATTGAAGGTATTTGTAAAAGAAATATGAGTATAAAAAATAATAGTACTCATGCATCTTCCTCAACACTAAAAACAAGTGAAAGTGTGATGTGTCAAAACCTTGACTTAAATATGGTCAAAGGCCTGAAAAAAAAAGAGAAGGTGTGAAAAGAGGAAGTCACAAAATCAACAACTTGAAGTATGTCATGACCTGTACTAATACTTACCTAACTTAATGTTTAAATGTACTACTCTAAGTTTTTTCTTGTTGCATAGGAAAACTTAACTTCTTTTGGAATTCACAACATTTCAAGCTCACAAGAGAGATTTCATTTTACTGAATTGACTGGGATATCCACATTGGCAGCAACAAGTTCATTTCCAGTGCTACTTGATGATTCATTCACCATATTCCCAACTGATGATGCTGCAAGCTTGGCGTGCTCCTGTTTCAGCATCATGTCTTTGTGGTACTTAGAACCCATGTTCATGGTAACTGCACTTCAAAAAAATCCAGTCTTGTCATGATGGAGGACACCAAGACTGTGACAATGATCCAATCCACTCAGGAGAAGTTGTCGCCTGTAGCATTTCAGCTGACATACAATTTTTTTTTAAAAAGTAACAGAGTAGCATATGTAAAGTGGAAACCAGCCAACAATGTCACTTCCCGGTTGCATTATTCTTCCTCCTGGGTTGCAATCATAGCTAGGTCATGACCCGCACCCAAATGTGTCATAATATTTTACTACTTTCTTAATCAATAAAAAAACAGTATTGGTTACAAATCAAAGTGCAAAGAAGATAGTCAAGAAGGTTCAGTAAACGCTATACTAGCAATGTCAAATCCTAAAGTTCTACAATTATTTGTGTAAATATTTCACATGTGGAGTTGTTAGAGTAAGGCTACTGAGATTACCTGACAGGAAGTTGATTGGAATCAGCTGAAACATCACTAGCCAAAAGGTTATTTTGCATATATAATTTGTCATTGACCCGTTCCCTCTGAAACTACATCGACATTTTGCTGATTAGACAAATTAGATGGTTCAGAGGATATCCTGGAATTACAACAGAATCAAAATAAATATCACTATAAGCTTATGTTCAAATCATGATCCACTCATAACCATTACATGGTCAAGGATCAGCAGGAAAGCCACAATTATTTGCAACTGATTATCTTAACACTGATAATAGAAATATTCAGATTACTTTTGACCACTTAATGCCCTTTAAAAAGTGTATGTTTCATTAACATACTCACCTCAGTGATAATCGACTATTAAGTCCTTTACTTGATGAATTGTATCCCTGGTTTAGAAAAACAAGATTATCAATTGAAGTAAATTGTAATCAGAAATGAAGCAAAGTTAAGTATACCAAGCACATCAGTGATGACTTTGTTCTACAGCTCAGTATACCAAGCACCAGTGGCGGATCTTGAGAAAATTTTCTGGGGGAGCCACTAAACACTAGTCAAAATAATTCACTTAAATTTACAATTAATCATGCATAATTTTATCACTTAAATATGTAAAGGGAGTAAACATTCAATATGTGAAATCTTATCTAGTGTTTACTCATCTTACACAAGAGAGATTAAGAAGTTTGAAGCAGATGAGTTAAGGAGGAAAAACTTATTTGTAATGAGCTCGGAGATGAGTTGAGTTGAAAATAATATTCACTTTAATAGACTTGATCAACTATTTGAATATTTTTTAAATAAGTAGGGCTAATAATAGTGTTCCAAAAAATAAAATATATGGTATTTTGTGAACTTTGCATGTATAATATATGTTGCACAAATTATTTTGAGGATGTCATATAATTTTTTATATAAAAAAAATTAGGAGAAAAAGTTCGGGAGGAGCCGTGGCTATCCCCGGCTCCTAAGAAGATCCGCCTCTGCCAAGCACATAAGTGATGACTTTAAATGTTAAAAGAAATGGATGTTAGAATTCAAAAAAAAAAAAAAAAAAATTAAGCTTCACCTGTATTGAGACAAGAACTACTCTCCTGGGTAACTAGAAACGATGGAATGAAATGTTGATGCTGCATTAGTAGCAACAAAATACCTAAAATGGAGAAACCAATAAACCATAGATTACAAAGTTAAACAAAAGAATAAATTCCAACTATGAAGGAACTCGAGTTAGTGATGCATGAGTACAGTTGAGAGCAAACTCAAAAGAAGTCCAGAATGTGACATCACTTCAAGTTCAACTAAGATAAATTCCACTTTATCAAATTCAACCAAAAACCAACAGATGCTGCATCTATTTGTGTTAAAAAAGCAACAATCTTACCCATTCTTTAGGCCAAATTGACGAATTGAATCCAGACAATGCAAAACAAGCTGAAAAAAGATGTTACTTGTTAGAAAAATAAAGCACAGTATGTAGCAAAAAATGCAGGGTACAAGGGAGGGGATATAGCATGTGCCCAACCTTTTCATTAATCTCCAAACCAAGGAAGTTTAAATCTTGCCTCCTTCCAGCCATTTCCAGAAGAAAAATCCCATTACCTGTGATTTACAGCTCATATCTCAAAAAGAACCAATAACATAAGTTTTATTTATTTTGCTCTCTCTGATTCCCCATATCCCTTTTCATGCTAGAAAGCCATACCATTATGTAATGACAATGAGTTCACATCAGCCTAACACTTTGTTAAGGTTTTGGGTCAAGATATAGTGTCAAGTTCACTTACGTGATTCTTCACTTTGCCCATTGATGAAATCTCCCGGTGGTTCAGGCTCCCCAATCCCAACACTAACATAGCTCCCACAACCTTACAAATATCAAATAATAATTTGAGTACTTATGGTAGATCATCTTTAACTTAGAATTACTCGAAAAATAATTAGTATGTTCTACCTCTTTATTATATCACATAATGTTTTTCCCACCATAGCAGAAAAGCAGGTCATCCAAGGAAAGGCACTTAACAGCTACAATATCAAATCTTCACCACAAATGCATTTGCCTTCCAAGACAATGTTAATTAGATTGAGTGTCCGCTACCACCAATTTGAGACATTGATCATTAGCTTACGAGACTAGAAACAAAATTACAACACGATGGTTGCGGATACTTGCGATATTAATAATTAATAATAACTAATTCAATATCCAGAGAATCAAGACAAAAAGAGCAGCGCAGAGTACACGCATATATAACTTCCAAGAAATAAACTGCAGGAATCAGGGCAATAAGTATTTTGCCAGATGCTAACCAACAGTACTATATGTAGTGCTATTCTAGCTTCGTAGCAGGAAATAAGATTTGCATAACAAGTCAAAATCTATTAGCCTGTCCAGAATTTTTGCCTTATTTCACATTAATTAGAAGATCAATAGATCATGAAATTTGAATTAAATTTAGGAGTGCATAGAGACAATGACAAAAGCAAGTGCAGGTGGTTTTGCTTGATGAATCGTATTTTGCTTTTGCATCGTATTCAGAATGAGATGATCTTCAATATTATCACATTTACTCCTTAAAAGATGCAGGTGGTTTTCTTATTGACAATATGTATATCAGCGAACCAGATAAGGCCTTCTTTAAGGGCTATTATGCAACAAAGATGGTAAGAAATTTCCTTTAACCATGCACCAAAGAATGGAAGGATAAATATATTGTGATCAAAACCAATACCATGATGGTTAGGAAAAGAAAAAAAGAACTTCCTTTCTGTAATCATGTCCACTCTAATTCGAAAAAAAAATATGTGCATAAATGCTTCATATAGAGCTAGGCACTATAAAATACAACCATTTCTGTAAATATATGTACAGAAGAATTTCCTGAACTACTCTTACCAATCAGGTTTCCATTACTTCATGAAGAGAATCATAGCTGTATAACAAAAAAGAAATATATTCTTTAACTAATGATCCCTTGCCTTCTTTATTCTATTTATCAGAGATTCTATTGAGTTTTGGATTCTAGTTCCTTCTGTTTGCATCGCCGATTGAGATGCCTCATGTAAATGTTGAATCCCACGACCCAAACTGGCAATTGATGGGGCTGAGGGGAGAGATTCAACAGCACACTCAATCCCATCACCCCACAATAGCAAGCCCGTGCAAGTTCCAACACTGGTTGCAAATGTAGCCCAAGGCAAGAACCCAACAGACCTCGCCTTTCGCTTTCTCATTATTTCATAGAATGCTGTTCTCATCACTGAAATACTGGTTTTTTCAGCAGAGGCTATAACACTGTGAGCAACAGCTCGGATCTTCTCAGCAGATACAGCTGCCTTCAGGGCACTGGAAGTTTTGGCTCCAGAAGTTGCAATCCCAGGAGCCACAGCTTTAGAGGGGCCAAGTGCAAAAGCAAGTGCTTTCTGTGCCTGGCTGAATACGATTTTGAGTGAAGCTGGAATTTTGAAAGTAGCAACCTTCATCAGAGTTGATGCAGGGACTACTTTGGTTAGGGATGAAGCTCCTAAAACTGCCGTTGCTCCAGCCCCTACTGCCACCATTGTTTTATCTGTTAATGACCTCTTCCTATCATTATGATTTAAAATAACCTCTTTACCTTCAGAATTTGTGATTAGTTGTCCAACCAGCTCTTTGACTTCACCAGGAAGAGGAGTATTCCAGTGTTTCCTAAGACCTGCTAAGGCACTAGCATCTACCACTGCCACAACGGTCTTACACTTATCAGTCTGGCTACGGATGGCATGTGCGAAGAGTGCATGAGCCTTGTCATCAACCGGAAGCTCTGAGAACTCAATCTTATCTGATTTGGGAATGTCTTTCTTGTTAATTGGTCGTAACCCACTATTATTTAGAGCTATTCTAAGCCCCTCAACTGCAATTCGGAATGTATAGACCTCAGAAACAGTTCTTGTGTCAAGAACCTCCCCTCTGTTTACATTCAATAACATCTTTTGCGCATGTGCTAGCGCCTCCCCAATCGATGGAAGATCGCTAAATATATTATGTAAATCCTCAAGTAATGGATAGATAGACTTAGCAAAAGGTGGGGTCTCATAACTACTGCTTGGCTGAGTTTCCACTGAACTCCCCTCTGAAACAGAACTAGTATTACTAAGCTTTGGTGGATCCATACAGACAGATAAAGCTTTTTCCATCTGTGCCCTGACATCACTATTAAGACAAAACCTCTTCAAAGTCATTGGGGCGAGAGAAGCACTTCTCTGCTGAGGAACCAAACTACTAACAAGGGTTTGAAAGTGGCTTCCTTCATCAACTCCACCAGAATTGTTAGTATTATCAATATTAACCCAGAAATTCTTCCCTAATGAGGATTCGACCACTAGAAAGGAGGATCCTACATCCTCAGCCGCCTTCTTGGCCGCCAACAAATGGCCATGAAAACTGGTCCCAAAAATCTCCCTAAGCACAGTGTTTCCTGCAACATTCTCATATTCATCCCTACCAATCTTATCAAGAAAGCATCTTTTGATAACCCCAAAAGAAGAAGTGGGTAGTGCCTTATAAAATTCAGTGTCTTCCTCGGACTGAATCTCAGTGAAGGGAGAAAGACCCGCTTGAACCACAACGGCATCGGGTCTAATCTCCCTGACAAGACACTGAGCATCAGAGGCTGATCTTTCAGACAAGTTCAAAGCAGAGAGAATGTAAATTAGGGATTGGGTTTCGGGGTCACGGAATGCGAAAACAAATTGCTTTGTGTGATCGGGTATGGCGAGTTTGCTCACCAATTGCTTCGAAGCTCTGATTTCGTCGGTTCTGAATGCGGAGAAAGGCCATAGGTTTTGAAGATTCCACAATAACGCAATTGCCATTGCGTTGATGGTTTCAACAACAACGCAATTTCACTCCACCGCCACCACTACTACCCTGGGGTTTTGGGAAACAATGAACACAATAACGATTGGATGAGAAACAAGTTCTATTTCAATGGGACTTACCACGAGGAAGAGAAAGGAAGAAGTGAAGAAGCTTTGGAGTTTGCACGAAGGAAGAACAAATTTCAGCACCAAATCACAACTGAATTGAATACAGTAAGGTCTTACTTTGTTCTGAACATATGATAAGTACCACTAAGATATCAGGATTGAATAAGGATATAATAAGATATAAATATGATAATTTTTTATTATATTCGATATTTGATGCACATCAAATAATGATATGATATAAAATATTCATAAATAATAAAAGTACTCTTATATCAAAATTATATTTTTTTAATATTATTTGATTTTTTTATACATTTAAATTAAAAAATAAAGAAATATTTGATAATATATACTTTTGATTTTTTAATTATATATTAGTTTATTTTTTAAATTATAATAAATTAACTTGTGATATTTTTTCACTTTTTATAAAAACTGCTAATTAAATCATTTATTTTAATTAGTAATAAGGTTGACTAATTAGATTTGAAACTATAATTAAATAATAATAATAATAATAATAATAATAATATTAAGGATAAGGGATAAAAGAGAAAACATTTTCTTATCATATCCTGTTGGTTCTAACTCAGCCTCTCCCTCGTCATAGAATTATAACTACGTAACAACATATGATAAGCTAACAAGATTAATTTATCCTCTCCTGCTAGTTCACCAAACTATAAATTAAAGCAGGATATGATAATTTATCTTATTTTATCTCCCTTATCCTAATCACCAAACGAACTCTAAGGACGACAAGACTTAAATACAATATCATATATGCTTGTTGTACTATTGTAAACTTATAATAAGACATGTGGATTATTTTCCACTTCATCAACAGGTTAGCACTCACACTGTTACCATCGTCCTACTCCCATTCCTCTATTTCCACTCATCCCCATCAACAACCCTTATGTTGGTGGCATCAAGCGACATTGGCTGATGGGTGGCTAGGCTAGCCATGAGGAGCGTCTGGAAGCGACGGAACAAGGTTGGACGACAGTGAGGGTGGGTATGACTCGAGGGCGGCACGACAGGTGATGCGACCGCAGTGTCTAAGTGTTTGGGGGTGTAGGTTGTGATGGTCAAGTGGTCGAATTTGGCGGAGCTTTGTGATCGACGGATCTCTTGGAGCTTTAAAATTTGTCTAAAAGTGTGCTTCCTCTTTTTTTTGGTTAGGAACCTAGCGTAATTAGTATCTTTGGCTCTCCAATGGGTGCATTGGAGTGTCTCCATAAGTTCGGTCCTTTGGACCGATTATGAGACTAATTTTCGATTCGACAATGACGAAAGTCCGATTTTTTACACACGGGATTAGACCGCCTCCTTACTGGAGGCTCCAGAAAAGTGTGCTTCCTCTTTAAGCTTGGTTTGATCCAAGGAGAAACATACATGATATAATATTATTAAAACTTAATGCAATTTAATTCTTTGGATGCTTGTAGCGTTGCATTCCAATAAAAATATAATTTATGTAAAAGTTGTTAAACCTGTTATGTTTTTAATATAAAATAACCTATATTTTTATTGAAAAATAGTGGCACTGGGTACCCAAAAACTTGTATGTAAGCTTTTTCCTATTAATATTGCGCATGAAATAGTTCACTTTATTATCTGAAAATGAAAGGAACAAAGGCTTCGTTTCAACTTTCAATATAGATAGACAGAGAGAAATTATACGACAGGCTTTCTTGTCCTCTGTTCAAAATTGTTTGGAGAGACTTGCCTTGCCACAAAACTTTATTCAGCTTCTCATGACTTGTATTTATCCGTTTTTAGTGGAGTACTAACAATATATTTTTTAATATTCTCTTTTTAATACACATGGTTCCACTAATTCATGTGGGTCTCACTTAAATTTTATAGGGTCCATATAAATTTTAATCAATAAAAAAATGTGTTAAAAAAAATATTAAAAAATATATTATTAACATTTTTCTCTTCATTATTCAAAATTATTTGGAATGTGGAGAAGGTAGGTCTTTCGGACCTTGACAGGGCGTTCCATGAGACGATCATATCTGCACATATTTGTTCATTATTTATATGGATAAATTGCCTCATATTTTAACGAAGGCAGTTCATAGCAAGAAACCCAACTCGTGGAAAGGGAGTAAATTAGGACCTTTAAATTCTTAAAATGCATTTGGAGGAGGGAATTGAAAATTATGTAGTATTTCAAATTCTAGACAATTCAATTGCTTTTATTAAGAATCTGTTTGGTAAAATTAGCTGTTAGCGGATAAGCTAGCTGATAACGGATAGCTTATAGCGGATAGCGGATGAGGTAGTTGATAGCGGATAGCGGATAAGCTAGTTTATTTTCTGTGAAAGTGTTTAGTAAAATTAGCGATTGAACTAGCTGAAAAATATAAAATGACATAAAAGGACATCTTCATTAATAATATTACATAAAAGAGAGAGAAAAGAATAAAGGTAGAATTAAATGAAGATAATAAGGATAAAAGTGGAAGGAAACGCTATAAGCTATAAGCTCAAACGCTACTTCAAGTGGCGTCTGGAAAAAACGTTATAAGCTCGTGAAAAAACGTTATAAGCTCGTGACAGATGCGCTTACCAAACGGAGCTACTTTTTCATCAGCTATAAGCTCGTTGAAGTGTCTTGCCAAACAGGCTCTAAATTACCTTCATTTTGAATATTTTTTGTTTGGATAAAATAATTAAGTATTATGATTGTTAAAATTCTTTGTTTCGATAAAGTATAAATGTTATGTATAAACATAAATATAAGATCTTATTTTTATCCTATTTAAAGTTGTAAACATCCGGTGGTGGCACATACTATGGGACAAAGGAATTTCAAAATTCCTAATTTCTGGATGATATTTCAAATTCCTTTAATTTTAATTAAATAAAATATCTCATAAAAATCCCTTCACTTTTAAAATTCCTCATATTTAATATCCAAATAAAATCTTTTACATTGATGTATTTTAATTATTCCTTACAACTATTTCTAACATTACCCCATTCAATGACGACACCCTAGTATAATAGTATATGTTTGTTGATGACCTCCTCTTGTTTGCAGAGGTCTGCCTTCCACAACTAGAGTATTTATAGTTTTTTGTTTTATTTTCTTCTATCTCGAGACTAAAGATTAATAGGTAGAAAACGAGTATTTTTTCTCAAAGAATGCACTTACGATATCAAGGATTTTATTATTCAGGGGAGTGGTTTTAGAGCAGTATTAATATAGGATCACTCCTATTCCTATACCATGATAGTTTTCAGAATATTTTTAGTAGTAGTTTGACAACAAAATTTTGCAGGTTGGAATGCCCATTGTCTATCAATGGGATGCTGCGCAAGACACTGGCTCGATCAATGACGTATAACGTGTTTGCAAACACGTTGAACTTGGCAAACGTGCGTCAATGTAACATAAGCTACAATTTGTTGCTTCAAGAAAATCATGTCCAGGACGTGATTTTTGCACATCCACCACCATTCCAAACACATTAGTATTCTACATATTGTCATATATATATGCAACATTGTAGTGGATAGGCGGGGTGGGTGCGGATAGTGTTTCCCCCACATCTATATCAGTCAATATCCATGAATATTTATGCGGGTAGCGGGTATCCATGGATATCCGTAGGTATTTAAGATTCTAAAATAAAAAGGAAAGAAAATAAAATTATACAACATAATATAACAATATATTATATTAACGTTATATAATATACTATATGTATTTTAAAAAATTTATTATTATGGGTTTAACCACTAAAAGGTATGAAAAATTAAATAAAATAAAGTTTATTTCATCTCAAAGTGATAGGTGTTGTCATAATATATAATATATATGTAATAAAAAATATTTATTATAAATATGCGGGTATCCATGGGGCGGATACTATGATCTCCATCTCCATTTAATAGATATCCATTTACTATCCACTACTGATAATCCATGCGAATATCCACAAGTGCGGATAATTTTACCATCCCTAACGGTGAGTATCTCCTTAGAGGTGGAAAAGCTTTATAGAAGGTTCTTGAATGCAAATGTAGATCAAAATCGTCATTAACTGGGAGTAGCTTTGCATGCCAAAAATGCTTGGTGGGCTGGCCTTTATACGTCTCCAATTAGTTAAGGATGCATTTCTTCTAAAGGTGGGATGGGGAGCAATCCAAATCCTCTGCGGCGGTGTAGCTCTCTTCGGCACTTAAAAAACATACACCCATGGATACCGCATATGGTAGGTGTTAAATTTAGCCAACAAAATTGGCTGGAGAGAGCTGCACCATTGAAGAGGAGCTGGATTGAAATGGGGAGTGTATACCATATTGTCTGAACTTTGGGTACAAAGTTCTTAAAGCCATTTATTGTTCAAGTGAAATTTGCTCCATCAAGTCACCTCTTCAATCATGTCCTCCAAATTGTGAAATATACTCATAAGTTTTGGCCCAAGTTGGTTCAAAACATGGTTAGTAGCTTAGGTAATGGTCAAGTTTTTTTTTCTTACAATCATGTCCCGTGTTAGACGTCCTTATTCCATCCTATTTAGTAAACCACTAAATATACTTGTGTATAACATGAACCGTAAAACTTCACTATTGCAGGAATATACACGTTACAAAATCTGGTTTTCCAATCCCTCAAGATGCAACAATTTGACCCCCAGCACTTCGTTTGGTATAGTGAAAAGAGAAGGGAAAGAAAAAGGGGGGAAATAAAGGGAAGGGCAAAATCAGTTTTTCCTTGTTTGGATCGGAAGGAAAGTGGAGCGAAGGGGGGAAATTGGTGGGCCCACATGTTTGTTTTTTCTCCCCCAATTGGAAAGAAAATTGACAGATATAATGTGGGTAAGCATCGGAAAACGTGAAAAGACGAAACGAAGCATGCAACAGTACTTTTATTTTTATTTTTAAATTATTATAGGAGAGTATTTATGTCATTTCATAAATATGTTCTTTTTTTCCCTCTCATTTTCTACACACTCAAACAAAAAGAAAGACAAGTTTTAGTTTTCTTTTCTTTCATTTTCTCTCATACCAAACAACTAAATAATCATCTCATTTTCTACTCCTTTTCTTTCCTTCCTCTTTCTTTCCTCTCATTGTCTTTTTTAACCAAACACAGCATAAGGAAAGCTTCAGTTTTCCAAATTCAGTTGAACATTTGCGCTTTGTTTGGTTAAGTTGATTTTGGAGAAAGAGAAGTGGGGAAGAAAGAAGTGGAAGAGAAAATAGCCACTTTTACTATATAGCAAAGGAGAGAAAATAGGGAGGAGATAAAATATTGCGTGAGATCGACAATAACAAAATTTTCTCCTCCCTCCACCAGAGAAAACAAGAGAGAAATGGTAAAAATGAAAATGACAATTCTAGGGACAAATACATCTTTACAAAAAAAACTTGACATTTCTTTCTTTTCTATTTTTCTCATACTTCTTTCAATCAAAACAATCTAAAAATCTACTCATTTTCTATTCATTCTATTTTCTTTCCTACTTTTTTCCTCCCTACTTCTTTTCTCATCCAAACAATACGTTAGATCGTCAAACAAGGGATATGGTGCCAACCTCAGTCTTTTGCTTGTTGTGTTTGATGGACTCTAAGCCTTTATTTGGATTAGAAAATAAGTAAGGAAAAAAGAGGTAGGATAGAAAGAAATAAGAAAGAATGATATAAAATGAGTACATTTTTATGTTGTTTGCATATATAATTATGCCCCTATTAACAATAAAAATAATAATATAATAATAACTTTCATTCTAAATTATAATTTAAAAATCAAGATTCATAATTTTAATAATTTTAAAATTTATTATATATGTATATATTTTTTTATAATCTTAATTGGTTTACTTTGTGTCTGTACCCAAAAAAAAACTACCAAAAACATTGGTTTACTTTGTCTTGATGAGTTTAGAACTTCAAACCATGCATTGTTTTTCCTTATTGACCTGGCTGGACACTGGAAGGAACAGAAGTGAGAAAAAGGCAGGGTACAATTGTCATTTCGTTGCATGATAGATCCCCGTCCTTGTTTTCTCTGCAGTCATGCATGGAGAGAAATTCTTTTGGTGTGGATCACACTATAACTTTTCTCTTATATTACAAACAGGAGAAAAGGACAAAATCCTCCCAATATTTTCTTTTTTCTCATTTTTCTCTCCACGTGTTATATTAAGTCTTTACACATACAGGGTCAAAGCAAAAAATAAATAAACTTGGGATGCAGTCACTTAAAATAGGCGACCATGCAACCTACCGTGCACCTAATTGCCTATTGGGCGGTGGCCCTTTAATCTAGGTTGCTCCCTACTGAAAAAGCGAGGTCCAGCTTGAGAAAGAAGCTCCCCCCTCCCAAGCATCCTTGCCCATCTTCATCATCATATATATGGACCAATCCTGGAAGTCTCAAGCACTGCACAATGGGAAAGAATAGTAGTCACTTTTGTCTTTTGAAGGTTTAGAAGATAGATTAAGTCAAATTAAATAAATCTATTATAAATATGTTCATACCGTGAGTTCCATCAGGGTTAGCAACTAATCAATTGCCATCCTCATTTCTGCAATAGGAGTGCAGCAAGACCCATCCAAAGTCTCAAGGAAGGCTCTTTTATTCTGCAATAGGCAACTATTCTTGTTTCTTCAGATAAATAGCTCCTCTATAAATTAATTCTCATATTTTGGAAGGGGGCGGGTCATTCAATGGTTTTAGTAGGATTTATTAATTATAGTTATCAGATATTTATTCAGTAAAATAAGGACATAGGCTTTCAGTAACCAGGAATTTGATGAAATAGAAAAGTACCTTAGCTAAATGAAAACGGGTAACGAAATAATTATGAATATGTTTGGATTAACGTCACAAAAACGTACGTACGTTACGTTTGCTCTAAAGAAATTCTATAAATACTTTGTCCCAAATGTACGTTTGGAATTTTCCAACGATAAATCAAACGTGCATTAATATCTTAGAAATCTTCCATCTTCATTTTTCATAGAGTAAAGACTCAAATTGATCCTCGATAAAAAAATCACAGTGATATTTTGGTCCTTAAGAAATAGAAAATATCATTTTGATAATTAAGAATGTAAAATACGGATCAAAATAGTTTCTGACAAGGACTTAAATGTCCCTAAAAATTATCCTAAAAAATCAATTTAACTCACATTTTATATTCTTGAGAACTAAATTGGTATTTTTATTTCTCAGGGATCAAAATATCACCATGTTTTTATGTCAAGAACCAATTTGGACATTTACTCTTTTCCATAATGCATCATAATATATAGTTTATGGCTTTATTTTAATCGTTGTTTCTATTTAAATGTTGGAGCAAAATATTTTATCCTACAAAGATTCTTTCAACCATAACATCAACTTGATGGGTTGCCAATGTCATCTTTATAATTAGCTAATTGGAGCTACTCCCTCATCTTTGAATGAAGGAAGTTGAGTGATTAGTAATGAAGTGGAATGTTAAAAATACATTAACCCATTATTTAAGAGTTTGTTTAATAATAGGGTGAGATGGTTAAGAATGGAAACCCAATACCACTCAAATTCTCATATTTTCATACTCTCCAATTTGGGGGTTTGGGATGTAGTGGTGTATAAACCACTTTACATCCTTTGCAAATCATTTTACTCTATCATTGTACTTCCAAACAATTAAATGGAATCTCCCTCCATTCCCTCCATTGAAGTTTGTTATAGAGTTTTCCGACTATGTTATTAGCCTAGTTATTCTCTGTAATTAGGTTAGTTAATACTATGCTATAATTAATTTGTTTCCATAACTGATAACAGAGGAGGTTTATTCAAGTATTATAAATGACTTTTTGTTTATATTTCTAACCAATGTAAGATTTTTTTATTTTTTAACACCTCATTAAAACTTTTTAGCAATAAAATAATATATTTTTACTCTTCCACTCCATTCCGACGTGCATAGTTCATTACTGAATCCCGATAGATCTTCATCCACAGGCCATTTTATTCGAGCAATTCCCTTACATTGTCTCAACTAATTTTGTTTCTCTGACTCTCCAGCCACATGCAAAAAGGGGGGGGGGGTAGTGGCTATGAATCCGAGAGACCAGAAGGCAAAAGCGATAGATGCACTTCTCAGGAAGGCTGGAGATGTAGTTTGGGGTTCATAGAATTTAAACAATGCTTCGCGACAGTTGTTGTCGTCACTGGCAGAGGCAGATTTGGTATTGGAGGAGCTGGAGAAGTGGTGGCCTCGTGAATGCTATTTTGCAATGGTTGGTCCGTGGATATGGTAGAATGAATCAAGTGTTTGGATGCTAGGAATGTGTAAGAAAAGATTGTGGTTAATGTTAAAACGGAGGAAAAATTAGAGCAAGTTATGGCTTTTGTTGCAATTATCTACACATAAGTTGTTTCTTTTTAGAAACCAATTTTATATTTTAAACTTTTACGGTTGACCAAGTTATAGGTCAATGTTTCCTGCTATTGATTTCATTTTATGCAAGATCAACAGGTCAGTGTACTATAGAATCAGCTCATGTATTTATTATGCTACAAAACATGGAATAGCTTTTCCTAAAAATTTTCCTACAACGAATTTTTTGAAGAAAAAATGCTTCATAGTCCAGCTGCTCTCATACCTGCCTGGTTGGAGAAAACATTTCTACTTGAATTTTTTTTTTGCGGGACCCATGTATATTATTGACGAGGCACCAAAACATAACTGTTGTAAGATCATTTTAAAATGAATAAGTCTTGTGTAAGGATGGCAAAACGGGTCATCCCATCCAGCCATGAACCACCAAAACGGGGCGGACCGGGTTGACCCGTGTTTTTCTCAATGGATTTATCCTTCCAACCCATCCTACCAACCTGCCAAAAACAAAAAAAAAAAAAAATAGAAATGGATTGTGAGTTGACTTACTAAAAAAAAATGAAGACAAAAAATTCAATGTTCTTTTAATGTTGAATCGCTAAAAATTTCGATGACTCACTAAAAAATTCAACGTTGACTAAAAAAATAATACAAAAACTAAGAAAGATGAATCCCTTTGTTCCTTCCCCATGACCCACAATCCCTCTGTCTCTTCCTTCTTTCTTCTCTTCCCAAAGTTCCTTCCTTTCTCTTCAACCCTCACTTCCTTTGAAATTGAAAGCAAACCCAATCACTGTTTTTTTTTTCCTTTTTCTTTTGTACTTCTCCCACTGGTAGAAGAAGCTCAAAGAATTAAAGGATGGCTTGCAACGATGACAACGAGGGGACTCCAGAAACAGGGATGGGACTCTGCGGCGACGACGAAGTGCAACGACGGTGGTGACTGGTGAAGATGAGAGATTCGTTTAAAGGAGGAGCTTCGGGGATAATATGCCTCGATTTGATTTGCAACTGCTACAGGATTCCGCGACGGCGGCAAAGTGCAGTGGTGGTGGTGACTGGTGAAGTTGAGAGATTGAGAGTGAAAACTGAAAGTGGAGACTTGAAGAAGAAGAAGAAGTGAACAACGGCACTTGCGTTGTGTGAGTTCACAAAGTTGTGTTGTGTCAAAGTGGCAAACCCTAAGTCCTAACCTTATCTAAATCGTGGAAATAAATCTTTAACTTTTTAATTTGGCGGGTTGCGGGGTAACTCGTGCCCGACCTGCCACAGACCCGTTTTGGGATAGGTTAAGCGGAGTGGGTCAAAGCGGATTGATAGGTTGAGAATCCTATCCCACCCCGTCAAAATTTTGACGGGTTGACCCGCGGGTCACAACCCACTTTAGCATTGTGGTATACAACAACATTTTTTAAATAATCGAATTAAGCTCTTCTAAAGTGAGCAAAAGTGTAAAGTGAGAAAGTAAGAGTTTATCCACCCTTGATTAGCTAAAGCGGGGTTAAGATTTCAATGCATTTCAACTAATCAAGGGTGGATACACCTCTACTTTCTCACTTTACATTTTTCTCACTTTAGAGGAGCTTTTTCCGAAATAATCTAAGAGTGAAAACCTAAATTGGTCCATGAAAAAAATAAATTAATTGTTTAGCCCCTCAACTTTACAAACGCGAGACACATTAGCCCCTATATTTAGTTCGACATACATTTGCTTGTCTATGTATCTCATTAATAGAGTTGGGTATATGGACCTGGATCCGCGGACAGTCCGTTTAACCCGCAGCCCGCGCGGGCCTGGACTAGGCAAAATTCATGTCCATTTAAATGCGGGCTTTTTAAGTTCGGTCAGTTTAACCCGTGGACTAAACGGACTTGGTTCGCGAACTCTCAGACTAGTCCGCAGATTTACGCAATATAAAAAAAAATCCTGAATTAGGAGGACTTATGCACCAAAGAATTTAGGGTCCTTTGGATTGTGTTTGATGTACTTCAGTCAAATATTACTTACTTTGGAGAATTTTTAGATAAAATTGCATAAAAAAGGTGCAGCCTATTAAAGCAAGTCATATTCAGACTTTGCATTTACCAATTTCAATCTTTGTAGAATAAAAAAATTTTTAACTAAAGAAAATAAACAAATAAATAAAATTTAGATCTGACCTGCAAAATTTGCTCATCTATTTTTTTTGATCCCGTGGACCAATCCATTTAACCAGTGGACTATGCGGACTGGACGCGGACTTGGTAAATACAAGTCCATTTATTTTGTGGATTATTTCAATCTGGTCCGTCTAAGTGCGGACTAATGTAGACCGGACCGGATTGGACCAGACCGGTCTGTATACCCAGCTTTACTCATTAACCATCATACTTGACTCGTTAGTGGTTCTGTGTCACCGATCACGAATTTTCGCTGTGAAAAATGAATGAAAAGTGAAAAAATGAAAATTTTTTAAGTATTTGAGTTTCAAAATCGTGCACGTTTTTCATTTTTTATTCGTTTTTCACATAAGAAATTTGTCATAAGCCATGCAGAACTACTAACGAGTAAAATAGAATGGTTAATGAGACACGTAGATAAATAGACAGACCTTGGAACTAGACTGAGGGACTAAAGTGTCCCACATTTGTAAATTTGAGGAACTTAAATGGTTAATTTATTTTATGGCTTAATTACACTTTTAGTCCCCCAACTTTTTTAATTGTGCGATTTTGGTCCCTCAAACATTTTAATTGCACTTTTCGTCCTTCAACTTTTTCAATTGTAGGATTCTGCCCCCTTAAAAAATTTAATTGCACTTTTCATCCCTCAACTTTGTGAAATTATGCAAAATTAGTCATTCTTTAAGGACCAAAATAAAGGTTTTCATTACATAATTTAAAAAGTTGAGGGATGAAAAGTACAATTAAAATTTGTGAGGGACCAAAATCGCACAATTGAAAAATTTGAGAGACGAAAAGTGCAATTAAAATTTTTGTGGGATCAAAATCGCACATTTGAAAAAGTTGAAGGACGAAAAGTACAATTAAGCCTTCTAAGGGACTAAAAGTGGGTCCCCAAATTTTTTTAGGGGCCACTTGAACATTCACTCATAATCTAAAAAGTTGAGTTATTCAATCAGGACTATTAAAATTAATTAAAGAGGGTATCCAAATATAGTGATATTCCATCAAGACTTTATACAAATAACAAAAAAAAGTGTTTTGATATTCAAAAATTCAAAAATTTGCTAATTTTGAGGGATTATTCCATAATCTGGATTTGCAATGCGAGACTTAGGTCGATTTTCATTGCAATGTAATTATGGCTCTTACAAATTAAAATTAGAAATATAATTATAAATATTATATTGCATTTTTAATGTCAAAATGACCACAACCTTAAAAGACCTTTCCTTCTGAATTCAAAATATTTATTCAAATTTAGGTTTCTGTTATCATTTCCCATTAAGTTAAACCAGTAAATAGTTTACTATAATTAAATTCGTCATAAATACTATCTACTAATAAAATATGATATAAAGAAGCCTTAATTACAATATCAAACTAAGATTTTTTTTTTTGAATAATTATTCATTTTAGTTTCCTCAAAATATAGGTGAAATAATTTTGGTCCGTTAACATTGTGCACAAAAATATAATTCCTTATTGATTAATTTTAAAAAAATTTCCATTTTTTTTTTATCTACTTCGAGGAGTATCCCACCGCCAACCTGAGACGAGGACTAATCTCCCACTGGAGTTTGTTCAGCACCTTAATGAGTGGCATCCCTCCCAGCTGACATTTTTTTCATACCCAAGGCTCGAACTCGAGATATTGATTAAGGCGCGAGATGCCTTTAACCACTCACGTTAACCTCGGTTGGTAAACTTTTTTCCATTTGAGAATAAAACTAGAGCTTAGTTAGATTTATATTGAGTAGAGTTAATGCAAAAAAAAATCAATCATTTTTTTTTTATGAAAAAGGTTTTGTTGGGAGAAACAAAATTCACTTTGATAATTTTTATGTCTTAAAAGGGATTAACTTTCGATTATCGGTTAGGGATGTCCTTATGCACACACATAAACAAATTATACTCTAGGGAAACTATTTTTTTTGCAAAATAATCTCATATATTATTAAGTTTAATATATACAAAAAAGATCATTAAGAAATTTCAATTATAATGCATTATGAATGTACCAAAAAAAATTATATTGAATTATTAGTGTGAAGAGTTTTTCACTATTAATTAATTATACATTATCACATTATTAAAATTATAATGCATTATTAATATGTACCAATCCCGTGGTCGTGTGTAAAAAATCAGACGTCCGTCGCTGTCGAATCGGGAATTAGTCTCATAGCCGGTCCAAATAGTTGAAGCTGCGGGGACATCTCGATGGACCTACTTGGGAGCCAAACGTCCTAATTATAGTAGGTTCCAAAAAAAAATATTTAACTCTTATAATAATAACCTTAAAAGTCATATTAGTCACAAAAAAAACCTTAAAAGTTCTATTTATGATGATATATGATTGAATGATAGTTTAAAAATAATTTAAACCAACAATACATTAAAATTAAGGATTTAATTAATATATATTATCAATTGTAAATATTTTTTACACTGTTCAACAACAACATAAAAGATTTTTTACACTGTCAATCAATAATGAATTTCTACGTCATTAGAAATGTTTGACTTTTATAATAAATATCTAAAAAGTTTATATAGAATAATTTGTGATTGATTGACAGTGTAAAAATTTTACACTGACAATGTATCAAAATCAAGCTCTTAAAAAAAGTTATAAATTCTTCAAAGTTTTTACTTCAATTTTTTTGTATTAGATGTTTGAGAAAAAAATGTTTTTATTATTTGTTTGTGTGTAGATATATATAATGGTGTTAATTTAAACTGCTTGAGGTGTTAAATTAGTATTTTAAATGAGCTTAATTGATATATATTATCAATATAATTTTTTTTATATCGTCAATCAATGATATGAACGACTTTAAAATAATTAGGATAAAAATCAAATATTTTAACTTATGTAATAAAATAAATATAAATAAAACTTTAAAATAATCAATCATTTTATATCAATTAAATCCATTTTAAATAACAAATTAAATATCAATAATTAAAATAAAAACCAATCATTTCAATCATCTTCATACCATTTTTAATGGGATTGGATTTAATCCAGAAAAACTGATATTGTTATCAACCGATAAAAAAACAAACCCCCCCGACTATTTTTATATTCAGATCCAACGTCTTTCATCTTATCTTAAAATTAATCAAAACCTAATCATGAATCCCAAACAAACAAACATCCTTTGAAAATACAAAAAATGAAAAGGTGACAGGAGCAGCAGCAGGGTTATGCTATGCTATGCTATGCTTGAGGATTCTTATGCTCTGAACCCAAACTGGATCTGAAAGATATACATTCATTCATACATCTCTCACTCGGAGAGAGAGAGAGAGAGAAACAGTCTGAGAAGAGAGAGAGTGTGAAAAGAGTATCTACTGTACTGGCAAGTGGTAAGTAGTAACAAACACGGAGCACATAACAACACGACACAACACAACACTGTTCGTCAGAGAGGAACACACACACACACACACACACACACCAGTGATACCACCGCTTCCACCATTTTATCTGTTCTGTTCTGTTCTGTTCTGTTCTACCACCAAACCAAACTCATCAAATCAAAAAGATTTGATCTTGATGGGTACTTATGAAGCCACAAACGTTGTCATCACAAGAATCAACAACCTTGACCCTCAAAATGCATCTAAGATCATAGGCCACATTCTTGTCAACCTTCAAGACACTGAACTCATACGCTTAGCTTCAACCCCTGACTATGTTCTTCACTCTCTCGTTCTTAGGGTCAAGACTCTCTTGGGACTTTCCTCTACGCCTTCTTCTCCTAACCCCATACCAAGACCTCCCAATACTAACAACCCATTTTCCCGTTTCACTGCCCAACCATTTTGCTTCAACAACAACAACAACCCCATTAGCCCAAACTCAACTTCTTTAATCCCTCTTGACAACATTCATTATGGGTCTGTGTCAAAATCTTCTCTTTCACCTCGTGTGATGATGGGTGAACGTGACACTGGTAGGGACGTTATTGACCACCAACAAATGAATGACTACTTTTCTTTCCTCAACGAGTCACTGAAGGATGAGGATTTTGCGGATCCAAATATTGAATTGGGTCATGGGATTGTCAACAATGTCGATTCCCATTTCCACAGAAGGAGCTACTCAACCGGTGATGTTTACTTTGGGTCAGAAGAAATTGGGTATAAGCCATGCCTTTACTTCGCCAAAGGGTTTTGCAAGAATGGCAGCAATTGCAAGTTTTTGCATAGTGATTTAACTGATTCAGTGGGTTCTCCGAGTAGGTTTGAGGGGTTGGAGCAGCATGAGGAGATTATCAGGCACAAGGCTGCACAGCATCAAAGATTAAAGGCACACCTCATGGCTGAAGCTTCACCATCCTCCTATGACAAATGCATTAACTTTTTGATGCACCAACAAAGTGATTCCCAAAGGTTCTTTTTATAAAATATAAACTAAAGTTCTCTCCTTTTTTTTGTTTGTCTTAAAAAACATGGTACTTCTTTTGAAAAGCATATGTTTTTTTGGGGTTATGAAATGATATTTTGTTCTTCCTGTATTTATGGTTGGCATTGTGACGCATTTCAGAGCTGCTGCAGCAGCAGTCATGTTGGGAGATGAATTTCACAAGTTTGGCCGGTGCAGACCAGAAAGGAATGACTTTCTAGCCATGTTATCAGCTGAAAAACATAACCCTTCTTCCAGACAAATTTATTTAACCTTTCCTGCTGAAAGCACATTTAAAGATGAAGATGTTTCAGAATATTTCAGGTAAAACATGCCTTCTGGCTGCCAGTAAGCCCCATTTCTTAATGGGTATATATAGCTTAAATTATTTTAAGGAAGAAACTATAGGATTTTGTTCAATTGGTAGTGATTTAGTGACATGGTACATCAACAAAAACAATGCAGTGCTGGCGAAATGTGTGAAATTATATTGCATTATTGTGAACAGATTTTCCCATAGACACTGCTGAAGTCCATTCTCAGATATTGCCATTAGTTTTTCCAAATTCCGTGTAAAAGTGAAAAATGTGGCTGATTTTCCACTGTTTTCAATGAGCATGCCTCTCAAGGTTTTTGCATGTAGCCCTTTCATGAATCATGATCATGGTTGGAAGCCTCAGTGAGCATAGATTTTTGATTGCCTCTGATATTGGTCCTAACTCCTAACAACCGTACTGCTTGTGCCTTTTTCCATCTGTGATTGATTTTAGCGTGCTTGGTGATTGGGGCTTTTCACTGGCCCTTCAGCAATCTAGTGTCACCAACTTAAACTTAGTAATCATTTGGTTATGGTGTTACTCCATAAAGTTAAGATTTCCATGATCCTTGCTGAAAATTTTTGTATGTATTGCTAGTCTTTCCACCATGTTATAGAGCACCACTACCTTAATTGGGGTTGGATTCATAATAATTCCAGTTAAAAGACAGTGAATTTTGTTTTATTAATTGTATCTTCTCTTCAATGTTGTGTGGACCTTATATGTTATCAGATGGGAGCTAAATTAGTTAGAATCATGATCTCTAATTGACCATCTTATGTTCTAACTTCATATATACTTGTAATACAGTTGAGTCTATGTTTATGCAAGTATTTATTGTGTCTTTACATCTTGGTACATACATGCACACATGCATATTGAAGTAGCTACTTTGTTCTTTTGAAGCAAATTTGGACCTGTGCAAGATGTGAGGATTCCTTACCAGCAAAAGCGGATGTTTGGGTTTGTTACCTTTGTCTACCCAGAGACAGTAAGACTCATATTATCCAAAGGGAATCCTCATTTTATCTGTGATTCACGTGTACTTGTCAAGCCCTACAAGGAGAAGGGAAAACTCCTCGACAAGTATGTGGCCACCATCTATGTGCTTGGTTTTTATCTTCCTATTCCTACAATTATATTATTGTGAATGATGTATGCAGGAAACAGCAGCAGCAACAACCACAATTAGAGAGGGGAGAATTTTCACCATGTTTGAGCCCCTCTGGTCTTGACTCCAAAGAACCTTGTGATTTCCATCTTGGTAATCAAATTTCTCGTCTTGTATTTTTTATTCTACTTGGGCTGGAGTGTGAGCATACTTGGAAGAAGTTGCTAAGCATTTGCCTTCCTGTGAAGCCCTGAAAATTCCCAACAAAGTTTGTGTACATGAAGATACTTGCATAGAGTCTTATGTTTATGTTTTAGCTTTATCGAATCTGTTCTCTGCAGGAGCAAGAATGTTCTATAATCCGCATGAGATCTTGTTGAGAAGAAAAATGGAGGAGCAGGCTGAGTTGCAGCAAGCCATTGAACTTCAAGAAAGAAGGCTGATGAACCTGCAGCTTCCAGACTTCAAGAATATTCCCATTCGCCGTGGTGCTTCTTTGCCCTTAACACAACTTCATAGTCATATTAGCAATCCAGGTCTTTCTCTTCTCATAGCAATAAAGTTGATATTACAGGTCGGTATATCAACAATAACCCAAGATAAACACAATGTTGATTTACATTTTGTTGCAGGCTTCAGTGGCAACCCGGTTTCTTCCATTTCTTTAGAGCCACAGCAAGAAGTCGATCCAGCTGGCATTCATGATACTGACAGTGGGAATGGAAAGGAAAGCACAGGTGCAGAAATAAGAGATCCTCGCAATAGGTATGGAGCTCGACACACTTTTAGATCTTATTCTTGTTGCATGATTGCATATGTAGTGCTGGCTGCCTTTCTGGGGTGTTTCCTCATTTTAATTCTCTCCCTTGTGGGTATGTGTTGTATTTCAAGTTTTTTGATGTTGTTTCTGTGTGTTTTTCTTGGTTGTGGTGAAGTGTTGAGTCGGGTCTTCCTGATAGCCTCTCTGCTTCACCAACAAAAGCAGGTGGAGATAATCTGTCTGACTTCTCTACATTGGCAGAGGTCAATGAGAGTGCTGTATTCTCAACAAGCTTAATGAACAAGCTAGAACCGCAGACCACTTTTAGTGACATGGCTTCTCATTAATTTTATTTGAAATATAAGGTACTGCTGGTTGTTATTTGTATGCCACTTTCCCCTCTCATAGTAATTATGTGATGTTGAGTTGATATATGTTTTTTCTATTTTTGGATGGATGGAGTGGAGTGGTTAGTAATGGAGTGGAGTGGTAAAAAAACTTTAACCCATTGTTTGAGAGTTTTTTAAGTAATAAAGTATAATGGTTAATGATGGAAACCTAAACCACTCCTTACCACTCTAATCCTCAATTTTTCATACCCTCCAATTTTGGGGGTTTGGGATTGAGTGGAGTGTAAACCACTTGATATCCTTTGTAATTCACTTCACTCCATTAATTACCATATTACTCCCAAACAATGGAGTGAAATCTCTATCCATTCCCTCATTAAAACCTCCAAAGTCCAAACAACGGAGTGCATGTTTGGATTTACGTTGTAATGGACTCAAACGTCCATTTCACATTTTATGGCTCCGATTAGTGCGAGAGGTTTTTTTTCCTTTTCATTTTCTTTTCAAATTTCCTTACAAGTAAAAAATCATCTCAGAACTTGCTTATGATCTAGTAAATTAGTGTCTCTTTCATTGAATGATTTTCTTTTGTTGCTGGTTATGCAGATTTATAGAAGCATACAGAAGGATGAATCCTCTAGATGTATAGCCGAATACTCCTAAGTTATAAGACACAGTTCCTAGAGAAGATTCAAAGGAGATCACCATCTTCATCAATACATACTGCTAACGGCATGTGATATATATTGCATACTTGGACAGACATTAGTTTCCAAGAGTATTTTTCTTTTTCACCGAGACTGAGTCAGAACAAAGTGCTGTAGATTTTTACCTTACTGTATTGTATACAACTCTTTATCTATCATTCAGTTCCAATTCTGTAAATGTTCTAAGTAGATTAGAAGTTGCCTGGCAGGGGAATCATAACAAAAGTCTTGAGACAGCACTGATATGCTCAAAGACACCACTTGAAATCTGACAAGAAAATATGCTGGTATTCTTAGTGCATCTGTCTGTATTCTGTTCTCTCTCTTTTTCCGAGAGTGGGGGTGTGATACCTGTGCCCTCCTCCTACTGAAAATTGATTTCTTCATTGTTTGTCAGAAAGGGACATGCAATGAATAGGTCACCCAGGCTATCAGTGCCGTAATGGTAGCTAATCCATGTACAAAATTTAACTGATGATGGCTGACCGGATTAAATCAATGACCATAAGATATAGTTGTCAGTTTGTGTGACTATCCCTATGCAATAATACACATAAGTAATTTAAACCTTTTTCTTTTGTTATAAACTTATAATAATAATCGTAATTCGTACATCATAGAAGTTACAACATGCTATAAGCCATTCTAAATAAACAGTATATTCTCACAAGTTGCTTGAAGAAATTATAAGAGTATGCGTTGAGCTTTGTGCGACCCTCGTGGGACGTGACCAGTTTTGGCCTGGTTCATTGTTAATAAGTTATCAAATTAAACTGTGGCAATTTTAATTTGAGTACTATTTTGTCTTGTTTTGCATGGTGGGAGGTCCCCATGTGGGGAAGGAGTAACCTGATGACACATGGTGCTGACATTACAAGAACGATTGTACAGTGGGGTATCACACTTCTTTCACTATCAACTCGTTGAAATGTTGGCTTTTGAATCTTGTTTTATGACCGATAAGCCTCTGTACTGGCATGGATTCTACACTTGCAAGTTGCTATATATTCTTGAAGTAATTCCGTTAGAAGTGACTTATAAGATAACGCGATTGGTTGATAATATAAAATTTTTTAAACTAATAATAAATCAAAATTAAACTCTTTTTTTCCGGGAAGTTTTTGCAACCGTTGTTGGGCAGATAATTCGGCCTTCTTTTTAAATTTGGATTCTAAAAATTATTTAATATTAATAGGTAAAATCAAACAATAATTTAAATAGTTTATTTGTTATACATTGAACGTGTAAAATATTTTTATACATACATTCAATCATAAATTGTCACATCAGTAACAAAATTTGACTCTTATTCTAACTATCTTAAAAGCTATTCATACAATGATTGGTGATTGGTTGATAGTATAAAAAATTTTATATGGTTAGTGTATAACAATTAAACTCTAATTTAAATGCAAGAGTAAAACGTCTTCTTTGAGTTGAATTGTTGCATATAAGAGAGATTATAAATTAAAAGATTCTTTATTAGTCATTTATGATTTATAAAAAATAAAAATAAGATTACCATTAAATGTTTACAACTTTATCCTTTTTACATTTCTTTTGTAATTTGAAATTTAAATATAGTAATGGTATCTTGGTTAAAGCAAAATTTTCACCAAGCTATAATATAATCATGAAATATTACCAATACAAGTAATAACCATTAAATAGTAATTATATTCAATGATAAAACTCAAAGACTCAGTAATGACATCAAAATTTGGACTTTTTTTTTTGTTGAGCGAAGTGCTTATCTGTATTCTATAATTAGTTTATAATACTTTGGGCCTCCTTTAGTTTGTGGTAGACTTATAGGTTTTTGGGTAGGCCCAAATTAAATGTGAGAGTGGATAGGATAATGGCAAAAAAAAAAAAAAAATTCTGGGTGTTGCTTTTTGCGCCATTTAAATTTTTAATACATCGCAAATTTTTTTTAAAAAAATCAATATCTTTGAAATATCCCTATCTATCTTCATACACCACAACCTATATTCTGAAGTACAATCCTCTCATCTTTTTCCTCTTTTCCTCTTCTCCTCCTTACCCCCACCCATTGAATAACTTCCCTTTGATAGGTTATTTTTTTCTCTTTTTTCATTCTTTTCCTTTGAATAGTTTCCTCCCTCATAATTTCATATCCTCCACTCCTTTTGCGTTTCCCGTCTCTAGGAATGAAGCCATTTGTTATTATTTACATGAATAAAAGTCTGAAATATAAAAGCTATTTGATAATAATTTCACCTGTTCTGACAATACACTCAAACCAAAATCTGAAATCTTTATATTTCCCCCGTATTCTCATAATGGCCTACCAAAGAATTAAAACATTAAAAAAAATGGAAAAAGGAAATTGAACTTGACAAGATCTTTCCTAGATGACATGGGGTATACGTTCATCAAGCGAATGTATATAATAAAATGATGATGCTTTGACATGTAATAAACGCTACTAAAAAGAATCCAAGATAACCCTAAAAAATAAAGTTGGAGTAGATGCAAGTCTATACAAAGAGGAAGAGGGTTTTCAGTAAGACAAGACCCAGAAAATTAACATCTGAAGATAACTGTCATCCATTGTCAAGAGACTGGGGTATTTTAGAAAAAAAAAATTTAAAATGAGATTTATAGTGTATTAAAAATTTAGTGTTGTAAAAAGTTGCAGCCAACTTTCTACCCAATTGACAGAAACATAAATAAAGTGTTTTAAACCGATATTTAAGAATCTCCATCCAGTAGAAGTAGCCCAAATTAGCCAGGCGAATAGTTGCCTTGGCCCACTTAGGCCCAAGTGGCTTACTAACTCAACTTTTAGTAGATAAACATATCTAAGAAGAATTTCTTATTAATGAAGATAATCGAGATTATATTCTCCATGATTTCCAAGTATAGAAAAACTCTATCTATTAGTATTAGTTTCTTACAATCCTCTTACACTTAAATATTGGATTTAGACTCAAGTATTCATCTACTCTCATACACTTTACTAGTGCAAACCCTAACCTTTGTTGCTTCCGGCGCTGCAAATACAAGGACAAGCGAGCCACCTTTTTCATAGTTGCAAATCGGATCAGGTATGTGATATATTCTGTGAATACACATGGTTAATTGATAATTATATAAAAAAAGGAAAATGAATTGGACTTATTGGAAAAAGTTGTAATCCCAAATATTGTTTTTTGTTGGTAGAGTCTCAATCGAACGTTTATCTAAAAACAATAAATTATTGCTTATCTCAAAATGTAGGTTTGAACGTGGATTTAGGTGAGGCAAATGCCAAACCAAACACATAGTAGGGTGTCTTAGACTTAGCATTGATAGGCTTCAATCTTTAATGGTAGCTAAACCACGTAGGAGATTTATAGGCAAATAACTGTTTTTTTTTTTTTTTTCAAAGGGAAATACGTTTGCCACACCACTTTTCTTTAAAGCTGGCTTACTTGACTATTAATGCTATTGGGCTTGGAGGGCTACTAGAATGGGATTGGGCTATCCCTTTTTACTAAGGACTCCCGTGAACAGTAAAATATCCAAAATATTTTTAATAAAAAATATTTTAAAAGTCAATTTTTTTTTCCATATCATTGTTATCCTCGCAGATTACCAAATTCAGAGAGTTGTAAATTTTTTCTGGAATCTCGCAAATAACATTTGCGTTTTCGCAAATACCTTCTTCACTCACAAATTAGGTAATTGCGAAATATTTTTTTGATTTCCTTCACCCGCAAATATCTTATTTGCGGGTGATGGAAAATATCTTATTTGCGGGTGAAGGAAAATTTTACACTCGCAAATAAGTATTTGCGAGTGACGGAAATCAAATTCGCTTAGCCAAAATAGTTTCGCTAAGCGAATTTGTCCCAGGTGATCATAGACGGATGATCATAGACGGGTGATCATAGACGGGTTTTGAATATTCGCTTAGCGAAACAAGATTCGCTAAGCGAAATTGTTTGCTTCCTCTCAAATATCATATTTGCGAGTGACTAATTAAACAAAATAATACACTTGCAAATATAATATTTGTGAGGGAGCAAACAATTTGCTTACTCGCAAATATCATTTTTGCAAGTGAACTAAATTAAAAAAAAAAAAAAAAAAACTTTTGACGAGATATTTTAGGAATTACACTGTTCATGAAGGATGTCCTTAGCAAAATAAGGGTGTCCTTAGCAAAGCCCCTACTAGAATTGATGGTTAGTTAGATCCAACCACCATTGCTTCTACATTGATAGAACACGTAAGTCACGTAAGAAAAACACTATGTAGTGAGGACTCTAACATGCACCATCGTTTCTTTGGTAAATGGATGCATGCGAATTTTACCCCTTGCTATTGGTTTTACCGTTTATATTTTACATTTGCCAAAAAACCCACCCCCACTGTCAATTACCACCATGACTAGACACTCCTCCAAACCCAGCCGCACCCCTACCTGCCTCACCAAATCTCATCAGAGAAGCTTCAAGTCGATCATGGAAGCCTCGAGACCGACGACATTCTCAACTTCAAGCTTCATATCCACAACAATTGAGATCTGTGGTGTATTCGAGTTTCATCACTTATCTTTGATTCATACGGTTAATTTTTTTATTATTAAGGATGCGTATGAGAAGAGTTTATAAAGAGCTTAAGAGAATAGTTTATGAAAATAAATTATTATAAATAGTTTATGATCTTTCCATAATTTTTTTTAATTTATTTCTATAAACTTGTCAGAAAAATTTATAAAAATAAATTATTTTTAATTTATTGAAAAAAAATTTATTAAATAAACACTTAATTAAGGTGTTTATCCAAACGTATCCTAAATCTATACTTACATTGTGTGGTGTGTCAAGCCAATGCACCATCAGACTCTTAGACGGATCAATATGCGGCTCGAGTATGGATGCCAACCCAAGTGAAACCACCATACCCTCTTCCATATGAAAAATCAGCAAAAGAAAACATAAGTAAAATAAACTTAACATCATACATCACAACATCCTTCAACGTACTAAATTAAATTATATTTAATCTACATAAATAATTATTACAAAAGAACTTTCAATAAATTTTATCATTATATGATCAATAAAAAAAATCCATTGTCAAATATTAAGAGAATATACATTTTTATCTTGTCTAATGCGGTAAAATAATGAAATCATATTATATGTAACATATTAAACAAAAAATATTAAGTGGATTTGCAAGTACCCACAGAATGGGTATTAAGAATTAAGATATATCCCTACCCAACTCTAATTTATTAAACAATAAAATCTATAAATTCTTCTGGTGCTGAAATTTTTTTCATCTTTAATAGCTTCCACTCTTCATGAAAAGATGAATACAAGATCAATAGTGGCTATAAGGTGGCAATAGAGGTATTATGCCCTCAAAATGCTACTTATTCCTGTAAATGGAATTTCTTTGGAAAGAGATGAGGAAATTATAATTAATATGAAAAATATAATAATCTTCCTACCCAAGAAAAATGTCATGCAATTGTTGTCACATTGTCCAAAAGCACCTGCTCTTCTATTTCTGTCACTTACATGGATCCATTCAATAGAAATACAGGGTGTTAATATGTTAGGATGGTGGACAAACACTACGCGCGGCACTAAGTTATTAGTTGTTCGTACTTAATTTAATCTTGTTGGGGAATACTATATCCCTTTCAATCTTGTTGAGGATATCACATTATCTTCTTTATAAACATGCATAAATACTTGAAATTAGGGAAAACATCACATATAAATTTAACATAATTTGCTCAATATGTTTACATCCACCAATGAAAAGAGACATGATCTACTATCAAAGCAAGATTATAGACTTACAAAACAATCTATCTCACATTTTGTTTTGTCTTGAGTTGTTGGTTGTTGGGATTAGAGTCACTCACTATTTTCCTTGGAGCCTTAACATGTTTGAGATGAGAGCGTTCCTACATGTAAGGACTCAATTGCTCAAGTAAGAAGGTGCGCAAAATAAATGTGATAAGCAATAAAAAATCACTACCTTCATGGTTTTTGTAGGTATTTTTAAGGGAAGGAATCCTAATGAACAAGTTGAAGCTATTATTAGATCATTCTGTTGGGAAATGCCATCATAATTTCCCTTCTCGGTGAACTCAACATAGGCACTATGCGGAAGCGTAAAATAAGTGTAGCAACACCAGGAAATTTGTAGCGTGGAAAACCTCCTTAATGTGAGCAAAGAAAAATCACGGGACCCGTAGGCCACTTAAACTTCCACTATAAAATAATGGGAATACAAAAATACAACAATAATGTATCTTCAATTTGTGGATAACACTCACAAATTAGCTCACTATTTTTCTCTCTTAGAAAACACTCTCTAAGGTTCTCTCTATTTTTTTTCTCACTCTCTTCCTCTTTGATTGTGAGGATCTAATGCCTCTGATGCATGAAGAGGAAAGCTCTATTTATAGAGCCTCCTCACTTGTTGGCTCATTGCCTCCCAACCACTTGCTTTTGACAATTGTGTCAAATATTAATGCACCGAAAACTCACCAGGTTGCAGCTTTGAAATCTAGCACATTTGGTGCATATTTTTTCTTTGGTTGGATCCAGGCTAGGCCCCACAATTCTCCCCTCCAGCAAAAGGAGAAATATTCGTCGATCACTTTGGGGTTGATGTTAAGCCTGCAACTTCTTTACAGACTTCTAACTTCTCTTTTGGTAGAGCTTTTGTCATCATATCTGCACCATTGTCTTTGGTGTGTATTTTCTCAATCTGCAGCAGTTTACCTTCCAACACATCACGGATCCAATGATATCTCACATCGATGTGTTTTGACCTTGAATGAAATGTCGAGTTCTTGCTGAGATGAATTGCACTCTGACTGTCGCAATAGAGAACATAGCTTTCTTGATTCTGGCCTAACTCTTGTAGGAACTTCTTTATCCACAAGATTTCCTTACAACCTTCAGTGATTGCGATGTATTCAGCTTCTGTGGTACTCAAAGCAATGCACTTTTGTAGTCGTGATTGCCATGAGATAGCTCCCCCCGCAAAAGTAATCAAATATCCAGACTTAGACTTTCTTGAATCTACATCTCCTGCCATATCTGCATCTGCATATCCAAGAAGCTTTAGATTTCCATTGCCAAAGCACAAGCACCTTTTGGCAGTTCCTCTTAGATACTTTAGTATCCATTTCACAACGTTCCAATGCTCCTTTCCTGGATTTGATAGGAATCTGCTTACAACTCCTACCGCATAAGCAATGTCTGGTCTTGTACAAATCAATGCATACATAAGACTACCCACTGCAAAAGAGTAGGGCACCTTGTTCATTTCTTCTTTTTCTTCTTCATTCCCTGGACATTGCGTCTTACTTAGTTTCAGATGACCAGGTAATGGAACATGCACCAGTTTGGCATTATGCATGTTGAACCTTTCAAGAACTTTCTTGATATAGTCTTCTTGTGACATCCACAACATTCTTCTAGAATGATCTCTAGTAATCTTCATTTCAAGAATCTTCATCACTGCACCCAGATCTTTCATGGCAAAAGATTTGATCAATGCCTTCTTGAGAGCAGCTATTTTTGTCTTATCTTTCCCAACAATCAGCATATCATCAACATACAATAGAAGTATGATGGATTCTCCATTCTCATAATTCTTCACAAACACACAGTGGTCTGCGGACGTCTTTTTGAAGTTATGTTGGGCCATGAAGAGATCAAACTTCTTGTACCATTGTCTTGGAACTTGCTTCAGACCATAAAGGCTTTTCTTCAGACGACACACTAGGTGTTCTTTGCCTGGTTCTGCAAAACCTTCTGGTTGCTCCATATAGATTTCTTCCTCTAGGTCTCCATGTAGGAATGCTGTTTTAACATCAAGTTGCTCTATCTCCAAGTCTAGTTTTGCAGCTAGACCAAGGATTGTTCTAATGGATGTCATCTTCACCACTGGTGAGAGGATTTCTTCGAAATCTATGCCTTTCTTCTGGTTGCACCCCTTCACAACAATTCTTGCTTTGTACCTGGGGTTTGGGTTGTTCTCTTCAGTCTTGAGCTTGAACACCCATTTATTTTTTAGTGCCTTTCGACCATCTGGTAATCTCACCAGGTCATACCTCTGATTTTCTTTCAGGGACTGTAATTCTTCTTCCATGGCTTGCATCCATTTCTTCTTCTCATTCGTCTCAATGGCTTCCATGAAGCTTTGAGGTTCCCCTTCATCAGTGAGATTGACATACTCATCGGAATAATACCTCCTTGAAGGTTGTCTGACTCTCGTCGATCGTCTTACTTGAGATTCTTCTTCTGTCTGATCAGTCTCCATTTGTTCTCCCTGCATTGTTTGACTTTGTTCTGTCTGGTCAGGTTGTTCCGTCTGATCGAGTTGCTCCGTCTGATTGTGTTGTATTGTCTGCTCAGGTAGATCATTTCTTTGAAGAATCTCTCCCCCTGAATTGTGTATCATAATGGTCTTTGGCTTCTTAGATTGCTCAATGTCATGGATCGTCTGGTCTTCAAAGAATACCACATCTCTGCTTCGAACAATCTTTTTGTTTGCAGGATCCCATAATCTGAAGCCAAGTTCATCTTTTGGTGAACCAAGGTATATGCACTCCTTTGTCTTAGCGTCAAGCTTTGCTCTTTCATCTTTAAGAATGTGGACAAATGCCCTGCACCCAAAGACTCTCAAGTGACCATAAGAGGCTTTCTTTCCAAACCATACTTCATCTGGAATCTCTCCATTTAAAGGTCTTGAAGGAGACAGATTTATCAGATCCACTGCAGTTTTCACCGCTTCGCCCCAAAATGATTTGGGAAGTTTTGCTTGAGAAAGCATGCTTCTGACTTTCTCTGAAATCGTTCTATTCATTCTTTCTGCTAGTCCATTCATCTGAGGTGTCTTGAGAGGTACTTTCTCATGTCTTATCCCATGAGTTTTGCAGTATGTCTCAAATGGACCTATGTACCCTCCACCATTATCAGTTCTCAAGCATTTCAATTTTCTTCCAGATGCTCGTTCTACAGAAGCATGGAATTCCTTGAAAGCTTGAAGAACCTGATCTTTTGTCTTCAATGGATACACCCACACTTTCCTGGAGTGATCATCAATGAAGGTAACAAAGTATTGGGCACCACCAAGGGACCTTTCAGACGTTGAGCAAACATCTGAATGAACAAGATCCAGAATCTGCTTTCTTCTTCTTGCATCATCTGATCTTTTGAAAGATACTCTGTGTTGTTTGCCTGCTAGGCAGTCTTCACAGGATTCAAGTGGCTGTCCTTTTATGTTTGGGAGATGATCTTTTGCAAGAATCTCCAAACCCTTCTCGCTCATGTGGCCCAATCGTCTATGCCACAGTTCTTTGGTTGCGTCTTGAGCAACATTTGTCTCTCCCTTGCATATCTTTCCTTGCATAATGTACAAGGAACCTTCCTTCTTTCCACGAGCAACAATCATGCTTCCTCGGGTGAGTTTCCATCTGCCGACACCAAACTGGTTTATCATCCCAGCTTCGTCTAGCTTGCCTGCTGAGATAAGGTTTAGACGCATCTCAGGTACATGTCTTACCTCCTTTAGCACAAGCTTATTTCCATTCTCAGTCATCAAAGTTACTTCACCAATACCGATGATCTTACTTGTGACATGGTTGCCCATCTTCACCGTACCAAAATCTCCTTTTTGGTATGATGAGAAAAATTCTTCATGAGGTGTGACGTGAAAGGATGCTCCTGCGTCAATTATCCAAATGCAATCATCAGATGCAATGTTTAGATAATTTTCTTCTCTGACAAGAAATATATTCTCATCATTCGAGGCTACTGCAGTAGTTGTTCCATTTCCTTTTTCTTTGGGTTAATCTGGTCTGGGTGGACCGTTCCAGCCTGTTGGTCTCTCTTCAAGAATCTGCACTCAGACTTTCTGTGGCCCAGTTTGCAACAGTAATAACAGCTTAGTCTAGTGCGAGATTTGGATCTACCTTGTGATTTTCCAAGACCTCCTTTTTCACGATTCTTACTCCTTCCTCTGTTTTCAACAACGTTGGCTTCAAACTGGTTGTTCAAGCCTCTTTCCCTCCGTCTTGACTCTTCATTTAGCAAACAATCCGTAACCGAATCCATGCTAAGCTTTCCGTCTGGAGCAGAATTGCTGAGAGTGACAACTAGAGTGTCCCAACTCTCAGGCAGAGAACTGAGGAGTAGAAGAGTTTGCAACTCATCATCTATCTTCATCTCGGTCTTCGTTAGTTGATTCACAATACCTTTGAAGGTATTCAAATGTTCGATCATGTTATGACCGTCCGAGTACTCCAACTTCACCAATCGCCTGACAAGGTGAGCTTTATTTCTGGGTGTCTTCTTTTGAATCAAGGATTCAAGTTTCGTCCACAACTCATACGCATTAGTATAAGTTGACACATGCTCAAACAAACTTATGTCAATATATTTTCGGATCATAGCTAATGCTTTCCGATTCTGAAGCTCCCAATCTTTGTCAGACTTCCCTTCAGACTTCCCTTCCGGTTTATCTTTTTGGGTGATTGGCTCATGCAAATCTTTGCAGTATAAGTGATCTTCCATCATCGGCTTCCAATAGGAGTAGTTATCTGCAGTTAGCTTGAACATATCTCCATCATGAGTGATAGCTCCGTCCATCTTGAGTTACACAGGCCAATATCGTATACGTGAGTAGTGCCGTATACTAGAACAATAAATGCAGTATGCAAACAGTGCACCAAGTAAGTTCCCAGGAAAGAGTGGTGGGTCACTAATGGACACACTTAAATACCAAGTCATTCCTAGCCAGAACTTTCCTAGAATGCACTTTCACACTACTACACTTTATTTCCAGCAACAAGAATATTCTTTTCTGATGTGGAAGATCAGACAATGCTGCAACCACAGAGCATACTAAGAGTTTTCTTATGAATCTCTGGCACCTAGTATCTGAGAGCTCTGAGAGCTCTGATACCACTGTTGGGAAATGTCATCATAATTTCCCTCCTCGGTGAACTCAACATAGGCACTATGCGGAAGTGTAAAATAAGTGTAGCAACACCAGGAAATTTGTAGCGTGGAAAACCTCCTCAATGTGAGCAAGGAAAAACCACGGGACCTGTAGGCCACTTAAACTTCCACTATAAAATAATGGGAATACAAAAATACAACAATAATGTATCTTCAATTTGTGGATAACACTCACAAATTGGCTCACTATTTTTCTCTCTTAGAAAACACTCTCTAAGGTTCTCTCTATTTTTTCTCTCACTCTCTTCCTCTTTGATTGTGAGGATCTAATGCCTCTGATGCATGAAGAGGAAAGCTCTATTTATAGAGCCTCCTCACTTGTTGGCCCATTGCTTCCCAACCACTTGCTTTTGACAATTGTGTCAAATATTAATGCACCGAAAACTCACCAGGTTGCAGCTTTGAAATCTAGCACCTTTGGTACATATTTTTTCTTTGGTTGGATCCAGGCTAGGCCCCACAATTCATTCTTGATGCCGTGTCGAATGCTTTCTAGTGTTTTTTCATGGTTGGACATTGGCCTTCTATATGTACTCCCAATGATACGATATTGCTTTTACTTTGGGGACCATATTAAGGATGGCAAAATTATTCACACCCGCGGATATTAGCATGGATTATCCGTAGTAGATAGTAAATGGATACCTATTAAATGGGGGTGGGGATCATAGTACCCGCCCCACGGATACCCGTATATTTATAATAAATATTTTTTATTAAATATATATTATATATTATGACAATTTCTATCTCTTTCAGATGAAATAAACTTTTTTCTTTATTATTTCATATCTTTTAGTGGTTAAACCCATAATAATAATTTTTTTTAAATACATATAGTATATTATAAATGTTAATATAATATATTGCTATATTATGTTGTATAATTTTATTTTTATTTATTTTTATTTGAGACTCTCAAATACACATGGATATCCATGGATACCCGCTATCCGCATAAACATCCATGGATATTGACGGGTATATATGCGGGGGAAGCACTACCCGCACCTGTCCTGCCCCATTGCCATCCCTAGACCATATCAACTCTTTAAGGGACATTGAGTTAGCCCTGTTGAGCCCAAAATCCATTCCAAATGACACTCTCATTCTCATCCTCAACGTCCTAATTCTAACAATTCCTCACAATACAAGTCTTTATATCCCGTTACCCTTTCTTAATTTTCATAATTTCTTAATATATATATAAATCAAAATAATAAGAAACTATTAATAATAATCTTAAATGGATGTAGGTCAAACATAACAAAAAATTACTCTCCACAACACTAATTTGGATAATTTGAAAGAAACACAATGCCAAATTTTTTGTCAATGTTCATGGAAACCCTCTCAAACCATATCTAAAATTATTGAAGTTGTAAATTTTGGTTGTGAGCTTGAGAGTTTTTGAGCCTGTTTGGTTGTGTTTTTTTTTTTCCTTTCTAAAAATTGTTTTGCAAAGTAAATTTTAAGACCATTTTAAAAAAAATAAAAAAAATCTGTTTGCGATAACACTGTTTTGAAAAGAATTTTAAAAGAGATTAAAAAATCTGCTTGAATAATTTATACTAAAATTATGATTTTAAAGAGGAAAAAATAAAAAACTTGTTTGATCCATAACGAACAAATGTTAACTTGATTCTAACTAAGATGGGTGCCTCTCGAAATGATAAGCTTGTGGTCTATGACACTCCACCTCAAGGGCTCAGTAGTCTTCTCTTTGCAGATGTCGCGGGTGTTGCTTTCTTAAGGTGTAATGTTTTTTTCCTTTTTGCGTTTGTTTTCGTTTGTCTACCAAAAACATGTTTTTTATTCTTTTGTTTTTAAAACAAAATAAATTGTTTTTAAAAATAGTAATCAAACTGGCGCAATATTTCCATACAAAAAAAAAAAAAACAGGCCCAATATTTCCATATGGTATTTCTATAAGTATTATACAAATGCCTTAACTTTATTTTTAAGTTTATGCGTGACCTGCATGTAATTGGTTCGGCCTGGATTAATGTCATTTGAGCAAGCTCCATGTTATCATTGGAAATAAGGGTTGACTAATTTGGTCAACATTTTGTTCATTTCATTTATATGATTTGGACTTGGATTCAAATCTTGGAATTTTATTAATCTAAAGTGAGTTTGACTCTAAAGTGAAAAAGTAAGGATATGTTTATCCCTTGATTATTTAGTGGATTGAGATCCCTATATACTTTATCAAAATGAAGGGTGTATACATTATCACTTTCTCAATATAGAGATAAATTCATTTAGAGGAGTCAAATCTCGAGTCTCTTGACACAAAAAATTACATAAATCTATAACATTCTAAATTGGATAAATTAGACCGTCACAATATTAAATTAGGGTCTCGCTAATCAATGTTCTAAGGACACCGATTAAGAAATCAAGAAAAGGTAAATTTTTATTGTAAAACTAAAAATTTCGGTTCTCAATACATGGATTATATCATTTTCCCATCAAAATTTGTCTTTTAAATTCTTTAATCAATGTCGGGGACTGAATTGCATTTCCCATTAAATTATTAATTAATATATAATTAACATAATTAATTAAAAGATAATTTAAATTAAGAGCCTGTTTGGTAAGGCACTTCTACGAGCTTATAGCGGATGAGAAAGTAGCCCCGTTTGATAAGCGCTTCTGTCACGAGCTTATTGCGTTTTTTCACGAGCTTATAGGGCTTTTTCCAGACGCTACTTGAAGTAGCGCTTGAACTTATAGTTTCTAGCATTTCATTTTTCTTTCCACTTTTATCCTTATTATCCACATTTAATTTTACCTTTATTCTCTTCTCTTTCTTTTATGTAAAATCATTAATAAAGATGTCCTTTTATGTCTTTTTATATTTTTCAGCTAGTTCAACCGCTAGTTTTACCAAACACTTCCACAAAAAATAAGCTAGTTTATCTACTATCCGCTATTAGTTACCTCATCCGCTATCCGCTATAAGCTATTCGCTATCAGCTAGCTTATCCGCTAACAGCTAATTTTACCAAACAAGCTCCAACTCTATCAATTCTTATTGTGATTGGTCTAATACACATAATTTAAATGTTCTAAATTTATACAAAATTTTCTTGGTCTCGCCTCAATAGATGATTTGTAATCGTAAGAGTGGTTCATCTTCATATTAAAATAAAGTCTACTCTCATTTTAAACTAATGTGTGTATTAAAAAAAAATGATGCTAACGAGTGTCCTAATGACACACGAATCTGAAAAATAATTTTTTATTAAAAAATTAAATATATCAATTATTTAAATATTAAATATGTCATTTCAATTGTATTAAATATATCATTCCAGAATATCCTAAAAACACTCCTTAGCATTATCCTAAAAAAATCATTTCAATTGTAGTTTAATGTTCAGTCAAAGGAAACAAATACAAGGTCAAAAGTAGAGGCAAAAACTTTGAGGTGTATTGGTAACAGGATAATCTAATTATTTTTTATGCTCATTTTGAAAATTGAACTTAAAGCTAATACCTAAATTGCATCAAATCCAACCCCTTCCATCAAGTCAAGTTCAAGCAACGAGCATACAGGTTTTTGCATCTTCAAGTATCTCGTTTTTGTTCAAATGTATATCCTTCTAGGGAAGAAATAACTGTCCACGTGTATCACTCAATGAAATCCTGGCTAGGAAGGAAGAATTGGTTATTAAAGCGATTTCCAACCATTATATGAAAGGTAAGATTAGAATTTTCGTAACTGTGGGGTGTGAATATATTTTGATAGTTAATTACGATACGTTTAATTAAACAGTTTAATTAAATATTTATTTAATAAATGTTTTTTCAAATAAATTAAAATAACTCTGTATAAATTCTTTTAAACGTACCATTAATCAAAATCTAATAAACTGCATTGCAAGCAAAATTGCCAATTTTATATAACAAAAGACTGAAATAATATGCCCCATTGAACTGGTACCCTTCTTCACACCCAGTTCAGTCCAAATAAAGGTCTCTTTTTTCCTTTCAACCTTCAGATGTGGCAGTGTTTTAGGCCCTCCATTTTTTCTTGTGAAGTCAGACAAGACAAAGATGGGCTGCAAGAAAATTTGGCTTTTGTGAGGAAGCACCTTACACAGATGGTCTGATTCCAATGGTTAGGACAGTAAAGAGTGATGGGACAACCAAGCATAAAGTTACACATCAACGGCTCAACAAATCTTTGTACTTAGTTTCATCTTGCTGATTTAGTTTCCTTGAAAGGAAGATGGTATCTCGTATAGTGACGTAGCTAGCCTAGATACTAGCAAGTCATGTGCCTCCACCACTCAAAGATTTGCAAGCTATGGCCAGACAAATGGCCATCACACTTTGTTTGATAGAAATAAAGGAAAACGATTGTAAAAAGTGAGTCTGCAATTAAAGACAGGGAGTTAAAGGGGAAGGGTCCCATCATTCCTTTTGGCTTAGAGTTATATATATAGTTGCACAAACCATCGGTTACAAGCATATTTAGATAGGTGGAGGGGCCACCACTGAGAAAGAAAGACACAGTAAGTGTGTGTATGTCTCTGTGTATGTGAACTGAAGAGAAAGTGCAGTGCTTGGAGACCAAAGTAAAAAGGTGCGACTAGTTTAATTGGTTTCTTCTTGGTTAAATTTTATTGCTTCATTCATCTTGGAAAGCAAAATGGCTGTCCAAAATATAAAAATCTTCTATTTTGTTTTCATCAATCCCATAGGTTTCCCTTTCTTTTCTTTCAAGTAATGAATGGCACAGAAAGAAAATGAGATGAGTTAGACTAGACCTTTCTATGCATATAATTAATTGATCAGCAAAAAATAGGACAGAACTCTAACTGATGCAGTCTTTCCATTTTCATGTTGTACCTTGCTCCTTTTCTGGGGCTGGTTCCCTTAAAATTCTAGGTATTCATTTATCCTTGTTCTCTTAAAACTCAGTTTGGGTTGGCCTCCAAGTGAAAACAAAGTTTTGAAAAAAGTCTAGGGGAGGTACACATGTCTCAGTCTACACTTCCAGTGTTTGACATTACACATTCTACAAATTTCTCAGCTATCGTAATATTTTATACATTGGTAAGTATATAAAGAAATCTAGGCATAATCTCTCTGGATAAAGTGGACTGGCAACCCAGCCTTTGTTTAGCATTCCTCTTTGACTACTAACTACAGAGGACTTGGAGCCAGAACTAGAGGGGTTTGAATTTTGAGCATATATATTTACTGTTCTTGTTGGCCATAGTAGTCTGGTAGCCACCCCAACCCAATTCCAGATAGAACAATGACAACTCATATACATTGAAATGTTCTAATGTGCAGCACCAGGAAAGCCATGGAAGGTGATAGCTCAAATAGTGCAGCTGCAGGTATTCATTTCTTTTAATTTTTTTTCTTTACTTAATGTTATGTTTTTAAGTTGCCTATATTTCTTTTATGTTTTTTATTTTTATTTATTTTTAATAAAAATAATCTACTAACCATTTTTTACTCTATTTAATTTGCTTTCTTACCTCATATGGTGAGAATATCAAACATCTTTCACATGATATTATACTAAGCATAATGAGAAACACTGGAAAAGTTAAAGAGCTATTCACTGCAATCTTATCACCTTTTGCTGAGATTCCTGTGAATGGTTTCTGATGACATTGACATATGACATTTGTATGGCATTTTTAACCCATTACTCCCATTGAGCTGTAGCATTTGTTCATCAATTGAGATATATTTTCTTGTGTGAAACAAAAAATAAAAAAGAATCATGCCTCATTGTTGGGGATAATACTCACAAATCACACTCAGGAAGATGAAGAAAAACTGTTTTTTTTTTGCTCTGTATATTACTCAACTGAATATATGCACACTATCAATGACATTTCAATATCATTTATAGTACTATACATCACTTAGTTAGTTACTAACTGACTAACTACTTTATTAACAAAGCTAACTAACTATGCTATGTTGAATTAACTTCAACACTCCCCTTTAATTCAAACATTCATACAATCAAAGCTATTCAAGGATACAACTCCTAAATCCTTTCTAAGCATTACAAATCTATCAGTTGCTACTGCTTTAGTCAAAACATCAGCAGTCTGCAACTCAGTGGGACAGTAAGCCACTTCAAGCATACCATTATTCACTTGTTCTCTCAAGAAGTGAAACCTTGCTTCAATATGCTTACTTCGCCCATGGGAAACTGGATTCTTAGCTAAGTTTATGGCAGATTTATTATCAATTAATAATTGCATCGGCTTCTTAACTTCAATCTTCATCTCCCTTAGCAATGAATCAAGCCATATTGCTTGACAAGCTGCATAAGAACCCGCTATATACTCAGCTTCACATGAACTAAGGGCTACCACTGGCTGTTTCTTAGAACACCAAGAAATTGAAGCTCCTTTAAACTTGAACAAATATCCTATAGTGCTCCTTCTATCAACTCTATCTCCACACCAATCCGAATCAGAAAATCCCAACAAATCAGCTTGCTGTTCAGACCCAGCAGGAAATAACAAACCATATTTCAATGTACCTTTCAAATATCTGAGCACTCTCTTGGCTGCCATCAGATGAGACTTCTTTGGTTTACTCATAAATCGACTGATCAAACCTACTGCATAACAGATATCAGGCCTACTGTTACACAAGTACCTCAATGATCCAACCAGCTGTTTGTACATCCAACCAGCTGTTTGTTTCAACAGGAGTGGCTGCAGGATTACAATCCACCATATTGAATCTTTTCAACATCTCAACTGCATACTTCTTTTGATGAAGAAGAATTCCTTGTGATGTAGTTATAAATTCCAATACCAGGAAGTATGCCAATCTCCCTAGATCTGTCATTTCGAACTCTGACATCATTAAGGCTTTAAAATAATCAATCTCTTTTGGATCACTACCTGTAACAAGTAAATCATCCACATAGAGACAAACTAATAACACAGCAGCCTCCTCCTTCCTTTTGACATACATGCCATATTCTACTGAGCACTTTAGAAGACCATGTTGTATTAAGAATGAATCTATTCTTTTATTCCAAGCTCGTGGAGCTTGTTTAAGTCCATATAATGCCTTGTTCAGTTTATACACCATATCCTCTCTCCCCTTAATTTCAAATCCTGGTGGCTGTGTGACATACACTATTTCTTCAAGGGGACCATTCAGAAATGCAGATTTTACATCAAGGTGATATAAAGGCCATCCACTGCCTCCTGCCAAAGCAACAACAAGCCTTACTGTCTCGAGTCTTGCTACTGGTGCAAACACATCTGTGTAATCTATACCAGGCTTCTGCAGAAAACCTCTAGCAACCAACCTTGCTTTGTGTTTGGCAACTGACCCATCAGGATGAAGTTTCAGCTTAAAGACCCATTTTACATCAATTGGCTTCTTAGATGAAGGTAAACCAACTAACTCCCATGTTTGATTCTTCTCAATGGCCCTTAGTTCCTCCACCATGGCTGCCCTCCATACTGGTTCGGTTATTGCCTCCACATAATCAAGTGGTTCTGCATCAGCCAGTAAAGCAAAATGCACTAATTCACCCTCTGCTGTTACTGCATTGTCTGACATTAATTCATAATCGGCAAATCTAACTGGCAGATGTCTCTGTCTCTGTGATCTCTGTTCACCCTGAGTAGCTGCTGGTTGTGTACCTTCTTCAGCTTCAATTGGATTGTCTACCATCAACAGTGGAGTTACTGATGAAAGACTACTCTTCTGTAACTGCCAGTCCCATGTCTCTGCCTCATTCACAATGACATCTCTACTCACCTCAATTTTCTGCTTTGCTGGATTAAACAGTCGATAAGCTCCAGTAGCATGATAGCTAACCAAAATCATAGGCTCACTTTTATCTTGCAGTTTCTTTCTTCTAGCATCAGGCACATGCTTAAAGCATAGTGAGCCAAAGATCTTCAAATGGCTTACCATTGGTTTCCTGCCTGACCAATATTCCTCAGGAACCTTCTCTTTGAGTCTCTTTGTAGGACATCTATTGAGCAAGTAGACTGCAGTAGTGACTGCCTCCCCCCAGAAAGAATGTGGCAAATGCTTCTGCTTTATCATGCTTCTGGCCATATTGAGGACAGTTCTATTCCTCCTCTCAGCCAGGCCATTATGCTGAGGTGTATATGGTGCTGTAACTTCATGTTGAATGCCAAGCTTCTCACAATATGCTTCAAATTCTTTTGAGGTATATTCACCACCTCCATCGGTTCTTAAAATCTTAAGCACTTTGCCACTTTGTCTCTCAACCATGGCCTTAAACTGTTGAAAAACTGCAAACACTGCATCTTTAGATTTGATCAAATAGATCCACATCATTCTGCTGTATTCATCAACAAAAGATGTGAAGTATTTGTTTCCACCCAATGACTGCACCTCAAAAGGTCCACAGACATCAGAATGTACAACTTGTAACACATTCGAAGCTCTCATTGGTAGATAGGAATTAAAAACATTTCTTGGTTGTTTACCAATCAAACATACTTCACACATTTTTTCAGGCATCACAAGCTTAGGAAGTCCTATCACCATATCTTTATCTACCAATTGATTTAAACTTCTAAAATTTAGATGACCAAACCTCAAATGCCATAGCCAACTCTCCTGATCAGTCTCTGTTGCTGCAAGACATTGCACCTCAGCTGCCTGAATGTTGGTCTGAAAAGTTCTATTCTTTGAAAGTGGAGATCTCAACACTAGTCTTTGACCAGGATCAAACAGCTCTAAGAACTCATGCTTCATGACCACAGAGAAACCCTTTTCAACAAGCTGTCCAACACTCATCAAGTTGCATTTCATACCCGGCACAAACAACACATTTTCAATAAGTGCTGCCTTGCCATCTTTCCTTTTTATCACAATATTTCCCACACCTTCAGCTATCAGGACTCTGCTATCTGCAAGCCTGATCTTGGTTCTCTTGCTTGAGTCCAAATCTCTCAGCCAGCCCTTTTTACCAGTCATATGATTTGAACAGCCAGTATCTAAGTACCATGATTCTGAACTGGGGTTTCCATCACTTACTGTGACCATCATCAATACAGGATCTGAGTCAGAATCATCATGAGCATCATGAGCCACGTTTGCCTCCTCTTCTCTGGTTCTGGAAGACTTTCCTTTGCTATGCCAGCACTCAGCAGCATAATGACCCCACTTCTCACAATTAAAGCATTGAATCTTCCTTTTGTCTTGACCCTTTTTCTTCCTTTGATTGCTAACAAACCCTCCTCCTCTTTTACTAGAGGATTCAGATTTGTCATCAACCTTTGGCTTATCTTTACTGTAATACCAGTCTCCTTTACCCCGTTCTTTTCCTTTCTTCCATCTTCTTCGATCAGCATCCCCTTTCTTGACCACTTGAGCTTGTAAAGCCTGATCAAGTTCTTTCAACCCCGATCTCTCATTGAGCCTTTGCTCATGAGCTTCAAGTGAACTTTGCAGCTCTTCGACCTTTATCTCTGAAAGATCTTTAGACTCCTCAATTGCCACCACAATGTGATCAAATCGAGGAGTTAGGGTTCTCAAGATCTTCTCCACCATTTTTTGGTCAGTAAATGATTCTCCACATATTGTCATTGAATTCACAAGCAGCTGGAGTCTGTTGAAATACTCAGCTATGGACTCTTGATCAACCATAGACAATAGCTCATATTGTCTTCTGAGAGACTGCAACTTCACTTTCTTGGTCTTCTCAGCACCCCCATACGCCTTATGCAGGATGTCCCAAGCTTCCTTGGCTGTCTTAGCCTTGGAAATCTTTTCAAAGTTGACAAGATCCACACATTGGTGAAGAAAACATCTAGCCTTATAATCTTTCTTCTTTGCTGCTGCTTCATCTTTATCAGAAACACCGTCCTTCACAATCTCCAATATTTCTTGAAAGCCAAGCATGGCTTCCATTCGAACCACCCAGTGATCATAGTTCTTACCATCAAGAACTGGCATTGAAGATAAGAAGCTTCCATTGCCATTTGTGGAAGTCATGGCTGCACACGGACAGGTCCCTAGTCTTACTGCTACTGATACCAATTTGTTGGGGATAATACTCACAAATCACACTCAGGAAGATGAAGAAAAACTGTTTTTTTTTTGCTCTGTATATTACTCAACTGAATATATGCACACTATCAATGACATTTCAATATCATTTATAGTACTATACATCACTTAGTTAGTTACTAACTGACTAACTACTTTATTAACAAAGCTAACTAACTATGCTATGTTGAATTAACTTCAACACTCATCACTTGTTTTAGAAAAATGATATCAATGATATGCATTTTCTTTGGTCACCTCAACTAAAATGATTTAGGGTGTGTTTGAATTTTGGTTGAAAAGGTCCTAAACGCCTCCCCACACACACACAGTACTTAGATCCACCCTTGTTTGGTCAAATCGAAATGTTTCTGTCTCTATTGAGAAGTGTGTCATTTCATTGGAAATTGAATTAGGAGCGAAGCCATCAGAGTTGGGAGCGTTACAGAAGGAGGTTGACGATAAATGTTTGAAAATTGAAGAGCTCAAGACACAGATTAAATTGACAAAGCAACGCTTGGAAAAGAGAAAGGAGGTCACGGAGGAGAACTTGGGAGGAGGTTTCAATACCTTAAGCAAGAAATATAACAGTCTGAGAGAGGAATACAATGCATTGCTAGCTCAAAAGTCAAGGAAATCAAAGTAATTTTACCTTTAAAATTAGCAAGCCTGAACCATTAGTTTCTGACTTGCACCGCTCAAACTAAATTTATGGAGATAAAATATTCAATCAAACTTAACTAATGCTGTCTCATTCTTTTCAAAACATGAGACTAAAGGTATGTTCGTATTTCCATTGCAAACTAGAGTTTCAACAACGCAAGAAAATATTGTTTTCACATTGGATGCAATTTTAATTATAAAACTATCACTCCAAACTTACTTTTGATTCACTTAACATGAATCGGAACATGCTCTAAGAGGGACGGACTTCCGTTTAATATAAGTACAAAATTTCATCAATCAATACAAGCAATGTTTAAACATAGAGAAAGGTGGTATATGATGCAGCGACAAAGTCTGAAGTTAAATCAATTAATCAATAATTCACATTGTTGGAAGATAGATCCTCAACCTCTACGTTGAAGGACTGAAGTCTTGCCCTGATGTGGCAGTGTGAAGTGAATAAATCGGTCATGTTATTTAAATTTGCAGTCAAACTTGGGCTATGTTTTTAATGGCAAAAATAAAATAATAGGCCCCAAACAGGCAGCAGCTATGAAATGTGTGACAAATAATCACACAAATAATTATTTCCCCAATTCCCCATTAGATCCCAATAGGGGTCTTCTACTACCTTAGAAAAATAAAAAAATAATGACAAAAAATAAAAGGGAAGGGAACATTCCTTCCCTTGTTAAATGTGGAGAGGAACTTGGAACACGATATGGGCCATCGCTGTTTGTGAAATCTGTTTGATACTTGGGCTGTTTGTTGGGATGGAACAAACCAAAATGCCTTTCTGTTTCAGCAGGCCCTTTTTGGTTTTCATCAAACATGGCAAACAAATAAATTTCTAAGGGTTGATTAGGCCTTTTTGGAGTCCCGCGTTGCACGTGTTTGATTACATTCTCATAATAGGTTCTTGCATTATCAACCGTTGCAGCAGTACCACCATCAGATGGCCATCCACTCTCTGATATAACTACTTCCAAATCAGGAGCACCAGCCTTCTCAAGAGCTGCATAAAGGGCATCTAATGATGCATCAAAGAGATTCTGGTACTCATATTGGCCATCTTTCACCACAGCTGTGGGTGAGGTGAATAATGCGTAGTCAAGGCTGATGTCATTGGTGTTACCTATGTAGCTAAAATAAGTGTACACATTAGCAAGAAGTGGTGCCCCACTATTCACAAGAAAACTTAGGATTTGATTTATATATTCACTTGAAGCAGGACTAAATGCTCCTGCTGATGGAGGGTAGGAACTGCCTAACAATCCCAATTGTATAGCTGTTGAGACCTTAATTTGGCTTTGAAGGTTGGCAGATGCAAGTGCAGCATAGATATTCTGCATTGCAGGTTGAATAAATTGGGCTGCTTCATCATTAGGCATTATTTCATTCCCAACAACAATGTAACGAAATTTGACATCTTGAGCATAGGTTTGTATATTGTTTTGGACCCATTCAGTAGCTGCTGCAGCATTGGTGGCAAAGGAATGAATGGCTTCATTAGGGACCCCAATGACAAGTTCTATGTTTGATCCTTTTAAGGCTTGAATGGTTGCTGGATCAGGGTCATATATTCTCATTCTCCCAATGCGGTTTGCTTTGTAAATATCTATTACTTCCTGTGCCGGTGGTAAGTTGTCAGCTACTCGTCCATAGCAAACTCCTATGGATTCTGCACCTGCACTAAATGCAAAAATAATTTAAGGGTTAAATAGCAAGAGTTCCATTATTTGAATGTACAAAATTACATACTTAAACTATATCTACTTACGACGATTTGTATAAAAAAAATATCTATTTCAATTTTATATATAATATATCAGATTGAGGAATGCTATTTAGTACGAAGCAAACCTCAACGAAATGCAAACGAAACTTCAACTATCCAATAGAAAAAAGAGATTTTCCGAAAACAATGGTAATGAAAAAATAACTGAGAAGGAAAGTGTAAAGTTAAAACTATTCGTAGAGATGTTACAAAATTCTCTTCATACTAATAAGTGTTTCCCTGTCAGATTATTTAATTTTACTTATATAAAAGTACTGTATTTTGTGAGAATAATCATCTTATATCAAATTTTACAAATTTTGACTGAACTCATTAATAAAAGATGCCTTCTCCTCCGATACCTCCTAATAATTTTGGGATAAAAGGTATCCTACTCATTCAAAATGTGTTACTTTAATTAAATGAGTCATATTAGTGGATCAAGTCAAATGGTTCCTACCATTTAATTGGATCATCTAAATAGAATAAAGTTGTCCTTAGAATACTATAAAATTCACCTTTCCTTTATAAACATATATCTCTCCGGAGTGACCATGTATCTATCTATTCTACTATCTATTATCTATTACTTGATCCCTTTTTTCCACGCGTCAGTACCTGATGCTCCTTATTTCACACGAGTTTAATAACTGGTACTAGTATGAGAGAAAAAATAAGGTAAGAAAAATCATTACCCGTCCAACGTACAAGGTGTCATGCATATTATCGGATGTACCGAAAATATTACCGAAAGAGAGAAAATGTTGAGGAGGATAAAAACGAAGAAGGTGAAACAAAAAATTTACCTGTCGTCTCTAACCCACTAAGTAGGAGAAGCAACTTTAACCCAACAAGGATATGAAGCATGAGCATGAAGGCCATATTATTAGCTTGTTAAGCAATGGAAAGTGTACGTAGGATGATTAACAAGACAGAAAGGAAAAGCAGGAGATGACAAGTTTTCCGTGTAGAGGTTTTTGGTTTGCCTTGAACAGCTCATACGTTTAAATAATCAGGAAGTTTAGAGGTCATGCTCCGTTATCAATGGTCTCGTGCACTCACATTAATATTCGTGAAATCTTTGATCAATAAGGTCTCATTGTTGCCAAAGATTTCGAACATTAATTGCATATATATATATATATATATATATATATGGGTCATGCTAACAAGTGTTCTAAGCACACTTTTTAAGGAAACAAAAAAAAATAATTTTGTATTGAAAAATTAAGTATATCACCTCTTCAAATAGTATATATATCAATTTCTAATGAAGAACTTCTTTTCTTGCTTTCTTAACGAAGATACTCGTTAGCATATTCTCAAAAAAAAAAATATAAGTATGCAAGTTATCTGTATCTGTATACTCCTATAAAATTGCTTGAAAGCAGTAAATCAATGATATCAATTATGAACTACAATCTATTAGTTATTAAATGTAAACAAGCAATTAATGACATTATATATTTCAAAATATTAACTATATAATTAAGATTGAGTTAAACATTAACGTTTTTTTTTTTAATGAAGCTAAACATTAACGTTAAAGAAAGATCGATTGAGTTAAAAATCATTAATAAAAATTTAAAATCAGAAAAATAAAAAATTGCAAAGGTTGTTAAAAAGGTAATTCAATATGTCAAAATAAAGTAAAATGATTTTTTATTTTATTTTTTACACGATTTACACGACTTAAATATAAGTATTTAAGCAGGTTTTGCTCTTATATGCTTCTACTCCCGTTGAGTTCTAGTGTAGTTTTCTCTTTTCTAGGCTTTGGCCCCTTTATTAACCAAAAAAATATAAGTATTTAATTAAGTATAAAAACATATATTAGATATAGGTCAAGATATTGTAACAAACAAAAATAAATAAAATATCACATAATTGGATCAAAAAGAATCACATAATTGTTAAATTTTAAGTGTGGGCATTTTTATTATACTTTACAAATATTAAAAATATTTTTAAATTAATTCATTTGATTCCTTAAAAAATTATTTGAACTATTTCTATTATATTTTTTGAATTCAAAATAAGCTAATTCAAATATGTATGTATTTTAAATATAAAGCTTATATTATTGATGTAAAAATTAAAATTAACTCTTTTATAGCAAAACCATGTGTATAGTAAATGAAAGTCACCCATGAGAGAGTACTTTGGGTTAAATTATTTGACTCACGCCTCTCTTCATTCACATGAATATTTTTTATTGATTCACAAATGTCCTGTTAAGAGTTGTGATTAGTGAGTGCGAAGTAAAAAAACAAAAATTTAACTTTTCACAAGAGCTGTAAATCATTAAATCAAGATGACAAATTTAGAGCATCCACCATCATATAATTTTCAACAAATAAGCCTTTATCACTGGTCTAAGTTTATGTAATCATAAATTCCCACACGATATTTGTAATTTACCGTGTAATTTTTTTTAAAAATTTTAGAGTTTAACCTATAAATAAAAAATACAAAGTTATCCTGTATGCAATGAGAATTCGTTATCTGTCATCACCAGAGAAAAGTATTTTAAAAATTGAACAATTTGTAAAACAAAAAATATAAAAAAAAATAAAAGAAAAATCAATTCAAATTAAACTGGGAATTGATTGAGAATAAAACAATTAATTTAGATATCACGTCGAAATTCAGAATCGATTTTCATTTTCTATATTTAGAAAGATGTGAAAAAATTTTAAAACAAAAAAATAAAATTATTAAAGATTAATCAATTCAAATCTGATTGAGAATAAATCAATTAGTTTAGATATCACCTTCAAATTCGGAATCTAAAAATCCATATCTATGACTATATAACTATATCTATATCTATATATAATATAAAGTTATCCTCTATGCAAAGAGAATTCGTCATGTGTCATCGCCAAAAAAGGGTATTTTAAAAATTGAATAATTTGTAAAAATAAAAAATAAAATAAAATAAAAAAGATTAATCAATTCAAATTAAATTGGGAATTGATTACCAACATGTGGTTGGTCTGAGTGGTAAGGGACTCAGGCACATTAAGCAAGTAATCAGGGGTTCAAATCCTGGCTCTTGTGTATGGAGAAAAGTTGGTTCAGAGAGGAGAACTCACCTTGTGTGCTCAACAGATTCCCCGACGGAGATTAGTCACTGCTAACGGTGGTAGATACTTCGTACCTATGTCATTGTTACAAAAAAAAAATTGAGAATTGATTGGGAATAAAGCAATTAATTTAGATATCATATACTAATTGGGAATCTATAAATCTATATATATATATATATATATATATATATATATATATATATATATATATATATATCTAAATACTACAAAGTTATCCCCTATGTAGGGAGAATTTGTCATGTGTCATCACCAGATAAAACTATTTTAAAAAATGATCAATTTTTAAAAACAAAAACGGAAATAAAATAAAAAATATTAATCAATTCAAATTAAATTGAGAAATGAGTGGGATAAAGCAATTAACTTAGATATCATGTTCAAATTGGAAATTGATTTCTATTTCTTATATTTAGAAAGATTTGAACAATTTGAAAAAAGATAAAAATAACATAAAATAAAAAAGATTAATCAATTTAAATAAAATTGGGAGATTATTGGGAATAGAGAAATTAATTTAGATATGATGTTCAAATTGGGATTTGATTTCTATTTCACGTATTTAAAAATATTTGAACATTTTTTTAAAACAAATAGAAACGAAATTGAAATAAAAAAATGAGTGAATTCAAATCAAATAGGAAATTGGTTGTAATTAAAGCAATTAATTTTAAAAAATTATTTTATGCAAATAAAAAACATGACAAATTAGTTGCTCTTGGTAGAATTTGAATGGATATATAAAAATATGCTCTGGACAAACATTTTTAAAAAAAAAATATTATTATAAGTTCTTATTTTTGATATTTTAATCCCAATTTAAAAAAAAAAAAATTTCCAGTCAAAAAAAAATAATTTTCTTTTGGTAAGACAAGAATATGGAAAAGACTTATTTAGAGTATGTCTTCTCATTTATTGTTTTTTATATTTACCATTATTTGTTATAATTTATGTTTGAAGTTGAATAGAAGAGTTTAATCACATTGATATATCCAACTAGATAGTTACACTTAAGCAGCCACTACAAATAATATTTTATCTTTGGAGATGGCTAAACACTTTCTAAACTGAAACAAGTTGAAGAATATTCTATTTCAGTGTCTATGATTTTTTTCATATGCCAATCTAGTATGGTATTATAAGTAATATAATAATTTTAATTCTTAAATATTAATTAGATAACTTTCATCCACTAAATTTTTAGTGATTTAATTTTATGACAAAGTTATCTAATTAAATATGGCAGCTTGAAAATTTACATGAAAACATGTTTATTGTAGCATATATTATAGTTTTAAGGGAATAATATAGATAAGTATTATCATTTATTCTTAAAATTAAATCAAAAAAAAGAATTAAATGTCTATTTTCACATATTAAAATGTATATTCTCTTGTAACAAAAAAAAAATGTATATTTTCACATTTATCAAAAAAATGTCTATTTTCACATAAATTTATGTTTTTTTAATGGAGATAAAACAAAGTTGTAGATAAAATCATGAACTTTGTTAAAGAAATTATTTTGATTAGAGATAGTGATACATAAACAAAATATAATTGTCAAGCTCACATTATCTATTATAACCATTTCTAGATATTTGGGTCAGAAAACAGTGAGAAGACCACTATTGCACTCCATATTATTCCAAAAATGCAGAAATGTAAATAATTCATCTATATGGACTTTTCCTAAGAATTAATCAGAATGTTTACTTAATTCATTAAACATGTGTAGGAGTTGGTCATTACTGTTAAATATCACTCTTAAATATAGTTTCTTTGTTGCGGTTTAATAAAATGAACATTTATAACTAATGATTATATTTTCTATTAAAATATTCAAATTTTATATGAATTATTTTAATATTTAAAATCAAGCTTATATGTTTGAACGGAAAAAAAAAATATACTTTTATATGTAAGAACTTTTTAAAATTTATAAACATTTTATACTAAGGCAAAGCATTATCAAATCATACATCACATATATCCCGTGCGGGCACGAGATCAAAATCTAGATTTTATACATTGTAAAGTTTTCACCTTGTCTGGCAGTCAAAAAAAAAAGTTTTCATATTGTCAATCAATCATATATTATCATATGTATGATTTTTAAAATAGTTATTATAAAAGTTAAACATTTTTAATAATGTGACAGTATATGATTAAATATTAATGTAAAAACTCTTTACGTTGATAGCATATTGTAATTAAATCCTAAATTTTTAATAAAAACTTCAAGTGAATGTTTGCTTAACTACGTGAAATTCTTTTTCACAAATCCCCAAAACATTTATTTAAAAAAGGGTCTTTTAAAAAAGGGTCTTCTAAAAAATATAGAAACTTGAAAAATATAATTTTTAAATTTTTAATGTATTAAATATACCACTTTAAACATAAATTATTTATCTTTAATTCTTTAATCAATGTCTTAAACACTCTCGTTAGCATTTGCCTTAAAAAAATTGGGCACATGACACACTTATTCCACAACAAATTTGTATCTAAAGGTTGTGTTGTACACAGTTGAACAATTTGGTCTTGACCTTGTCGCATAGGAATCTGATATATTGCTTCAGGAATTGCACGTTCAACAAGTTGCTCCACAACATTTGATCTCCACGGTTTTTTTATGAGAATGTGGGGAGGATTTTATCAAAACGGTGGAAATAGAAAAGTATTTATCAAATTGGAGTAAATTATAGATGTCAATCACGATTTATCTTTTGTTCTCGTTTTCTAAAATATTAGAAGTAGTTATTTCAAATCAAGACTTGCATATTTTTAATTTTTTTTAATGAAAGTGGAAGTGGTTATTCTCAATCACGACTTACATATTTGTTATTTTTTTATATTAAAAGTGGAAGTCTTCATTTTCAATGGCAACTTGTATATTATTATTTTTTGAATAAAAGAGGAAGTCATCATTATCTTTGGCGACTTGCATACTTTTTTTGTTTAAAAAAAGAGAGGAAGCCGTTAATGTAAGTCGCATTTTCCATTAATTTCCTGATATTTATATTCCAACTAAGGTAAAACAAAGATCAAAACAAAATGAATAAAATTAAATATGTTACTTGTTTGGCCTTTGTTGGATTGTGCTGGGCACCACTTGAAATTAGAGGAAAGTGTTTCCATAATTTGATTATGTGCAATGTTTGGTTTTAACAAAAGGTTAAACCAAACATTTTGGTTCCTTATTTTTATTTTTGGTTTCAATTTAATATCTTTTTTAATTGTCGTCCTGATTTGATCCTTTAAGTTTCAAAATCGTTCCAAGTTAGTATTTTCGTCAACACCGTTATAACAATGTTAGATCTCTGACATTAACTTATCGGAAGCTGGGTATACCGATCAGAAAGTGGGTATATTGTTTCTCTCTCTCTCTCTCTTCTTCCTTCTCTTCCTCCTTCCTTCTTCCCCTCCAAAATAACAATGAGAGCAACTAAGCACATGAAAAATCAAACACAATGAAGAGAAATTACCAAGTACCAAATCAATATGGTATACACATGCATCATGACCCAACGAAACAAAAAACCCCTGAAATTAGAATAATACATAAAACCCACACAACACCAACTACCAATAATGTTCAAAAACATAAACGGTCATGTCATTGCCCCTAAAATTACAATGAAATATGTCATTAATGGAAGAAATAAGCAAGAAAGAACAAGAATTTCGTGACAGTACCTTGAAGAAGCAAACCCCCCCCCCCAACTTATGAAAGCCTAACCATGAAATAAATAAAAGAGAGATATGCAGGAGAGGGGTTGCGGCACAAAGAAGTAAGGACCTCAAAAACGTGAAACTTATTGGTGAGGAAAGGTGAACAAATGGAGGAAGAGAGGGGGAGAGAGAGAGAGTCTCCAGTGAATTTTTATAGATTCTGGCGACGACTTTTTCCATATTCCGGCGAGGGAAAGGATTTTTGACAACTCACGGGAGATATATAACACCATTAGTACAAATCTGACGAAAAGAAACAACTTGGTGTAACGTTGACAACATAAAGAACCATTTCGGAACGAAAATTCAATGGAGAAATAAATCGAAACCCAAAATAGAGATAAGGTATCAAAAACATACTTTAGCCTTAACAAAAATTGGAAACAACATGAGTAAGGAAGGATAGTGACATTTGCAAAAATGTTCGAGTGAAGCCATATATGAATCGTTCGATCTCTTTTTTTACCAGTTGTTTCGTATTGTTTTGCTTTGTCCTAAATAAGGAGTTTTTTCTTCTTCAAAGAAACAAATTCTGTTTTTGGAAAATGCAAGTTGTGCACATTTTCCGTTAGACTTCTACTATTATTAAAAAAATAAGATAAGTTGTCATTGGTATGGTGATTTCCACTTCTATTTAAAAAAAAATTTGTAAAAAAATATGCAAGTCATCATTGTAAATAACAACTTCCACTTTTGTTTTAAAAAAAAAAAAAAATGTTATGATTGACATCCATCACTTCCCTCAATTTGGTAAATACTCTTCGGTTTGCACCATTTTGGTAAAATTAACCCCACATTGCACCATTTTGATTAAAAAAAAAAAAAAAACCTCCAGTAAGGATATAATCAAAGGAGGGTCCCCCATGGGATGGATTCATACACGGATACCATAAAAACTAAAAAGGGAGCAATATCTAGGTACTGTGTACCAAAAACCTCCACGGTAGTTTCATTGCCTACCACCCACGCATCCACTACCATTAATTACGTATGACCCCTTCACCATATAGAGTAGGCTTTTCCACCCCCAAGATGAATTGTGCGCTGGTGGTGTTGTTAGAAAATTAGCATAAGGGAAGTACTTACTCTTTAGAATTCTATAGAATAGAAGATTGATTTGTATAGTAAGAAGTCTCCAACCTTGTTTTGCATCATTAAACCCAAGTCCTCCTTCATCACAATTTTCTCTTCGTCTTAAACGTTGAGAGTTCGCCACCACAGGTTCTGCAGCAATACATCTGCTCTTCATGTCGGTGCATTTTTGCCTTGAGCCCAGTACGTACAAAATGTTGGACTTTCTCAAATGGGAAAAGTTTAAATAAACAATGTCTCTATAGACGGAAAATACAAAATGGACTCTCTCTATCAGATTCCCTCTTCATCTAATGAATTAATTTATAAGGATATATATCTCTTATGTCAGCCGTTAGATTAATTCAACGATTAACATTTGACTGAAAAAAAAAAGAGAGAAGAAATCCAAATAAAGAGAATCCATATCCAAAAATATTATAGGAATAATATAATTGTCTTAATTAAATACACGAGTCTCTGGATTAGGGACGGATCCACATGATGCTATATGGAGGTAACTGTCCCTACCAAGTTAAAAAATACGGATAATATTTTATGTTATCTTCACTAATCAAAATTTTTGAATCCGTCCTCCTTTAGACTACAAAAGTTGTTGTTGTTCAACTCTAATTTGTCTTATAGTTAAATATAGTTTGAAGACGGAAGACCGAATTATACAACTCCTCCGGTTAAACACTCTTTTTACCAAAAAAAAAAAAAATCTATTACAATAAGACAAGTTATTCTTGATATTTTGCTTAAAAAAATTACTTTAAAATTATCTCCATGTTTCTAATTTTACTATTTTTATTTATTATCATAAACATGGTATGAATTAAACGTAAAAAAATAACGTGGAGGCAAAGAGACATTGAAGTGTTATTATTTAAAAGTTAATAATAATAAATTTTGGCTTTTTTGACATTCTAATTTTTTTTTGAAGCATTTTTGACATTCTAATTGTAAACTGTAGATAAGTATATTTTATTGAAAGCATCCAGTGCATAGTACATACATACGGGTGCAACACCATGGGCACGACACTAGGGACCCTTATTCTAATTTCTAAGTGTCATTGAGAATATATAATTAATCACTGTTTTAATTGAAACTGAGTTGGTATTTAGGTGATTTGTCAGGTCTAAAGAGACCAAAGTGTTTCTCAGTTTCTGCACCGTCCTTGCGATTTTCGTCAAACATAGCAAACAGGTAAGTCTCTATGGGTCCATTAGGCCTCTTTGGAGTCCCACGCTTGACGTGACTAATCAAATTCTTATTGTAGGTTCCTGCATTTTCAACAGTGGCTCCAGCCCCACCTTCAGATGGCCACCCACTCTCAGATACAACAATATTCACATTGGATCCCCCAGCTTTTTCAAGAGCAGCATACACAGCATCCAAGATGGCATCGAAGAGGTTTTGATACCCAACCTCGTTATTACCTTGTTGAGTAAACAAAGCATAGTCAAGATGAATGGTTTGTTGGTTATCTACATAGGAGAAGTAAGGGTACACGTTTGCTAGAAGTGGTGCTCCATTGCTCACTAGGAAATTGATAATAGGCTTTATATATTGACTTGCACTATCGCTGAAAACACCATCGTTGGGTGGGTAAGGGTTGGCTACTAGACTTGTTTTTATTGCGGTGGAGACCTTGATTTGGCCTTGTAAGTTCGCTGCAGCAATTGCATTTTGAATGTTTTGCATTGCGGGTAGAACATATTCTGCTTTAGAGTCACTTGGTTCAACTTCATTACCAACGGCTATGTACTTAAATTTGACGTCTGGTGAGTAGGCTTTGACATTATCATTCACCCAATTTTGGGCAGCTCCAGCATCAGTAAGGGATTGAAGTTTGTCATTAAAAACACCAAGGATCACCTCTATGTTTGAACCTTTGAGGGCTTGAAGGGTTCCTTCATCTGGATCGTATATACGCATTCTTCCAATTCCATTTGATTTGTATAAATTCACCACTTCTTGCGGACTTGGTAGATTGTCTCCATTATTCCCATAACACACACCCACGGATTGTGCGCCTGCATCATATGTATATTGAACCATATATAAGTAAGTGATAATTCTGAGAGCATGCATAGATCAAATTAAAAATAAGATTGAAGTTGTCCCAAATTCGTAAATTGTGGAATATTGATAGTTGGAAGCTTCTACGTTCCACCTTTTTGAAAATGGAGAACTTGCACTAGTTTGACCAAATGCATATTAACCAATAAAATTACCAGCCATTTATTAGTTTGACGCGGTCAAATTTGTAATTGCACTTTCCTAGTCTCCTATTTGCTATTATATCTATCTCTATTTGACTATTTGTACATTTTAAATGAAAATATTTTGGTCTTTATGAAATCATATATTTCCATTTTCATTTTTGTTAAAAAAGTATATAAGAACTGGTAAAAAAATTAACAAAATAAATATTTATTTATCACATAAATAACAAAAAATCAAATTTAAATACAATATGCAAACAAAAAAAATTCAGTATAATACATTAATATATAATGTCAATATACTAATGTACAATGTCAATGTGCAAATACATCAAATTTATTATACACTTTAAAATGAAATACAATTTGACTGATCAAAATTTTGAGGCTCATATGTATACATATGAAGCACTCTCATTGGTTCACAAAAAAATAGCAAGCTTGTATCAATTTTTCAAAGACGCAACTTAGACAACCCCTTGATGGTTAGGTTTTTAGCAATAGTGTGTATATATATATATATATCATTATTATTGGTTGAATTTCATGTGAGACCTATTATAAATAGAGTGGCTCCACACATGAAATTCACTCAATAACTATAAGTGTGTTAAAAAGAATATATAATGATATATATATATAACGAATGTGACACAATATAATTAGTAGATAATTAAATTCTTTAAATGTAATGTTAGGGCTTCGATTTCTACATGAAGGCTCATGTCTGAATCTGAATTCTTTTAAGCACGTTTAATTTGTTGCTAAGCATGACTATATGACTAGCGGTAAATTAAACTAGAAGAGAAAGGTTGAGAGCCATGGCATCAATCATTATTAGTATTGAGATTTGATTAGAGAGAGAGATTAAACATACCTGTAAATTCTACTTCAGCGAATGATAATATTCCAATAAGCAGCAATATGGCAGACATGGCTGTGTTGCCTCTTGAGAGGAATATATCCATAATAAACCAATTGTTAAAACTCTCAAGTCTTAACTGATCTCATTTGCTCCTTAATTAGAACCTATATATAGGCATTAAGGATCAAACAAAGTTCGCAGCCGAAGACTTCTGTTTTTGTTTTTCCAGATTTTGGCCCCGTCAATCACTCCAGGCTCCATCGAAGTCATGAGGGCACTTGGACATTTCAACGATTTCAGTGGATGTTACGTGTACAATTCCATAAATTTTCGAGAAGTCCAACAATCAACTTAACCCGAAAGAAAAGTTAAGATTATATACATTTACACGTCCTCATACTTTGTATCGATCTATACTTTGTTAGATTATTCGTTCTGTTTGAGTCTCAAATATTTATTTCTAAAACAACCTATAACATATCAAATATTTATATCTAATAAAAAGTGTCATATAGAACCTTTTTAATATGGGTTAAGGTTATTAATTAGTACTCCTAAATCCTAATCATCTATTCATAATTTTTATTAACCAATCACAGTTTTACAACACAAAAAAAGCATCAAGCGTCACTCATTTTGTTTCAACACCCAGTCAATTATTTTAAAAGTTGAATAAGATTCATGAGGTATCTGTCAGTCTATACTTAAGCCCACGTGTTCCGGTTTTTCTTCTGATTTTTAAGCCTCAATCTAAAGTGCCCATATAGCGGTCCTGATCATCTATGTAAACACTTCACTTGTTATATAGATGCAAAATTTATTAATTATTCTGTTACAATTTGTAGATTAAAAGTTGAAATGTCTTCCTTTGACGTACTGGATGGTTCCGACTTCCAATCCCAAATGTTCAGTCATTGCAAACATTGACCCGGTTTGAGAGCTTTTCCTTATCAAACTAATAGTTTAATTTTAGGATTTGATTGATATGTATTGTATAAAGATTTTTTATATTATTAATTAATTATAAAATATTATATTATTAAAAATATTTGATTATTATAATAATTATCTTAAAAATCACATATAAGATTATTCATGATTAATTGACAGTATAAAAATTTTATATTAATAATACATCAAAATTAAAATCTTGATTTATTATCCAACTCATGATTTTTTTTTTTTGGCTTTGGGCGTTTTAACCCCTTGAGAATAAAAGAAAAATCAACACCTACATTCAGATTTGTATAAGATCAAGGGCATTGGGAGGGGATCCCTCAAGTTTTCAAATTTCAAGTGAGAGAATCACTTTTGTGTGAGAATGAGAGAAGAAATCTGGGCCATTGAATATCACGATATGAATGATCAAAATTAGAACATAAAGTCATGCGACTTTTTAAGTGATCACATAATCATTAACTAACTTCTAATCTTAATCATCCATGTATGATTTACTTATCTGGATTTTCTCCTCTCACTCTTATAAAAAAAATTCTCTCATTTCATATGCCACACACACACACATATATATAGGTCCTAGATATTTTTTTAAAAAAACTAACTCAATTAAAGAAGTGAAAGTTTTATCTATGTACTTAAGTTGTTGGCTATAAATATGTTTGAGTATATAATTTATATTATATTAAGTTGTTATTCATATGTCATTTTTTATATAATTTGCTTTTATATATTAATTAAATTTTTTTATTGTTATTTCACATGTTTGGTCTTAGCCTCTCATATGAAATTTCTGACACAGCCTCTGTATAAGATATATTTATTTCATGTCAGAGATGAGATGTCTTCATATTATTCACTCACATAAGTCTGTAATTTATATACAAGTGTTAGATTTCATGTCTTAAAAAAATGTTTATTGCTTGTGCGACGCAATGCATAATTATTAAATTGGTTATGAATAAATTTAATTTTAAATTATTGTATTATATTTATTATGTTATATTTTGGGTCTGTTTGGATAAACAGCTTAATTAAACACTTATAAGATAAGCGCTTATGTATAAGCTATTTTTATAATTAAAGAAAAAATATAGTCAAACTATTTTCATATAAGTTATAAGTTGTTTTCATAAGATATCCTGGAGAGCTTATCAAAATAAGTTGAAACAAGTTTATGAACATGTCATAAGCTGTTTCCATAAGCTCTTCCAAATACTCTGACAAGCGCTTATGACAGTAGATAAGCCCAAATAAGCTGTTTATAAATCAATCCAAATAGATCATTTAACTTCATTGTATTATTTAATGGGTTTAAATAGTAAAATTTATCATATTTGTATCTTAATTTCATGCTATATTTTTGTTTCGTGTATATACTCACGCTTTGTTGGGAGACATCAGGAAATTAAAACTAAAAAGCCAAATAAAGGAAGAGGGAATAGAACGAAAAAAATGTGAAAAAACTATGGAGCCAAATGACCCTTGAGGTTTGTATTTCATTTTCCCATTGTTGGTTTGTTTGCTCATTTGTTTTTTTTTATTCATGTGAGTTTGTTCGTCTTTTTCCCTTCCATTTGCATGCTTTATGGTTTATTTTCATACCCATTTTTATTCGTCTTATTCGCTTCATTAATAATCCTCATTCCCTGAGTTTTGTTTTATCCCTTACTTCGCATTCACTCAGTTACACATAATGGGTAGGATTTATGGCACAATGCTCTATTTTTTTTTGTTTCGTAGAGAGAGAGAGAGAGAGAGAGAGAGAGAGAGAGAGAGAGAGAGAGAGAGAGAGAGAGAGAGAGAAAGAAGAGAGTCGTTGGATAATTTAATTAGAAACCAACACCAATTTAGTTCTGAAATTGACGTCTTCAATGAGTCAGCTGACATGGAACACATGTGTACAGTGACATGGAAGTCAACAGAGCACTTAACGTTTCACATCAACGTCGTTAACGGCGTCAGGTAACTCGAGTTAACAGAGGGATTAAGTTGATTGACGTTTTGCAATTTCAGAGATGTTTTTGAAATTTCATTAATTTCAGGGACTAAGTTGATACGATCTTACAATTTCAATGATTAAAATGACTATTTACTCAGTGACCGTTGTTTAGGCCTAGGAAAATTTTTCATGTGCCATATGAAATGTCTCCGGATTAAATTTATAAGATTTTTAAATTTTTTGTATTAATAAAAATAGAAATGCTAGCAACACATTCTCCGTTATGGTGCGGATTTTATTTGGGACTCACTAAATCACATGACTCACTAGAGCTAATTTATATATGAAGTTCATCACATAATAAATAATGTGTCAAGTCTTTGAGAATTACGAGAGTCTCTCCTCGAACATCGTCTTTTACTCTGATCCTAAGGTGCTTTCATCAGATTTCTAACCCCTGTAAGATACACAAACCATACTTAATTAAATTAATCTGGTGTGCATTCAGTCATAGACGAACAAGAGAATAAGCTACCAGCAGAATGAAACGCGGCATCTCGGTAAGTTATGACATATTTTAAGAGGAGAACTTTTATTCCACCACACACATAACCACCATTAAATATCTTTATTCTGTATTTTGTACATGATATGCGAGCTCCATATCTAAGAATGGTTATGCTTTTGGAGGAAGAAAAACTCTTTCTCCGTAAGCATGTAACAAACTAGAGTTTTACAAATAAATAATTAGTGGTTTATTTTTATTAGCTTGCAATGGATTGAATATATAAAATCGTAATTTAAACTTACGATACAACATAATTAAAATATTTAAAATACTGTTTTTTTGTGCTTTAAAAAAACTGTTATTTAAAATATAAAAGATAATAGTTTTATAATTTTAAATTATCTATTTAATAACTTTAGTGATAAAATATAAGTTTTAAATTTTGACTCATAGATTGTATAAAGTTTTATACATCGTGAAAAGATGAAAAGAAAAATATGTCCTTCGGTTACTTATATGTATCAATATCTTCCGTACTGCAGGGTGTATTTTTTAACCATGCAATGTACATACAAATCATTCAATATTAGCTAGGAAGGGAAAAGGAAAAACATAAACACTTAATAATTAATGAGTGTCCGTTTGTTTTAAATTTGATCGAATTGATTATGAATTGATATTAAAAAAATTGATTTTAAAAAAAAATGCGGTTAAAAACTTGATTTGTGTTTGGTAATAATATTTTAAAAGTGGATTTAGAAGAATTGATTTCGTTTGAATTATAAAAATAAAATCATTTTTTATGTGTAAATATAAATAATTTTGTAGATCCCACATCCAGAATAAGTTTTATATTTAACACAAAAGTTAGGAATTCTTGTTTTCATTAGAATCAATTCTACCCACCCTAAAATCAATTTTATCAATCACGATTTTACCATCCAAACACAAGAACAATAACTTTAAATTCTATTGGGCTTGTTTTTGTTCCAAGCATTGATTTTGGCTTGTCCAAAATCCAAACCAAGCAGACACTGAGAAATTAACATTTTCAAAGAAAACAGAATTTTTACACCATTAAAACTTAATACACACCAAAGTGGAATGACCCTAACTCTGATCTTCCAACTCCCTTCCTCAGGGTGTTATGTCACCAACAAAATCATATTGACATGTCATTTTCTATCGGCCAAGGAAATGGGGGTAATTTTCAAAGCTTTGATGACTTTGCAACGAACCACCAATTTATAGACAACAAGGTAATATAAAGTAATTGCAAATTTGAAATTGAAGATAACCTATTGCTTTGGGATATTTTTGTCAGACAGATATGTGGAATGGTTATTTTATTAACTCTGGTCAAAATATTTCTAATCCCACCAGTTTGCGAAATATCTCACATCGAATATCCCAAATATTGTAATTAATTGAAACTAAACGTGGGATATGGAATGCTTAGTTGAAATATCCTTCTTTTTGGTACGTAAACTGAAATTGAATATTAATTTTTTGAATATTTCATCAGTTTTTATCAAATTATATTTTTGTTAATATTTTTTATGAGCTCTGATGAAAAGATTTCTAAAACCATAGGCTTGCTTTTTGTTAATATCTTTTGTTAATTGCTTTTTGTTAATTGGTTTTTGAGATTAAACGAATTTGTTAATTTTTTTTTCAATTATATTTTCGTTAATATTTTTATTAACTCTTGTCAAAATATTGTCAAAACCATCAGATATAGAATGCTTATTGTGCAAAAAAATATCCCACATTTATTTTTTTCTTAATTTTAAATTCAATGCAATTTTTTTAAAATATATCATCAAATTTTCAAAATGTTATATTTTCGTTAGGGACCAGTTTATTACGGATTATGAAAAAAGGATTTCATATAAAATAATTTAGAGATTAAATAAAAATAATTTTTTCATAATTTGTAACAAACATATATTCTCTTTTCTCTATAGAATCAGATTTTAGTGAGAAGCTAAATGGAATAGCTTATAGCCATAAAAATGATTTTTTTAAAAAATGATTTCCTAAAAAATCTCAAACAAACACAATTAAAATCACTAAAAATGATTTTTTAACTTTAAAAAATGATTTTTATCATCAAATAATCTCAAACAAACGCACTTAATATCTTTTATTATCTTTAGTGAAACGATTTTCTCATCTCATCAGCTTGCAAAATATTCCATATTGAATTATAATTAAATGAAATTAAACGAAATTGTTAATTGCTCTTTCAATTATATTTTAGTTAATATTTTTTATTAACTCTAGTCTAAATATTTCCTAAATCATCACATATGGAATGCTTATTGCCCAAAAAATACCCCGAATTTATTTTTTTTTAATAATTTGAAATTGAATTCAATTTTTTTAAATATATCATCATTTTTTAAAAATTTAATTGTTAATTAATTGAAATTAAATGAAATTATTACTTTTTTGCCAATTATATTTTTGTTAAATTTTTTATTAACTCTGATCAAAATATTTGTAGAACCATGGGATATGGAATGTTTATTGTGCAAAAAATATTCCACGTTTTTTCCTTAATTTGAAATTGAATACAATTTTTTTTAATATATCATAAGTTTTTTAAAAGTTGTATTTTCGTTAATATCTTTTATTAACTCCAGTGAAAAGATTTCCAATCCAACCAGTTTGCAAAAATATCCCATGTTGAATTTCAATAGAACAATTATAAATTTTTAGATAATTTTGAAAGTATAGGGACTTGATTTGAACAATTTACATTATAGGGACCAAAATCAAGCAATTGTAAAAGTACAGGGATTTGATTTGAGCTATTAAAATTATAAGGACCAAAATCACGACAGAGACTTGATTTAAGCAATTGAAACTGTAAGGACCAAAATCACGCATTGGTGAAACTTCAGAGTCCAAAAATAAAATTAAGCCTATTTTTTATTAACTCTAGTCAAAGTATTTCCAAAACCATCATATATGGAATGCTTATTGTGCAAAAAATATATCACGTTAATTTTTTTATCTAATTTGAATCTGATTACTTTTTTTAAAATACAACATCAGTTTTTTAAAAATTATATTTTTATTTAATATCTTTTATTAACTCTAATGAAAAGATTTCTCATCTTACCAGCTTGCAATTGTTATATCTTATTAGTTTTGCTTGCAATTTGTTATTAACGTCTTTCAATTATCTTCAATAAATTTTAATTAATTTCAAATAATTTATTTTTAAAATTTCAATTAATTTGAAGTATTATTATTTTTTGCTTTCAACTAATTTGTATTAATTTAGTTTCATTTTCATTTTTTGTTTTAATAAAAACAGTACAAATTATATTTTTCTGGTGAGGACACGTGGTAAGGGACAAGTGACAACCTCTCCTTGTTTAAGTGGTAGCTTTGTACAGTATTATTTATAGATAGATAGATTTATAGATTTTCTAAAATCTCGCTTTTCAAAGCTAGGAGACAGTGTAGCCGTTTTATTTTGAGCCCAGTAGTAAATATTGGATTAACACAGTTACTGGGGGATGATGGGCTTTGGTAATGGGGTTGAGATTGGGCTTTCCTTGAATAATGACTGAAGTGAAGCATAAGAAAACCAGGCCTTTTCCCAACAAAAAAGTTCGCAAATACGCATAAGAAAAGAGATGGTTCCTCAGTGAAAAGGGCTGAAAGAAAATTTTGAAAAAGATGCATAAAAATGGGGGAAGGGTGGAAGCCCGTAGAGAGAGTGGAAAAGGGCTGAAACAATAAACCAAAAAAGCTATGGAAATTCCAACAACATGTTAAGGGTGGGGAGAAGAGGAAGGGTGTTTTGGGAAAGAAATTAATAAAATTGGGGGATGGGAGGTAAGAATAATAAATGATGGGGTATGAAAAACAGATGCCTGATTATAATAACCAAAAATAGAAGCTTGGCTCCTTCAATTTCTTACGAAAAGTTTTTTTTTTTTTAATGTTCTCATTTTTTTCGGAATCTACTGTTTTTCTTTATCGGAGATCAAAATTACACAATCGTAATTTCTGAGAGATTAAAATTGCATAAACATAATAACTGGGGGGCCAAAAGTACAATTAAATCTTTTTTATTTGTATTCTTTTAGCAAACATCATATGATATAAAATTAGTAAATTACCAAAACATGTTTTTTCTGAAATTGTAAAAAAGAAATTTGGCTTTTTGACAACCGAATAAAAATTAATTCATTTGATAGTAGCTTTTGTGATTCATTTTGAAAATTTTGAATTTCTTAAAAATATTTTGTTCTTGCATTTAATGTTTTTTAACTTATAAACTTAAGAAAATATCATCCCAAACCTAGTATAAGGATCAAACTCTTGATGTCTTATTTTATTTATAGTGCCTTTAATGTCATTTTATGAATCATCACTCCTAAAAAGTTAAATCAGTACTTTTATATTAAACGTGAGACATTTTTCTCAAGCATTCTTTTCAAAGGACTATGTACGGGTGGGCACAGGTCGGTTTCGGGCTGAAAAAACCCAAACCGACAAAAATCGAAGAAGCCAAATCATCACCCATTTTCGCGTGTAGCTTGTGCGGTTTGCTCGGTTAGTCTGTTGGATTGGGTGACAAGTGGTTCAGGTGAATTTGCACGGGTTTGCACCACCATAAATATTTACGCTGCGGCTGGGAAAGAAGAGAAGTGTCGTGGCTAGGAGAGAAGAGAAAAGAAGAAGTGTTGCGGCTGGGAGAGAGAGAGAGAGAGAATAAACGCCGCCACTGGAAAGAAGAGAAGAAGCACCGCTCTGGGAGAAAAGAGAAGAAGCGCCGCCCCGAGAGAGTAGAGTAGAGGCGTCGCCGTCGTGGGAGAGAAGACAAGAGGCGCCGTCGCCGCCCCCTGGGAGAGAAGACAAGTGAGACAGTAAGTTACTAGAGTTAGGGTTGAAGAGTGATTATTATGGTTTTTTTTCCCACTTGGGCTTATGGTCCATACGTTTTCTATTTCATTTGAGTTTTATTTTTTAGGGTTTTTTTTTTCCCACTTGGGCTTTAAAAAATTTATATATACAATTTTTATATTATATTATTTATAGAATATTTAATGGAATATTTTCAAATTATTCTATTTTATACCTCACAATCCGAAAGAATTCAAATTACTAAATGAATTAATGTATAATTAGAATTTAATCTAATGGTTAATTCGAATTTTTTTTTTTGTAATAAATAGTATGAGCAATTTCTATTTGGGCCGCTGTAGAGGAAGGCCCAGTTGTTTTCCAAACCTAATCTAAACCTAAAAATAAGGTGCACCCAAATGGCAGTCGCTACCCTATCTTCCAAACACATCATCTTCTCCATTTTGCTTCTACTACCTTTCCATGGCTTCACCTTCCATCTCTTTCTCTCTGGTCGGTCGGATACGGCCGGGAATGAAATTATTTTGCCACACCCGAAGCCGACCAAGCAAAGCAGTATGAGATCGGTGCTTCAACCCGACAACTAGGTCGGTAGAAGTTGTCCAGTCCTAGGGTTACATGACTTAATGTAAATCAAATATATGTTTTCTGTTTTTTGATATATTTTCAAATACGCTTATTTACAACATTATTCATCGTGCCGTAAAAAAACACATTATTCATCGTTTGTATTATTTTAATTAAATGTATTACATAATCATTCCAATTAGAGTGCGTTTAAATAAATAACTTAATTAAGCGCTTCTTTAATGAGTTTTTTTTTCAAATAAACAAAAAAATAACTTATTTTCGTAAGCTTATCTTATAAGCTTAATGAAATAAGCTAAAAAAAACTTACAGAAATATCATAAGCTATTTTTATAAATTATTTATATAAATTTATTTTCATAAATTATTCTCATAATAGCAAATAAACTCTTTACAAATTCTGCCAAATTTATCCTTGGCGCATTAATTATTAATATGTGAACACATCAATTTGGCATATTCTTCAATCACACGTGTCAATTAATTGGTTTTATCTTTTGTTATTGATTGCTTTTTCCCATAAGAGCAAATCTGGTCATGTTATAAGCTTTTATTACTTTCAAAATAACAAATCCTCATATGTTAAGGCTCCAACATTTTTATTACTCTAATTCGACATATCTAATCCAACATATTTGATTGTATTACTTTCTTCTATCTTCTACCTCTAATATATTAAATTATGATCTGACTCTAACTTTTTATTACTCCAAAAATAATAGATCTCAATATAGTTGGGATCCAAAATTAATACATGCAATTTGTTACAAAATCCGACCAATCTATAAACTTTATAATTCTTCGTAAATTTTTTTAAAATATTAAAGGGTTTAATTGTTATGTACTGTCAGTATAAAGTTTTTATACTATTAATCAATCAGAAATCATGGAATGAATGACTTTTAAGGTTGTTATAATAAGAGTCAAATATTTTAACTTATTAGTGTGTACCCGTGTGATGCACAGTGATATAGTTTATTTCATTTGTATATTAAAAATATAAATTGATAAATATAAACAATTACTTGTAAAAAAATTTTATGTAGAAATATTATTCAACCTCCGAAATTCAGAACTACATTGCCAATTTAACTTTATAAAAAACATTCTACTACAAAAAAATTCTTGCAATAATCATTGTGACTGTTCAATATCAAGCGTTAAACGGAGACTAAACCCAAATCATGCATATTGATGTAAGATTTCGACCCCATATAATATAAACATAAATTTTAAATATTTAAATATTACATAATTGTAATCAGATAAATTTTTTTTTAAGCAAATGATCAATTTATTACAATAAATTATATAGATAGAATATATATGCAATGATCACAAACCATTTTACGAATCTTCTAATTTTTTTTTAAATTCACTTAATGTCCTCTTAACCAAGAGTTGTATCTTTTTTTATTCCATGTCTTTTGTTTGTTGCCTTCTTGAATGTACTAGAACAATTCACTTAATGCTTGCTCAACTAAGAGTTGTTTCCTTTTTATTCCATGTCTTTATTTTCTACATTTTCCAATGCATTGAAATAATGTTCTAATTCAATAACTCAACCTATTTTTTGATACCTTCCATTTCATGTCTTTATTGAATTGAATATTTCCATTTCGGAATTTCATTTAAGAAGATTGTCTTAGAAGAATATTTGAATCTGATGATGACACATGTTAAATGTTTAAGCATATTAATGTAAGATTTTTTACCCTGTATAATATAAAAATAAATACAAATATTTAAATATTAGATAGTGGTATATATATAAAAAATATTTTAAGCATATGGTCAATTTATTACTATAAATTATAGAGGTAGACATATACGTACATGCAATAAATGCAAAACTATTTTACAGATCATCTCATTGGTTGACAGTGTAAAAAATCTTTACATTGTCAGTACATACTAATTAAATTCAACATTAAATATTATTAAATAAAACCGTTTCAATTTATAATACTTTATATATGTATATTATGCTAAAGTATAACTTACACAAATTAAAATATTTAACTAATAAATTATAATTAAATACATATTAAAATTGGAAAAAAAAAGGTATGTTGCACTGGTTACAGATTGATTTGTTTTGTAAAGGAAAATGAAAGATCTTGTACCTCTAACAAACTAAAACCATCAAAAGTTGGGTAAAAGAAAGTTAGCACTTTATAGATCTAAAGCAAGATGTTTGCTTTGTTTTTAATTTATTATTTTCATTTTCTCTTTTCATTAATAATTATAAAAACATCACATTATTTTCATTTTGTTTTCAGTTTCAAAGATTTGAATAGAAAACAGTGAAAATAAATTATATCACTAATATAAACTATCCTGCAAAAATTGATGTCTCTTACCATAACCCTACTATAATAATCCCAAGTTACCCTTCTATCAATTCCCTTTCATAGATGATCCGCTAATAACACTAACCACACTTCATCAAGAAGATGGCAAAATTATTTAACAATTCCATGTAAATTACAAGTATGACGATGAGCCTTTTCCTCTTTGTATGGGCCTTTTAAAGAGCATATAATGAAGATATATAAAGCATGTAACAAGAGAGAGCACAACAGGCCAAGTTTTAAGCAAAACAGATAGCAGCGGCAATATGACATAAACATCCATGATCAAAGTTTTGTGGTTGAGAGAAATGGCAGTGGAAAGACGAAGTAGTGGACAAGTGAAGCTTTGGAGAGATGAAGCATTGTAGAGGCTAAGGGCAAAAATAGAAAAGGCAAAGAGTCGGTGGAGAGGAGAAGTTTCAGGTATGTTACCGTCTTTTCAACTAATTAAAACTTTTCCAAAAACACAAGAAAGTAGTAATCCCAACCTCCTGATGAGATCGCTTTTAGGGGAAACATAGAAAAAAATTATTCATACGATTGTAAGTTTCGTGAAAATATGTATTTAAAAATAACATATCAAATATGAAAATTTAAGATTTCCAATATTTTTGGGGAAAAAATTCCACCCCTTAGCTGTATGGAATGTAAAATTTATTTGATCGATATTGTTGTAAGGGATGAGAGATTTGTTTATACGAATGTAAACCATGTTTTAATTATATTTATTTTTAGCTATTGATCTTATTTTTATTCAAAGGTAATTATAATTTTAACTTTACTAATAATTAAATCAAACTGTTGAATAGATATATGATCAATGACTAAAAACAAGCTAAGTTTAAAAATAGATTACATCCATATAAATTGATCCCATAAGGTTTTGTATGGGGTCATTTATTAGGTCTTGCGCGCTTTCGTACTGATAATAATAATAAGATTAAAGTAATATTTTGATCCCTATAGATGATACCGATTCTTTATTTAGTCTCTATACTTAAAAAGTTATTAAAAATATTCTCATACGTGCAATCGTTACCCATTTGGTCCCTTCCGTTATGATATCATCTCTAATGATCCGTTAACTATTACATATAGGGACTAAATGAAGAATTTGTGTCACGTGTAGAGACCAAATTATTACTTTAACCTAAATTATTGAGTCCCTCTACGTGACACAAATTCTTCATTTAGTCCCTATATATAGTAATTAACGGATCATTGGAAATGACAATATAACGGGAGGGACCAAATGAATAACGATTATATGTACGAGGACATTTTTAATAATCTTTTACATATAAGCACTAAATGAAGAATCGATATTATCGATTGGACCAAAATATTACTTTATAATAATAATAATAGAACATTCGTCTCAGTGCACAGCGGCAATTTATGAGAGCACAATTGCTCGTGATTCAAACACAGAGATCGTACTCTCACCCTACTTGGATATGTAGTTGTTCTCCAATTGCTATTAACCAATCATCATATAAAAAAACCACTTGGCTAAATCCGAGTAGCAATATTGCACAATACTTCATTCCTATAAAAATAAGACACTTTTTTTTATTGTTATATAAGAAATAAGAATACACTCAACTCTTATATTTGTTTTATAATAAACAAAGCCAAATTTAAATGTTTATGGAAATGGTACGATTAGAGCACCACGGACGGTTTTAATTTATGCTTATGCACAGAAAAATGCCACACGGTTTCATAAGGGTTAAAACTTAAAAGACAAGGAAAAGCACGAGATTGTCATTAACCCCTTTTATTATTATTATCTTATGTTTAAGGTTATGTTATGGTAGCATTTACTTATTATTATGAGTTGAGACATAGTTGCATTGGTTTTCAATCATTGCGGAAGGGCAGAGAAGTGTTGAAAAATTCATCAAAAAAAAAGAAGTGTTGAAAGAAAAGCTTCCCAATCAATCAAGACCGTTGATCATGATCTCCGGCGTTGCTAGACCTCGCAGCTCCGTCGCACAATAACGACGATCTCGATCGCACTGTTTATTTCTCCTTGGATTGAACAACAGCAACCCATATATCATGGAAACGGAACCATCCAACAACGCCACCACTGAAGACAATGGGTTTTCGAATCAAAAGGCTCCTTTCACCTTCAGCAGCACCACCACCCCTTCCCCTTCCGTTTCACGACCCCTTTCCAGGCCCAGATTCGTCAAGCTTCGCAAGCCCAACAATGCTCCCTCTTTCAATTTCAACAATCCCTTTCTTCAACCTGCAAATGCCACCGCAACTCTCCTCCCCGATTCTCCTTCCAATTCCGATTTCATCAACGATCAAATGAAGACTCTCAAAATTGGGAATGTAACCGAGACTCTCAAATCCAAACACAACAACGCTTCTTCTTCCTTTGTTGACGAAAACTTGGTTTCGAAGCTTCCCGAAGATATGATGAGCAAGTTGAAGATTGAAACCAAAGAAATCGAATCGGAGCTTGGAAACGAGTTCCAAAAGAAACTGAGCATTGAGCAGGTTGGAATTGATGCAGTTGCTGCTGACAACTCAGCAAATGCGGTTATCTCCCAAATGAAGAATCTCAATGTGAATGTCTCTTTAGGTAATACAACAACTCATACTCATACTACTACTAATGATAATGTTGACAAGAGTGAGGTTGATGCAATCAACTTTGGAAAAGGAACAGACCCTATTTTGTTGAGGAAAATGGACAAGTTAAACCTAGTTAACCAGAACGAGGACTCCTCTATTGAATCAAATTTATGCAATCCTTCAAGTGATGGTCAAGTTGCTTCACAAAAACTCAAGGAAGATAGTGGAATGTCCCGAACTGCATCATCATCTATGTTCTTTCAACCTGTGGGGAGTGCCTTTGGAGTTACCAAGAGAGATGAATTTGTCTTTACAGGGAAACAAGATACTCCAGGCTCATCTTTTGTTGAGTTTAAAACTCCGGTGCCGCCGAAAACTAATCTGTTCGGAGGTGTTGATGAGAAATTGAAATCTACCTCGGCCTGGCCGTGGCATGGACAGGGTTTTGTTTTGAAGGAAAGTGTTTCCCGAGAAGAACTGCAGGGCTCTTCGGAGACTTGTTCACCAATGGATGTGTCTCCATATCAGGAAAAACTTGCTGAAAACCATAGCTCAAGGGAAAATTCTGTGACATCCAATGAGTCATTTAGTGTTGATAACAACTCTGTAGCTAATGATTCACTAGGAACAACTTCTGTTGATCCCCTTGATGAAGCTCTTGTTGTGGCAACAGAGTGCTTGAATATAAATGGGGGTGATGTTCCATCTGGAGAATCAAAAGAGGAAACTTCAGAGGGTCATATAGGTGAAAATATTTGTGTTGAAGACTCCAAGTACGAGTCTATTTCTGGGGTTGAAACTGAAAGCTTTAAGTCTGCTGATGATGAAGTGGACATGACAACAAGTAATGCGGCTGGTAAATCAGCAGAAACTGAAGCCCCTGATAGTGATAGAATGTTGCATCATGCTTCTGCTTTGAGTTCAAGTAATGTAAGTGGGTCTGCATTCACATTTGCTGCTTCTTCTTCGGCTGAAGCTCAATCATCTAGCCCGAAACGCCATCAAAAGAAGAAAAATTGGGTAAATGTTAGTCATGATACTTACAACTACACTCCAAACATAAAGGTTCCTTATTCATCATCATCCGTCGCGTTTTCTCCATTTTCTGGAACTTCATCGCTTTTCACATCAGGGCAAAGTCTGAAACCCAAAGTGTCCTCTCCTCAACCCACAACAAGGGATTCTGAGGTGAATAAAGAGCAGGGGACAAAGGAGGCCTCTGCTTATATTTCTGCTGCGTCCATTGCTGCACAGGAAGCCTGTGAAAAGTGGCGGCTCCGGTGAGTATCTGTTTTGATAGTTCTCTTACTATATTTGCAGTCCCTTGATATGTACCTTTATGCTGTGTTACAAGGCCTGGGTTTTTACAATTATTCTAATCTGTGTAATGAAAATAGAGTACAATTTACACATGTTTATTGTGAAGATACTGAAATGGGACTTGCTCAATAAAATAACTTTAACACTGCTCCTTAGATTTTGGCATAATGCTTTACAATACATTTCAACTGTTATTACTTATTCACAATACTGAATATGCTTTATATCAGAGGAAACCAAGCCTATAAAAATGGGGATTTGTCTATGGCCGAGAATTCTTACAAACAAGGAATTAGTTGCATATATAAAGAAGAAGCATCTCAGAGCTGTCTTAGGGCTGTGCTGCTATGTTATAGCAACCTTGCTGCCACACACATGTCTCTTGGTAGGATGAGGGATGCACTAGAAGATTGTATGATGGCTGCTGAAATAGATCCAAATTTCCTCAGGGTGCAACTTAGAGCTGCAAAGTGAGTTTCTATTTTTGCTTCTATTATTTTTGTGCATGGTGATTTAAGTTGTATGAATTTTAATTTTAATGTAGGACAACAGAAGTCTTAGGATATAACAGAACAAAGTTAGGGTTTTCTTGGGTAGAAATTTGGTGCATGTAAGGGTTGTTGGGCGTAATTGAAGGTAAGGGTGAGTGTGCAGGCACCTAAATTTTTTAGTGCTATGAACATTACCAATGGGACTAATTCATGTTGTAGAAAAAGAGCAGATCTAAACAGGGATCTTATCTCTATGAATACATAAGTGTCCAGTGCCTTATGCCTGAGTGTTATTTATTATATGGAGACACGTACGTGTTATTTATACTGTAAGACTCCACAATCCCACATTGAGATTTTATTGTTTTAAGTCCGATCAAATAGAATAGTTATGTAATTATTGTAATTGTATGATTATTAGGACAAATTCTACTATTAGGATAGATCTCAAATTCTTTTGCCTTAGATTTAGCTGTATTCTAGGCAAGTAGTTATTTGCATGGGTCTATATAATGTAAAGACACTCTGTACAGATAATTATCAGAAATAATATTCAGTTTTTTTTTTTTAATTTCAAGTATTTATAATATGGAAATACGTAAGTGCCTAGGATTTTGCAAGCTCACACATTCATGTATATAAATACATCGTATGTGTCAACATGCATAGTTTTAAATAGAGATAGATTATTGTATCCCTGAAGTCCTTTTATTTTCATTCTTGTTTAAGTTGTTACCTTGCTCTGGGGGAAGTTGGAGGTGCATCACAATATTTCAAAAGGTGCTTGCAATCAGGAACTGATGTTTGTGTAGATCGAAAAATTGCTGTGGAGGCCTCCGATGGCTTACAAAAGGCACAGGTTTGATTATTAACTCTCTGTAATCTTCTTCTCTTTATCTTAATGAATTTCTTTTGGTTAAAGATTATTTTTTTGGGGTTAGAGATTTTTAATTAGCTACAGGTTGCATGTACAAGGAGTTAATGTTGGAAACCTGTTAGATTCAAGTATTTGATATTTAAATTATATTACCCTTCAATGGGAACACTTTTACAAGGGTTTAAAGTGCGTTTAGTCATTTTTTAGTAGAAGTTAATTTTTAACATTTATTTCAACTTGCCATTTTGGGCATGATGAAGAGTTTGTTGTTACTTAGGGTATTTTAAGGTTTTTTGCTTTTATTTCTGGAAATGTGTTTTTACAAATATTGGAAATATTCCTATCATGATTCAAGTGTTAAAATATTTTGTCAAATTGGAGACATGCAAATATAGATAGGTCATAGGTGTGTGTGAGAGAGATAGATAGAGAGTTTTTATATTGCTGTTGTTTTGTGCTATCACATTCTATTAGTTTATGTACGTGCTAATTTTGCTTATCCTTCTTCATTCTCCATCGCAAGATTTCAAGGTTTTTTATTTTATCGTTTTTGAACTTGATGTGGTGTAAAGGTCTGTCCCCCTCTTCTTGAACTGATTAGTGTTTTTGATGGATGGCAGAAAGTATCGGATTTCATCAACCATTCTGCTGAGCTTTTGCGAAGAAGAACATCCTCTGACGTAGAGAGGGCACTCGAACATATCAGTGAGGCATTGATGATAAGTTCATACTCTGAAAAATTGCTTGAAATGAAAGCAGAGGCTCTTTTAATGGTCAGTTCCTCTTTCTTATAATATGCTAGAATTTTACTAAAGTTAAGATTATGTCAAAAATCAGCATAAGGTTATTTGTGCATTAATTTATACCAATTGAGTCTGTGTTGGATAACTTCTGCTTCAAATATCAGCTGTGTAGATATGAGGAGGTCATTCAGCTGTGTGACGAGACCCTCGATTCTGCTGAGAAGAATTCTTATCCACTGGATGCTGGTTGCCAAGTCACAGATCTGGATAATTCACAACTCTTAAAAAGCTTCTACTTCAGAGTATGGCGGTGCTCAATGATGCTTAAAGCGTTCCTTCACCTAGGAAAGCTTGAAGAAGGTCTTTCTTTGCTAGAGCAACAAGAGGAAAAGGTGTCTTCGTTAAACAAGTAAGTATTAATAATCTCTGTCCCATTCAGCCTCATCTCCCCCCTCCTCAAGGGAACATTGAAAACAGGCAAAGAAAAATGAATATGTTTGACAGCGATAATGGTCTTTTTTATCACCAGCTTTGATACTTTGCCTGCAGGAGCGGAAGCAAGGTTTTGGACTCACTCATACCACTAGCATTCACTGTACGTGAGCTCTTGTGTCATAAGGTTAGCTTATACCGTGTTTCATGATATCTTTCTGATGATTATTTATATTATCTTCCTTGTTTGATTAACAGTCGCTCTGCATGTATGCTACTATACTTGTGTTTGAATTTGTAGATAGAAATAGAGAGAGGGAGAAAGTTGATGTGAACTATAGAATGGGATTAACTAACTTCTAATTTGTTTTGTTAGGCTCCCTGTGTGTGTATTTATGAAGAATTCATTGTTTCTTATTGATTCAAAACATATGATAACCCAATGGGTTATATATACTCCTAGATAATAAATGCACACCTATTTACCTGAATTTTTTTTGAGTTAATTCCTATGCAATAATAACTCTTAACTATTTCCTAGCAGAAGAGTCCCAATGCAATTTAATACAACTGAACACAACTTTTCATATCGACTGTGCATCGTCCACTGAGGAACGAAGTTCCACACTCCCCCTCAAGTTGGGTTGTAGATGCTGAACATTCCCAACTTGTTGCTCAGTTCCTCAAAGTTGATCCTTGCTCAATTTTTTCTGTAATGAAATGATGATCGATCTCAATATTGTTTCTCCTGTCATGATGAACCGGATTCTTGGCTTTGCTTATGGTGGCTTGATTGTCACAAAATATCTGGATGGGGCTCTTCTCATTTATTCTTAGCTCTTCAAAGCAGTCTCCTTATCCACATACCTTCACAAATTCCTAGAGCAAGAGCTTGAAGTTCTACCTCAACATTACTTCTTGAAACCATTGATTGTTTCTTGCTCCTCCATGTTACAAGATTTCCCCACACATAGGAGCAATATCCTGATGTTGAAGGCCTATCCAATAAATTTCATGCCTAGTCAGCACCTAAGTAGATTTCAACCGTTACATTCTTTCTAAATAACAGTCCTCTTCTTGGTGTCATTTTGAGATTTCTCAAGATTCTGTACAGGGCCTCCATATGTTCTTTTGTTGGATTGTTCATAAGTTGAAACATTGATAGATCCTGGACATTATCGAAGGTTGGTAGGAAAATTGAATTACCTCACTGTAACAAGACCTGATATCTCTTTTGCTGTGAGCGTGATCAGTCGGTTTCTTGATTCTCCATGTGACTCTCACCGGGATGTTGTTATTTGAATACTCCAATACATTAAAGGAGCACCATGAAGAGGCTAATTGTATGAAGATAAAGGGCATGTGGAGATTTGTGGTTATCCAGATGTTGATTGGGTAGGTTCTCCCTCAGATAGACGTTTTACTTCGGGTTACTATGTCTTTCTAGGAGGAAATATGATATCTTGGAAAAGCAAGAAGCAAATCATAGTTGTCAGGTCAAGCGCAGAAGCTGAGTATCGAGTTATGGCCACTACAACTTGTGAACTCGTGGTTAAAGTAATTACTTAAAGAGTTGAAAGTTTGTGAACCACAACCAATGAAGCTTGTATGTGTCAATCCGGTTACACTACATATATCTTTGAGTCCGATCTTTCATGAGGGAACTAAGCACATTGATATTGATTGCCAATTTGTTGGAAGAAAATTGAGTCTGGAGAGATTGCTACCACATTTGTGAATTCGAAAGACCAACTTGCACACATTTTCACTAAAGCTCTTAGAGGTCCTTGTGTCAACTATATATGCAACAAGCTTGGTGTCATATGCACCAGCTTGAGGGGGAGATTATATATATATATATATATATATATATATATATATATATATATATATATATATATATATATATGACAGAATCAGTTGGGATTAATTAGGGGCAATCTAAGGATTTATTCTTTTATTAGATTAGGATTGTATATCATTGTAATTAATGCAGAGTCTATTATATAATGAATCCTTGTGTGATCAGTTGAAAAATACACAATTCAGCCTATTTGCCTTATTTTCAAGTGTATTCTAAGAATTTCTCATTAGTTTTATTCATCCTGTCCTTTTCCTGTAACATGAAAATTGATTTGTTTTAGGATTGATGTAAATGTATTCACATGTAGACTGCAGGGAATGAAGCATTTCAGGCAGGAAGGTCTGCAGAAGCTGTTGAACATTATACTTCTGCTTTATCATGTAATGTGGAGTCTCGTCCGTTTGCAGCTGTCTGTTATTGTAATCGTGCTGCTGCATATAAAGCATTAGGTCAAATAACTGATGCTATTGCTGATTGTAGTCTGGCTATAGCTCTTGATGGAAATTATTTGAAGGTTTCTCTCTTCAACTGAAACTTCTTTTTGTTTTTTTTTGGGATGTTATAATTGAATAACATGAGGAGAACCTGACACAGGATAAAAATCCCTAGGATTAAAATGTAGCACACGAGAAATAGGGAGAGAAGGAATCCGTGAACTAGTCAAGAGATCTGCTACACAGCCAATAGAGAGCTTTATTCACGTTAACAACTAGAAAAAAACTTTTGTCATCAAGGAAAATCTGAGGTGTCCCTGTTACAGGCTTACAGCTATTATATTTATACCCCTTTTATGGCTTAGAAATACTAACTAAAAACAAATTGTAATGCTTAGAATAGATATAATCGTAGCCATCTAAATTAACTTGAATGAAAAGAAAGTAGAAGACAAAAAAAATATAATAATGCTGCTACACTACCCAGGCTACAGTAGCATGCAGTACTGATCTACAATAGCCCAAACAGCAACCTAACATTTAATTAAACAGTTTAAAACCTATAGAGTTTCACTTGTTTGTTATTTTTTATTCTTTACATCCAAAATCAACTCAAGAGACAAATTCTTTGAATTTGATAACCAATAATGATAATTTTAAATGTTTAAACTTGTAGAAGAGAAAATGAAGCAATTTAAATATTGCATTGGCAAGTAGGAATGTTCTGTTAGTTTTTGGATGGATACTTGATGAAGGGACGAATGTTGCATGATTTGAAAAATGAGAGAACTAAATTGAATAAAAAAATGAGGGGACGAAAGTCGCACAAGTGAAAAAGATGAGTGACGAAAAGTGCAATTAAGCCTAGTATAAATACACAAGTGCTGTAAAGGAGGATCATCTTCATCTGATCAGAGATCCACCTAAGGACCTGACCGCTTTAAAGGATAAGTGGCTACAAGAGGATAATTGTCTTCCTGGTATGATTGACTAATGTTAGAAAAATTTGTTCTGCAGGCATGATTAAGGAATTATGGGAGTATGTAGAATTTATCGATTCTGGAAGAGAAAATTCGTCTCGTATTTATAAGGTGCCACAGCATCTTCATCACCCAGAGCACAAGCATACCTCAGTGCAGGATTAATTTAATGAGTCTAAAAGGTTTTTTTGAGGAGTTAAACGGCTTGCATCCTGTCTCTGGATAACAAACAAACATGCACCTGGTTTGAACAGTTGGCTGTGTCTGAGTTTTATGTCTGGTTTTGCGGCCTGCGTTTAGTGCTGCACATGATGATATTCTCACTACCTCAGACACTGTCAGTTATGGTGGACAAGGAGGTTGAGATGGTGTAGGGCTGGATGTAGATCTGGTTATGATGAAGGTAGGAGGGTTCTAGTGAGAATTTTTTTTAAAAAAAAACTGCATAAACCCACAAGCAAGCAAGAAAATTTATCCTATCCCCAAGAAGATTCACTGACTGAAAATTCCTGCATTTCACTCTAACTAAATACGCGTCTGCAACCAGATGGAAATGGGGGACAGCCTAATAGTTGGTAGAGGCAGACCAGGAAAAACTAAAGAGGAAACCATTATAAAGGACCTAGAGCTAACTGATCTTTCTGAAGGCATGGTTTATGATAGAATAGAATGACGTTGTTTGGTCTATGTAGCTGATATCACCTTGTGCAAAAAGGCCTTTGGTTGTTTTTGTTGTTGTTCTTTGGTTTATGATAAATATCGTCCCTCTATTAAAGTTTACGTGAGAAGAAATAAAGGGAAAGGAAGTGGGATCATGGCCCAATTGAGCAAGAGTGAGCTGGTAGAGGAAAATAGGCAGAAGGCCCTTTCTTGTAACTGCCTGACTAGGAGAGCATTCTGTTATTGGAGGGGGATAAATGTAATGATGGGAGCATAGAGGGAAAAGTAAGGAAGAATTGAGTTAAAGTATGGGAGGAGAGAGTTCCCTCAAAGAACCTCTGCCTTTCATATTTTCTGTTTCTGGTACCTAACATTCTACTAAAACAATGGCCTGCTAGAATGATTTGATGTTGATATGGTTCTGAAAGGATTTTTATTGACTGGATTAAGTTTTGTTTTGGTGCAAAAGCATCTTTTCAAAGTACAAACCTTCTTGACTGAAATAATTGTTCAAGTCATATATAGAAACTAGAGATAATCTGTAGCCTATTTTGGTGGGCATTATCCATAATCAGTTGATAGCAGATCCCGATAGATGCCTTTGGGGTTCTTGCAAACTTTCTGCTTTAGAACTTCAAAATTCTCCTATGCTTCCTTCCTGTTTCATCTGTATTATTTATTTATTTATTTATTTTTGCATTTTCAAATATATTTATTTTACATGCCATTAAATAAATTGTTTTATTTAGGATTTTGGTTGCACATTTCTTATATGATAATGTGATAAAAATGATTTCATACTCTTGCAGGCACTTTCTAGACGTGCAACTCTATATGAGATGATCAGAGATTATGCCCAAGCAGCCAGTGATCTTAGGAGACTTGTCTCTCTTCTCAGTAAGGAGGAGGAGGAGGATAATACCAATCATAGACTGTCTGATAGGTCAATTAATTATACTAATGATTTGAAACAAAATCGTATTCGGCTTTCTGAAATAGAGGAGGAAGCCAGAAAGGAGATCCCTCTTGACATGTACCTCATTTTGTAAGTTCTAATTTGCACTTTTTATAATCATAACTTATCTCTGCATACCGGTACCTTGATGAGCGGTCAAACATTTATTAGTTGCTTTCTATACTTGGTGGATTCTGAAACATTGTGAAAACAATCGATCAACAAATGTTCGATAACTTATCAAGGTACTGGTACCCAGGAAAAAATTACGGGGGACTCCAAAAGATTTGTTTTGATGCTATGCCATTTTGTAACTGTCATCATTCTGTGTGCAAGTTATGTTTCAAGTGTAACGGAGAAAGCATCATGCTAAATCCTATCTGTTGCTAATTTAGGGAAATGATATTGTTCATTTAAGGCTATCTGCTGATAGACATTATGATGGCAGGGGAGTTGAACCATCCGTTTCAACATCTGAAATCAAGAAGGCCTATCGGAAAGCTGCACTTAGACATCATCCGGACAAGGTTGTTTGCTTGGTCACTTGGTTTTTGATGCTCATATATTAATCGCTCTTTTAACATTTTATTTTATTCTGTAGGCTGGACAATCTTTGACAAGAAGTGACAATGGAGATGATCAGATATGGAAGATTATTGCTGAAGAAGTACACAGAGATGCTGATAGACTTTTCAAAATAATTGGGGAGGCGTATGCTGTCCTGTCAGACCCTGCCAAGGTATTTTGTGTATTTTCAAATAACAATTTTTGCTAAGAAGCTTGCTCTAAATGGTTTTACTGAAATTTTGGTTTTTGATAAAGCCCAATGGCATTCATTGATCCTTGTAGCCGATCCCACATAGTGGGACAAGGAATTAAGGCAAGTAACAGCTGCAGTGACCTTCACTCAGTTGCTTATCCCTAGCGCATAGGAATTAGAAAAATTGCTTGGCTAAGTTGGGAACGAAGATTTTACAGTTATTCTAAACTGATAGGAAATTGGGAATCAGATCATTGTTTAATTGGATCGCTAACATAATTCCTCCTTCTGGTTACTGGTATTAAGATGATACCAGTACCAGGAAAAAAGTTTGGTAGACAGGGAATCACACACTAACAGAACCGAAAGAAAATACAAGGATAGCACAGACACTTCAAGGTAGGGGTGCTCGTGGCCCGCGCTGGCCTGATTACCTGGCGCGGTCTGAAGCTAATTTGGCCAAGTTGGGATTTTAAAATTAGGGCCAAAGTATTTTTGGGTTGGGTTCAGACCGTTCTTCAGATTGGCCCAACCTGGGCCAATATTATATAATAGGTTAAATTACTCTTTTGGTCCCTTATTTGTTTTAATTTATTCAAGTTGGTCCTTCTATTTTAAGAATGTGCAAGTTGGTCCCTTACTTGCCAAACTTTAAGCAATTTGGTCCTGTCAGTTAAGTTTCACCGTTAAGTTCCGGATAAATTACTTTTTTGGTCTCTCATTTGTTTGACTTTATTCAACTTGGTCCCTATATTTTATTCAACTCGATCCCTCATTTGTTTTAATTTATTCAACTTGATCCCCTATTTGTTTTAATTTATTCAACTTATGGTCAAACTTAACGGAAAGGATCAAATTGTTTATCATTTGGCAAGTAAAGGACCAACTTGAACATTTTTAAAATAGAGAGACCAAATTGAATAAATTAAAACAAATGAGGGACCAAAAGAGTAATTTAGCCTATATAATATATTGGAATTTATAATTTTATGATAATTAATAACAAATTATAAGACTTCTTGACTCTTTTTTTTTTTTTTTTTTTGACTAAACTTCTTGACTTGAATAAATACTTTTTGAATTGATATAATTTGTTTCAAAATATATATTGTTAAACATCCTTTACTTTTTGTTTCATACTTTTAAATTTTGATGAGTTAGGTATAATATTCAAATTTGTACATTTATCTAAATGTTGGATTGGCCCGATCTCGGCCAAGTCACTAATTGGGCCATAATTAGATTGGGTCTGTGACTTGAAAATCAGTCTGGTGAAAATATCCTAGCCCGTGGGCGTACTTTGGGGGGTCTACCTCCTCCCTTTCCAAACCTCACTCAGATCTTGCTTTCCTTCCACTTCTCACTCCTCTCTTATTCTAACTGCCTGACTGAATACCCTACTTCTTATTCCCCTTCCCCTTGCCATGTGGGCAGGTGGTTACATTCTCAGCCCATCCCTTTCCCTCACATTCCTCACTTGGTCCCTCAAGGTCCAGTATATAGGGGTGCCTAGCATAAACATTGTTTACATTGAAATACCAATGATGCAAATTTAATACATTTCCTTGCTTGGTCACTAGTATCAAATTGCTTACATTTCTAATTTCTGGCCAAAGACCAAATTGCTTACTGTAAGATCTTGTATGAAAAAAGGCAGTTTGGTATCTTTTTTGTGAACGGTTTTTAATATACAAGAGCTGTGAAATCATCAAATGATAAACATCAATAGATGAGAAAAATTTAGGACAGGCCGACTGCTTTGCTTCTTTATTTACGACAGAACATACTATGTGTGTATATTTTAACAAATGAGAAAATCAACCAAGTTGCAGGGCTCTAGGATTTTCTTTAAGATTTGAGCATATTATGTTGTGTATTCATTTGGTCATTGCTCCATTTTTGCAGCGGGCAAGATATGATGCAGAAGAAGAAATGAGGAATTCCCAAAAGAGACGCCATGGACCAATGGCTAGAAATAATGTGGATAACCAATATAATAGCCCATTTGAACAAAGCAGCAGGAGACAGTGGAGAGACTCTGTTTGGAGATCATCATATGGTAATTCATCTTCTCGAGGTTCAGTGCCTGGCCGATCAAGTTGGAAATGAGAAAATCTGAGTGGAATGTTAATCCGGCTAGAATCTGGGTGCAGTTTTTTATCTCATTGAATGCGGCCAAGTTAGGTCGTGTCTTTTATCTGCTTTATTTGGCCTGCCAAATTTATCCATTTTGGTAAGTTCAGTGCTGCATTTATTCAGCTGCTATGCGGCTTCAGTCTTATGAGTTGGACGAGAGCCAGCATGTACACAAATCTGTGATGGATGACAAAGCAGTTGGAGAAGCTAGGCGGGTTGCTTTGGGGGATAGAAATTTTCTTTTGGCAAGAGCTATAGAGAACATGATTGCATTCTATGAGCATTTCTCTTACCGCTGACCAGTACGCAAGGACTTGGCATTTTAGCTTGGCTGATAACCCAGCCCATGAAAGGGAAGCTTGAAATTTTGGCTTATGGTTGACTGAGGTCTGATTTTTTGAGATATGTAAATTTTATAGACACTTACGAAAATATCGATATTGAATTTGAGATGTACAGTCGAAGTTAAATTATAATACCACGTCAAAGATTGTAATTACAAAAACACCAGTTGCAGTTGTGCCTATGCAAGCAAAGGAAGTGTGCGTTTTCTTCCCGGCCAACATGAAGTCAAATTAAAATCTCTGTTCCACTTGCGAGTTAAAAGTATTCCATCCTCTCATTCAATGATTCAAAAAAAGAAGCCAAAATGGTAAGAGTTGGAACTCATAGTAAAAGGAGTGTTTAGGATTAGAATTTTAAAAGACTATTTTGACATAAAAAAGTCTTATAGATTTTAATGGATTATATAAGAATGTAATGATTTATAAGATTTTTTTAAAGATTTTTATAATCAAGATTTTATTGTTTGGATTTTAATGGATTTATATCATAAGAATTTATAAGATTTGAAAGGATTATATAGATTTATAAGATTTGAAAGAAACGCGAGAATAAAATTATAATTTATAAATCAGATTCTATTTCTGTAGTGGAGAATAAACACAAATTCTAATTACATTACATAGCAAAATCAATTTTATAGTGGAGAAAACAACATATTCACATGTTTTTGTGAACTTAAAAAAATAAAATCACTTTATTTTTATAATGTCGAAAATATTGTATTCTATACTTTTATTGTTTGTTGATACTTATATATGTTAGTTTTGATGTGTCATTACTTGCAAATCAATTCTCCTCTATACTTAGGTAGCGTTTGACCCAACTTTTTTGAGATTTAAAAGCTATTTTAAAGTTAGTTAAAAATAAGTGTTTTAAGAACATGTTTGGGACAAACTATTTTTCTTGGAAAAAGCTTTTTTTCCCTAAAAAAAAATATTGTTTTGAAATTATTCTACTATGTTTGACAAATTAGCTTCAAGTAAAAAAAAAAATATTTTTTATATAAAAAAGTGGTTTTCAACAAAGTTAAAAATTTTAAGCTTATTTGAAAAAAAAAACTTTTGATTATTTTGAAACTAATCATATTTTCCCATTTTACCTTATATAACTAACTACCAAACAAATATTATTATTCTATACAAACAACCGCATACTTTTTTTGTAATTTATTATATAAAAGTATTTTTTACATCATCCAAACAAAATAGATTATCTTAAAATCGTTTTTTAACAAGTATACCCAAACAAAAACTGATTCTCATTATAATCGATTATTACAATAAATATATAATCGATTATTGAAGTAAATATCTTAAAGTCGCTTTGTTTGTTAATTTATGTTGGGTTGAATGACAAGCATGGGGGAAGAGAGGTGGAGGGAGGGAGGTAGAGGGGGAGAAAGGAGAGAGATAGAAGGAGGGAGGAGAAAGAAATGTGAAATAGGGATGGTAATTTGGACCCTACCCGCTGGGTACCCAGAAAAAATAATTTGTGGGTACGGATGCGGGGCTGGATAATTACTCGCAAACAAGATAGGGTATGGGTGCAGGTACGGATACTCTAATACCCATCCCGTCCCGCACCCGCAGATATAAATATATATATATATATTAATACATATAATTATAATTATATATCAAATTTTGAAAATAAAATTAATGTAACCTACGGTTTCTTAACTATTTTTCTCTTTCAGACTTAATCATCTACTGACCTAAGTACTAACAGAAGCCACTGATGTTCGTTGTGTTATTTTTTCCCTTTTTCTTAGTTAAAGTGCGGGTATGAGTATTAGGTACCCAGAAGATACGGATAAAAGTACTTAAGTTGGTACCCACGCAGGTACGGGTCTGGGTACGGGTATTTTTTTCAAACACAGATATGGGGACGGGTACTATAATACCCTACCCAGACCCTACCCATTGCCATCCCTAATTGTGAAAACATAAGGTGAAGAGAAATAAAAATCGAGAATCCTGAGAAATCTCATGTGTTAGTGTAAGATTTTTTGTTACTAAAAAATAACTAAAAAGTGATACGAAGTCCCACAAAATCCATCTTAGAAAACAATCCATCGAAATCAGGAAGTTTTTGAATACCACAAGACTTTTTATCACTTGCAAAAATTCTTGATTGAATACCACTAGATTTAAATTTTCTCTTTAAAAAATCTCAATAGTCTTGATTGAATATCACAAGACTTATTTAAATTAATTAAAAGTTTTGATTGAATATCACAAAACTTTTTTATCATAAAAGTTTTTTAAAATTCTTTAAAATCTTAATCCAATACATCCCTAGATGAGAAACATTAACTGCACATGATATCAATTTAGTCAATTAATTTACACTAATACCTCTAAAATTTAAAAAAAAAGATTATAAATAAAAACCACTGTTAAATACGTCCAGAGGCTAGTTTATACACCTCTACAATGTTTTCAATATTGCAAACATATTCTTTTGGTACATGACAATTCACGCAATTTTGCAAGGTTGGTGGTTAGATAACAATCTTCTCGGGTCGTAAACATATTTGCTGGAGTACTTACAAAAAATACACGAGATATGGACATACATTGGGGTTGCTTTCTTTAAAGAAAAACAGAAGTTTCACAAGTAGCGCATAAGAAACACTTCCAATATCCGAATCACTAATAGCAAAAAAAAAAAAAAAAAGGTACATAAAAAAGCTATAGCTCATTTTCATTTAGCAAATCCAATTAGATAAATACTGTGCCTTGCTCTTCAGGCCATCTCATACACTGATCCCAAAAGGAATGATCTCTCAAGAACTATACACTTACCCTTGCGGTACAACAGCAAAATTTTACTGAATTTCACTTTTGCTTTGGTATGGGAAGACTCATATATATATTCCTAATCCAAGCTCCTTTGGATCCGTTTCAATCATCCATGGCGACCTGTTTATTTTCAAGAAAGAAGATAAATAGTGTTGGGACTTAATCACTCATGGCTTGTACGCACACACTTTGATTCAGAGAAAGTAGAGAGTTTATTCCGAAAAATACTTCAGTGTTTATTTCACATCATTATGCATTTACAATTGCTTCTTATATAGGCTAGTCCCACAGTGCTCACACTAGCAGCTATAGCCTTAACAACTAACCAACTAACTAAACCTCTAACAACTATAACAGAAATACCTAACTAACAAGTGTATATACTTGGATTACAATACAACATTATAACAAATAGCAAAGAAAACAGAATGAATAAAAAATTCCAAAGGAAGTCACCAGTAATACAGAACGGCAGCACTAAGGTTAGAAAGTTTACTTGTTCATTACAAAATTAAACGTTCCCTGGCTAGCACGCCTGAGAAGAACTTCTCTTGCTTCAATTGCAAGTCCTTGAGGCTGCATTGTAGAATTCGATGAAATAGTTATAGCACTAGAAAAAAATGTGTTTGTCAAAATGTTTAATATTACTCCTTTGAATTGTACCCAAAAGGAAAAAATGAAAATTAGATACCCATACCTCTTCAGGAAACCAAACCCCAGGCTGCGTACTTCCTTCAAGAATTGCAAGTGCAAATGCAGCTGTTGCTATTCCTACAGATCTGAAAAATGTGCATGCTGCCTTCATCACAATCATAACTAACAAAGAACCCTCTTTATAAAAAAAACTAATAAAGAACCCTATGTACTGGCGTATGCCTCATTCTTTGACATATTGCATAAATAAAGAAAGCATGTGCTTCATCTTTTTTAATCTTTCTATTTCCTCTTAATATTATTTTTTATTAAATCAATAACTAAAGAAAGCATTAATTATCATTCATTCAACAACAATAACAACCAAGCCTTTTTCCATTAAGTGGGGCCGGCTACATAGATGAAACGACGTTATAATATCCTATCGTAAATCATGTCTATAGACAAGCCATTTAAAACTAAATCCTAATCATCATTCATTCACTAACACAAATTATTCAAGTGGAGACAAATATATCACAATCGAAGACATTAAGCATCTAAATTGAATCCATGCAATCAAACAACGTTTAATATTTTTCATAGATAAATTAAATCCATTAAATAGTACAAAGGTGTTCATTAATTAATGATTAAATACAATTCAATAATAAAAGTTTCACAATAGGTGTTATGTTATATACAATTTATAATTACAATATTAAATATTTCAAAATAATTATCACTTAAAATTATTTACATAATACCAAAAAAATTAAGATGAATTCTTCGGTACCCCAAGGGTAACTTTACCCTGTTTAGGTGGCCTAATCAGATGGTAAGAACCATTTGACTAGACTTACTAACATGGCCTATTTAATTGAGTTGGCACATTCTGGTTGGATAGGGTAACTTTTACCTCAATTATTTGAGGTACCGGAGAAGGCACCAAAAATTAATTGTTTACATATATCATGCATGTGCCTAAAACTAGTTTAAGTATGTTACCCAGAAAATTTCAACCATTAAAAAAGAAAAAGAAAAACTTACACAGAAAGTCTCCTATGACTGAATATGCCAACAGTGTTGCGGCCACTTGAACACTCCAAATCAACCTGTCCAATAGATAAGGAGGTGACATAAATGGTCATGTTTTTAATAGTGTATTTGTGTACTTTATTAAACACCATGACAACAATTCTACGAAATTTAAAAAGGAAAAGATGGTTTAATGAGTCATAGATTAATCCTTTTTATTCCCCTCACCCTCATTGATACACGTTCTCCAGCAATCCCATCAATTGTTCGGACAACAGGATCAAACAACTCAACCAACCTTCCGACCCTATTTCTGTCTCTCAGAAATTCCTGCATGTTTACTCAAAAGACATTTGCATAATAATTAATAACATACGCTTTAATTTTATTTTCACGATGTATTTAAGTTGTTTGTCATTAACATTCCTCTTCCTAATTTTCTTTTTATATTTCCACAGCTTGGTACCAGTTCTTGTATATTAGCAACAGTATTCAAATTGATTAAATTCTAGGTTTATGGTTTTTGACAAACATTGATGCTAAAAAATAAGTACTTCCTATTAACAAGAAACTAGAAGAAAATAACTCTTAACGCTTTTTGAAACAACATTGTAGTTATATGCTAAAAGCATAAATTGTAGTTTGATCGACTTTATACATGTCTATTCAATTTAAATGTTGGAATTTTATTTCTTTGCTATTAACATAAATATAATCAAAATAAACAAATATGGAAATAAAATTAGGCTAGAAAATCCTTTCTTCAGATTTCATTATAAGAATTTCGAGTGCACAACCTCAATTTTTATATAAAATCCTTTCAAACAAACAAAAAAAAAATATTTATGTTATTATTCATTTTATTTACAAAACCTAAGTATTAGAAAAATGCATAACACAAAGCATAGCTCATAAATAGTGTATTAACAAATTATGTGCCAGATAAGATCAGCTTGTATTGATCAAATCAAAGCTTCGAAAAATCAATCAAGCTTCATATAATGCTCAAAAGAAAATTAATGAGATCAAGACAAAAATTATGCTTGACTTTGCTTTCTTCCTTATTTGCATCATTCCATCAAATTTCAGGGGGCCATGCAACTCATAATAAGGATAAAGGATATACTTGATATTTGATGCATAGTAACTTCCGGTAGCATTTCATGATAGAGAAGCCTATCAAAAGCAGTTAAAAACATGTCTTTTTGTTTTCAAAATTAGGATTAACATACATACAAAAACACATGTGAGTGTCCTTTCTTGTAAGCGTATGCCAATTTCTGGGAATTAGCTGATTGTATTGAGAGAATATTTTCATGCATAATTATAGCAATTGCACATATTTGCAGGCAAGCCAACCCAAGTGATTCAAGAGCATACCGGAGGAAGAAGTTTTGTCATAGCTTCCATTCCCCAATTCCAGAAAAATGGTGCTGTTCCAAATCGAGCACTTACAGTTGGCACTCCTAGAATCTCATGAGCACTTCTAACCTCTGGTAAATTCCTGAAAACCATGTATTGAAGTGGAATCCTAATTTCTGAAGAAAGCAAATATATAGGGGTAATTAAACCAATTTGTAATGGACCATATATTGAATCATATATGACTAAAAGAGCACCAAAATCCTGTTGTGGAAGCTAGGTAAAGAAGTAGAAAATGACCTTCACAGAATTCATATTACTACCAATGATATAAAACAGAATCAATGAAGATTTATTATTATTTTGTTTTTGAATCAGGGTTCCAGGGGGTGTTCTGACTTCCAAAGCTTTCTATATATCAAAGAACTTACAATAGATAAACATCTCTTTTGCCAATCCCTTTTCCAAAGTCAATGTTGAGCATCCCACTATATGGCTTCAGTTCGATCTTTTCTCCTAGTTGAACATTCCAGCATCATCATTTAATCCTACAAACAAAATGGTGATTTAATCTAAATAAAATAAAGTAACTGGAAGAAATTCTCTAGACAACAACCTTTGCTATATGCAACTACTTCCTCTCCCAGCAGCAAGAAGCTTGTGGCTAATATGGTTGGACCAGCACCACCAGTTCCAGCTGTGTAGTAGTAGAACCTGAGATGACCATAGCTGCTTATAAGTTGCTAAATCAACATGAAAGCCCATAAAATAAACAAATAAGACTAGGTATTTCTGCCCCTGATTAAATTTATTCCACTCAAACAAATTTTGGACTTCTGATTTTCATTCTTCTTTTTTTTTTTTTTTGCTAAGCTTATTTTGTCTCGAGATTGTGAGAGAAAAAGAAAAGAAAGGCTTCTGCATTAGATTAATGAAAGCTCATCTCCTACATAGCATAATGTAGATTGATGAAAATAGATTTGACTATAGAAATAATTTAACAACACGGAGGAGACCTTAAGGATGTGATGCTAAATTCTCAAGAATCTTGATGTCTAGGCATATCATATCAAGGAATACAACATATGATGATATATCCAACTGGTGAGATAAGTAATTACATATCAAGCACAATAATTTGCATTTAAAAAAATCATAAAATTCTGAGTTAAATAAGATGAAACCGTCATCACCTCAGCCTCTCTGGCTTATCTTTAGTTTCACTTTCTGCAGCACGGACTAGCTCTGCTGCCATGACTACAACAAAATTGTAGGGAGAGTTGGCAATCAGAATACAGCAGATGCAAAAAGACTTCACTCACCATAAATCATGATCTTCCCTTACTGCATAGCATACTAATATATTACTATATTACTGTCAATCAGCGTGCCTCTTGTATACATAGTACCAAGCTGATTTGAGCGATCAGCAATGCTGTTGAAAATCCTTGAATAACCAAAATCCTAAGATAGGTGCCCAACTATGTGCAGGCTTAACTTGAATGAAGCAGTTGAGCTCTTTAGATGTTATTCATCTTAACTCAAGAAAGATCAGGTGCTGTATGCATACAGCAAATATTTTCTTTCTTTCTATGCATAACCACGGAGAGGGAGTCCAGTAGTCTTGGATCCAGCCACACAGTATATACAGCATGGATCAGTCACTAAAATTTACAAATGCCTGTTTTACCTCACACTGTCGATTACGTATAAGAATGGGATAAGCAAACCCAGAAACTATATCAAAATCAACAGCCAATATCATTTTTTACACTCATCTGAAAAAAATCTCTTTCATGGTGACTACTTTTAACATTTGTTATCCAGGTCAGTTTTATATAGATTGGTGAACAAAATGATTGTGGTACTGATTTGGCAACATAAGAACAAAGCATAGAATAGGGAAGCACCATTGCTGACTCCAGGGTATATTCCTGCAGTTGTTATAGCTGGAACATTTGCAGCCAATGCCTTATTCATAAAGGATTTTGCACGCCATGCATGGCTTGTGTCATCACAAACATCAATGTATGCAGTCTGTGCCAAGAAACATAGCAAAAACATAGTTAAGTGAGGGTATATCTAAAGGAAAGAAAGATACATGCATGATGGGCATAAGAAAATAGTGAATCAGAATGGAAAGGATGAAATGTTGAAGATAAAGGGTACGTACGTTGTTATTTATGGCAGCTTCAAGCACACTACAGTTTTCTGACTGTTGGAAAGGCCCAGCAGTATGAACTACAAGATCCGCATCTGCAGAGTGCAGAAGCAATAATCTTAATACTAGGCTTACCTTACAAGACACACTTTATTTACAACAACAACATGGATAATTAATCTGCAGTTCTCTCAGCTATTTTTCTAATTTTCAAATTAAGTTGTTATACTCTAAAAGTTAGTAATTGAATTCCTAAACATAAAAAAATTTGTAATTGAATCTCTCGTAACATCTTTGTTAGGGTTCTCAAAAAGTATACGAACCTATTTGAATTTTCTCAAAAAGTATAAAGACCTATTTCAATTTTTCTATATAGTTCAAGGACCACAAATACACGAGTGAACATGTCACTTAACGGAATCCTAACAAAAACTTAAGGAACCTTAATAGAGATATGTACGAGAGATTCAATTAAAAAAAAATTAGAAGTTCCGGACCAATTACAAACTTTTAAAGTTATTTGAAAATTCCTACCTACAAATTAATTAAACCATTCAATAAGACAACAAATGTTGATTAGTGAGGTAATGCAATTAAATATACTTTTCAAAGCAGTTTGGAGTGAATTAACGTCGTTGATGTCAACATGAGCAAAAACAGAATTGCCTCCAAGTTTTGCAACCAAAGCTTCACCTTTCTCTCTGTCACAAACACCCCAACAATTGAGTTACTTACCATACAATCCAACTTCAACAACTTTTAGAGGCACATGCACTGACCTACCTGTTTCGGCCAGCGACGATGATTCTAAGGTCGGGACAGAGATTGGAGAGGGCAGTGGCGGTGGATCCTCCGACCCGACCCGTTCCGCCGAGGACCAACACTCTTGAGTTGCGGGTCTTCTCCATGTTGGCGCACGCCTTCAAATTCAATGGCGGCCATTTGAAATTCAAAGCCATTGAGAATGAGAAGATGAGTTGAGCAATAGAATTTGTGTTATCAACTTATCAGCTTTTGCTGTTGTTGCAGACATCAAAGCTTACTTTATATACTTGGCATGTTCCCCGCCACTCAAATAGAAACAAATTCATGGGACCGTGAAACATAATTTAATGATAAAATAGGTTGATTGGTCCTATACGTTTTTTTATTTTTTACATCTGTGTTATAAGTTTTATTTTTTTATATTGATCCTACATGTTATGTTCCATTTTTACGTTAATCTTTTCCATCAATTTCGACTTTATGACGTTAGATCAAAAATCACGTGTTGGACTAATGTGATAGCAATGTCAGGTTAAAACTGAAGGCGTTAGGTCGAAATTGATGGAAATGATTAACATGGAAACAAAACATAATATGTAGGACCAATTTAATAAAAGAGTAAATCATCATTTTGGTCCCTGAAAGTGTAAGGCGATATCAATTCACGTCGTGCAAACACTTAAATTATGAAAAAGTCGCACAACATTAATTTTGTTAGTCAAGTTAGTCCCTCGATATTAATTTCGCTTGTCAATTTGGTCCCTGAGTGAGATGATGGCAAGGACTAACTTGGCTAGAGGAATTAACATTGACGGACTTTTTCATAATTTAACTGCTTTCAGGGACTGAACTGACAACGCTTTACACTTTTAGGGACCAAAATGATGATTTACTCTTAATAAAAAATAAAACTTATAAGACCAAGGTGAAAAGTAAAACAAACGTATAAGACCAATCAACTTATTTTGCCTAATTTATTTTCCCTGAAAATTTTCGAGGACCCACTTTTAGGGCTCATTCACCAAACTAATACAACTTTTTAAACTATTTACCAAAATAATATAGTTTCCAAATTATTTATCAAAATAGTCTTGTTTTAAATATTTTAATATATTTTGACTTTGAGCAAGTGGCGCCGACTGACACCACTTCTTTAGACGTGACGCCCCCCAATTGGATGCTAGAATTTACCCACACAAAAAAATTTCCATGGTGCCATGTGGCGAATTCTGGTGACTAGAGCCACTCACTAGAACGCATCACGTGGCGCAACCCCATTCACCCATTATTTCCACACTCTTTCTTAAAAAATTTTAAACTAATAACACTAAAAAATTAAAACAATACTTAAAGAATATTAGAAAATAAATGGTAACAAAAATCATTAGTTATCACAATATTTTTTTTGAAGGATACTTATAACTATAATTAAAACAATAATTATAATATAACAATATAAAATTAAAATTTAATTAAGTTTTTTGTCCCTAAAAAGTGAACCACATTTGGTTTTGGTCCCTGTACATTTTTTCATTGGTTTTGGTCTCTAAAAATTCCAAAACTTTGGTTTTGATCCCTGTCTCCACTATCTATCTGTTAAGTGTTAACATGACTGACGGACCGTCACGTCAGCACTGCTATGTAGGCTAATTTTATAACATTTAATGTCACGTAGAATTAAATATTAATTTTTTACATTACTTTATAATATTTAATGCCACAAAGGTATTCGGGAAGCCTATAAATGTTCCCGAATATTGTTATTTCAGTCTTTCATTCACTTAATAGAAGTATAAAAAACAAATAATAACATTATAATAAAAGTAAAAATATTATAATAGCCTATATGACAATGCTGATGTGACATTGAGTTAGTCACGTCAACACTTAATGGGTGAATAGTGACGGTAAGGACCAAAACCCAAGTTTTGGAACTTGCAGGGAATAAAACCAAAGAACAAAAATGCAAAGACTAAAACCAAAACTGACTCACTTTTCAAGGATTAAAAACTTAATTAAACTTAAAAATAATCATTAAAACTACAAATTTTTATTCTAATAATTAAAACTACAAATTAATATTAATTACTATTAGTTACTATTAATCATAAATTTTTCTATAATTTTTTAATCCAGTACATGGTTTAATTTTAATTATTTTTGTTTTTTCACTATTGCTACTGTTAGTGTTGCTAATGTTGTTTTTATTTTTTAAAATGTTACTAATAATCTATTAATTACTAGTGTTATATTATAATTATTGTTTTAATTATTTTAAAATATTCTTTATTAGTGTTACTATTATTTTCTAATATTCTTTAAGTATTGTTTTAATTTTTTTAGTATAAATGTAAATTTATTTTAAGAGTGTAGAAATAAGGAGTGGATGGGGCTGCGTCACGTGGCGCGTTCTGGTAAGTGGCTCTAGTTGGAGTGCCCCCACTCACCAGAATGCACCATGTGGCACCATGCAAAAAAATTTTTTAAATTCTGGCGCTCAATTAGGGGACGCCACGTGTAAAGGAATGGTGACTGACGCCACTTGATAAGAGTCAAGAAATTATTAAATTATTCAAAACAATACTAGTTTGGTCAAAAAGTCCACTTGGGCCCAAAAGTGTATCCCCAAAAATTTTTAGGGACCAATTTGGTCATTCACTCTTTATTTTAAAAAAAGCGCTTGTTAAAAAATATAAATTGTTTTGAATTATTTTAAAAATATAAATAAGTTTAATTTAATATTAATTTAAACCTAAAAAAATGCTTAATATTTTAAAATGACCCTCCCTTATAACTCATGTAATTGGTTGGAATTTGGACAAAACTTAGATATTATTCTATAATAAGTGATTGTGATTTTGTTTTCCAACGAAAATAAAACATGTTATACCTAAGTTTTGTCCAAGTAATAACTCATTGGTAATGTTTTCTTTGATGAGTTGCTACACATGTCTGGATCCGGATTCCCTAAAGTCAAAAAAGCACGCATTCACTAAATGTACACTGTTGGATCAGTCATTGAAAATGTTTGAAAAAATCTAAGATTGATCCAATGATGCACACTTAAAGAATGCGTGAATGTGTGCTTTTTTTACTTTAGGGAATCCATTTCCCACATGTCTTCTTAATAATAAGTGTTTGTGATTGTGGGTGCGCGTTACAGGTCTTTCTATAAAATAAGTACTCGTGATACTGTTTTCATTAATGAGCTGTTACACATATTCCCTCTGTTCCATTTCTTTAGTCCTATTAGCATTCTACACACAAATTAAGAAATCATCAATTTGTGTGTAAATATACCAAAATATCCAATGAAGAATTAAATGAAATATTCAACCAAAAAACATAAGCTAGAAAGACGTAAAGTTCATTTGAGGGTATATATGGAAAAAATGGAAAAATTATATCTTTGATTTATAAAATCTCAATCGTTTTGAAACAAAAACAAATTGTTAAAGAGACTAAAAAATGAAACGGAAAAAGTATTTTCTTCTTATGGGAAAACAGCATCACCAACACCTATATAATTATACGCAAGTTTTGTCCAAGCAATAATTCCCATCCTCAAGGACTAGATTGTTGATTTCATAATTTCCCATCATAAAATTATTCATTATTTATTTGACATGTATTTTTTCCCCAGTTTAAACCTCTCTTTCCCTTTGATCCAAAACTTGCTAATTTTCTAATGAAATGGTTATGTAATACCAAATCTAATACAAAATGCTGACAGCATCAAAGGAATCATCATTTTACAAAAGAAAGCAGAATATTACAAGCCAAGCCATCCAACCTCAACAAACGCTGTCCACAAGACCACAACTATCAGTGGGTGAATTATTTCCAACTTACAGCACCAGTCCAAAATATCTATTTAAAGATGCTAACAAAAACAATGTATGAACAAAATCAAATTCAAAAAGGAAAAAAGAAAAAGAAAAATACTATTAACTCATGAGAAGAGTCTCGATGGCTTCGAAGAAAAATGGTGACATTTCAGGGCTTGGTGTCTTGATTGCACATTTGACGCCGGGGTTTCCAACCACTGTGGTAAGTTCAATTAATAATGGTATCCCTCGAGGGATTTTAGCTGAGAAATAAAACACGTCCTGGTTTGCATTCTTGCGCTTTGCAATAAAGAACACGTTTGATGCGGCCAGTCGGTCTACTGCTGCTTCCACACCGCCAATCACAATGGCTGGGAAGTCCTTGGAAATTTCATTTGAATCAGGAAGGGACCTCCATGTCTGCACCACAGTTAATCATCAGGTTTCAATTTCTACATTCAAGTATCAATGATTAAAAGTGAAACAATTATTGAATTTGTGTAAAGTTCCATACTGTCCTTGGCCTTCTTTGTAACACAAAAATAATCCCATTAAAGAAATTGAAACTTTTATACATCAAAGAATCAAAAGTTATACCCTAAATTATCAAGTGGGAACCAATTGCAGTTAAAGGATCAATCGAATGAAAAGGTATACCTCTAAGAATGCAGAACGTTCCATTCTACCATCCTCACTAAAAAATACATGGAATGAGATTTTATCGTTAAAGTACCACACAGGCTGTTGGTTGTTTTTCAAAGCAACCTGCAAAATTGAGCTAGGAGGACCTTGGGACATGTTTTGGAACATAACCATAGGAAGGAGTGTCCTAGCTGATGATCCAGGTTGCAATTGGGGAACCTGAAAGGCAAATGAACCATCTATTAGAGCTTATTTTGATAGAAATATCCAAGTGAAAACCATATATGCAATAATAACCTGCAGGGGTCCAGCAGCCGCAAGACCAAATGTGTTCTTGTTAAACTGAATCATGAAGCCATCAAGTGGAACCTGAGAGTTGTTCTCAAACAACATCATGTAAAATATTTGGCCATCCCGCCTGGTCAGCTGTGCACTGATTTGTAAACCCTGACCAGTTGAAGCAGGGAGTAAAATAGGCAATGGAGGTCTGCATGAAGGGCAGAAGATTTAATTAAGCATGACTTCATAAAAAGCAGTAAGTAATGAAGGTTTCAGAAAATGCTCAAGCATTACATATGTTGATATGCCTTCTCGAAATTATGTAACCTTATTTTAATGTTTAATAATAGATCATAATATCACGGAAGTTATCACTAATAAATATTTCCATACAAAAGTAACAAAATTTGAATCATACAATAAATTAAACGCAACACTTCTAAAAAGCATAGTAGATTATTACAATAAGCAATTCCATATAAGTAAGCCACAATTGCTTATCACAATGATCCCAGGTTCACTCACCCAGTAGGAGTAGCTGGCTGATCAAGAGGAACTATAGAACTATTATCCATGCCTATCAAATCACCAAGCAAATCTGGCACAGGTGCAACAGGTGGAGGTGAAGCTGGTGCAACAGATGCAGGTGCTGAATGGCTGGTAGTAGGTGGTGATGCAGGACCATTAGCGGGATTTGCAGATGACTCCGAATACCCTGATTCACTTCCCTCGGGATAGTCTTCATCTTCAGTCTTCTGGGCCGAAGAGTGTACACGGGTTACAAATGCATCTGGGGGCTTGTGATAAACAGAAGATAATGTAGCAATGTTGACAAGAAGCTCGTCAAGTAGAGAAGGATCAAGTTGGTTTGAGTCATCAGTTATCACAGGCTTCTCAGCTAACACAACATCCTTAGCTGCCTGAGGAAGACAAGTTCAGCATATCAAATGTACAGCTAAAAATTGGTGTCCAAAGAAGAAATTAATAATAATAATAATAACAACAACAACAACAACAACAATTCGAGAAAAAACCTATTATTTGCATGTGGTTACACCCAAACACGAATTAATGACAAAAAGGCAATCATAGTGGTGTATGATAGGGCCCAAGGTGAAGTATCGGGTCTGCTAGACCAAGATGGTAATGGGCCCAAGGAGTGGAAAGTCTATACTCGTAGGAACAAAAAAAATGTGAGAAAATAGTGTGCTGGCAGAGAGAGAGGGGGGAGTAACAGAATGGTGCGGTTATAATGAGCTGTGTAGGAAGGAGTGCGGTTATAAGGAGCCTTGCTCTGTGGCAGAGGAATATTCATTCCACTGTAATCTTTTCCCTTTCCAACAAATAATACAAGATACATCTTCTATCTCTCTGTTACTTTCTTATACTCTCTATTCTCTATTACTGTTTCATTGAAATAATTTACTGGTTTGCATCAAACTGGTCCGACCTGCCGGATACGTGAGTGGACCGACGCAAAAGGAGCGGTGACATGGTGAATGCCACCTAAGAAGCAGGCGGTGAAGGTTAAGGTGACGGAGGCGAAAGTAGCTGCTATGGAGGCGGAGCTAGACAATCTCAAAATTGTTCTAGCAGAAATGCAGAACCAGGCGGAGGAGAGACAGGGTGAGGCAAATGAGAATCACGCGGTCCTTAAGGCATTGCTTGAGAAATGTTTGGGCCAAAAATCTCAAGAAGAAGAAGAAGGCGAGGGCGAGAAGGGGGAGAATAGCGGACACCAAAAGCAGGACGAGACGGTGAAAGGAGAGGGAACGAAAGGATCCCCGGTCAAGAACGATTCCAACTCGTCGGGCCTGAAGAAATTGCAGGGTGACGCGTTGGAGGAATTCCGACAATCTGTCAAAAAGGTGGAGCTCCCCATGTTCGACGGAGATGACCCAGCTGGATGGATCACCAGAGCTGAGATATACTTTCACGTGCAAGAAACGAGCCCCGAGGTGAGGGTGAACCTCGTATAATTGTGTATGGAAGGACCCACAATCCATTTCTTTAATTCCCTGCTCGATGATGAAGTGGAATTAACGAGGAAAAGGCTTAAGGTTGAACTCCTCGATCGTTATGGAGGAATGGGTGACGGTGACGTCTTTGAGCAGCTGACAAACATCAAGCAATGAGGGAGTGTGGATGAGTACATACAACAATTTGAGAGGTTGATTGCGTAGGTACGAAGGCTTCCTGACGATCAATACTACGGATACTTTCTCCATGGGCTTAAAGATGAGATCAGAGGGAGAGTTCGAAGCTTCATCTCCTTGGGACCAATTTCACGTTCCCGTCTGATGAACGTGACGCGAGCGGTGGAAAAGGAGATTAGAGGCAAGGGTGGTTTCTCGGGTGGAGCAGGGCGAAGTGGTTATGGGTCCGGATCGGGATCCACCTTCCGCTCCACATCCGCGGGGTCGGGTCGCGGTCCTGGCCCAGATTGGGTGTATGTTCGCGGGGCAAAAGAAGGGAGTCTAGGAGGTAATATTTCCAGAAATGGGAATAATGGGCCTGGGAACAATGGGCTTCGACACAAAAATGAGCCCAATGGGGATAGAAGGAGAACAGGACCCAGGGACAGAGGTGTATCTCACCTATCGTATAATGAGCTAATGGACAAGAGGCAAAAGGGACTTTGTTACAAATGTGGGGGTCCTTTTCATCCCCTCCATCAATGCCCAGACAAACATCTTAGACTGATGATACTTGATGAAGAAGAAGCCGAAGAGAGTGAAGGAAATGTGTTAGCCTTAGAAGTTGAGGAGGAAGAGGGGGTCGATGGAGAATGTACTGTTATGAGTTTGGGAAGTTTAGATGGGAAAAAGGGGCCTCATCCTCAAACTGTCAAGCTCAGAGGCAGGATGAAGGGGGTCCCTATTCTCATTTTGGTGGATAGTGGAGCTACTCATAATTTTGTTTCCAAGAAGTTGGTAGCTACAATGGGATGGCACATCAAGGAAACTCGCTCATTGAACATTAAACTGGGAGATGGGTTCCAGGCAATCGCGAAGGGCAAGTGCAAAGACATGGAAGTAGAACTGGACAACATCAGAGTCAGACTTGACACATTCCTGTTTGATTTAGAAGGAATTGATTTGATCTTGGGGATGTCATGGTTGGCAACACTGGGAGAGATGATTATGGATTGGGGGAGGCAGACCATGAAATTCCAACAGGAGGGAGTATGGGTGGAATTAAAGGGAGAGAATAGTAGCAAGGTGACTCAAACAGCCTTGCAAAGTCTGCTAGGAAAGCCAAAAAGATGGGTTGAAGGGTTATTCTTGTCCACTGAAATTGGTTGCCCAGTCGATTTGGAGGAAGGTTTAAAGAATGAAGTGCTAACTAAGACACAGAAAGCTGAGTTAGAGGAGTTGCTAGTGGTGTTTGCCAGGGTCTTTGAGGAACCGAGGGGACTCCCACCCAAGAGAAACAAGGAGCATACCATAACTCTCATGGCAGGACAGGGTCCTATAAATGTGAGGCCATATAGGTACCCACATCACCATAAAAATGAGATTGAGAAACAAGTTAAAGAGATGCTGAGTTCAGGCGTGATCAGACCCAGTCACAGTGCTTTTTCTAGTCCAGTTATTTTGGTGAAAAAGAAAGATGATACTTGGAGGATGTGTGTTGACTACCAAGCCCTTAACAAGGTAACAATTCCAGATAAGTTCCCCATTCCTGTGATAGAAGAATTGTTAGATGAGTTACATGGTGCCAAGTAATTGTCTAAATTGGACTTGAAATCTGGGTATCACCAAGTGAGGGTGAGGGAAGGGGACATTCCCAAAACAGCTTTTAGAACCCATGAAGGCCACTATGAGTATCTAGTGATGCCCTTTGGGTTAATGAATGCCCCTTCCACCTTCCAATCTCTCATGAATGAGGTCTTTAGAGAGATGTTAAGGAAATTCGTACTTGTGTTCTTTGATGATATACTTGTATATAGCCCAGATTGGAATTCACATGGAGAGCACTTGGGCAAGGTGTTAAAAACCCTACAGGAGCAGGTGTTGATAGCAAACCAAAAGAAATGTCACTTTGGAAAATTGTTAGCGGAGTATCTTGGCCATATGATTTCCAGTGAAGGGGTGACTATGGACCCTAGCAAGATCAAGAGTGTATTGCAATGGCCATGTCCAAAGAATGTGAAGGGGGTGCGAGGTTTCTTGGGTTTGACTGGATATTACAGGAAATTCATACAAAACTATGCGAAAATCGCCAGGCCACTCACTGAACTTACCAAGAAGGATGGTTTCAAATGGAATTCCAAGGCACAAGAAGCTTTTGAGGTTCTCAAAAGGAAGATTATAACAGCTCCTGTACTTGCTTTACCAAACTTCTCCAAGGAGTTTCTCATTGAGTGTGATGCTTCCGGTCAAGGAATAGGAGCCATTCTTATGCAGGAAGGCAAACCCGTGGCATTTTTCAGCAAGGCATTGGGTGAGAGGAACCTTTCTAAATCGGCCTATGAAAAGGAACTCATGGCGGTTGTCCTTGCCATCCAACATTGGAGACCATATTTGATTGGGAGGCATTTTACTGTGAGTACAAATCAGAAAAGTCTCAAACAATTGTTGCAACAAAGAATAACTACAGTGGACTAGCAAAACTAGGCAGCAAAGTTACTTGGGTATAGGTTTGATATTGTATACAAGCCGGGTGTGGCCAATAGAAGGGCTGATGCCCTCTCTCGGGTAGAAGTGGATGGAGAAATGGCTCAATTTAGGGCATATCCAGTGTGGGAAGACAGTGCACAGTTGCTGGAAGAGGTTCACAAGGATGCAGTTTTGCTGAAAATCATTGAAGAAGTGGAAGAGGATGAAGAGGCCAGACCCGGGTTCACTTACAAAAATGGTGTACTGCTATATGAGGGCAGATTAGTGATTTCTGCTCAATCCGCTTGGATCCCAAACCTACTACAAGAGTTTCAAACCCCTCAAGGCGGCCACTCGGGTTTCTACAGGACATACAGAAGGATTGCAGCCAATGTCTATTGGATTGGTATGAAGAGCAGAATTCAGAATTATGTGAGAGAATGCGATACTTGCCAAAGGCAAAAGTACTTGGCATCTTCTCCTGGGGGACTCCTTCAACCACTACCTATACCGGAGATGATTTGGGAGGAAGTTTCAATGGACTTTATCACTGGGTTGCCAAAGTCTAAGGGATACGAAACTTTGTGGTGGTGGAAAGGCTGTCCAAATATGGGCATTTTATTCCTTTAAGACACCTATACTCAGCAAGGAAAATCGCTGAAATTTTCACTAAAGAGGTGGTGCGCGTCCATGGAATTCCTCAGGCTATTATTAGTGATCAGGACCCAATATTTGTCAGTAATTTCTGGAAGGAAATGTTTAAGCTGCAGGGTACACAACTAAAGATGAGCTCTGCTTACCACCCGGAGACCGATGGGCAAACAAAGGTGGTAAACAGGTGCCTCGAGACATTCCTCAGGTGTTTTATAGCTGAACAACCAAGAACTTGGCTACAATGGCTGCACTGGGCGGAGTATTGGTACAATACTACCTTTCATGAGACCACGGGGGTCACACCCTTTGAAGTGGTCTATGGGAGGAAACCTCCAACTCTTGCCCACTATGTACAGGGAGAGGCACGAGTGGAAGCTGTCCAGAGGGACCTGCTGGACCGAGATGAAGCATTGTGCCAGTTGAAGCATCATTTGCAGCGTGCCCAAGGTAGGATGAAATCACAAGCTGATGCCAAAAGAAAAGAGAAGAGCTTCGTCGTAGGAGAGTGGGTATTCTTAAAACTCATATGCAAAATTCAGTGGCTTTGAGAATTAATGCCAAACTCTCAGCAAAGTACTATGGTCCACATCAGATCCTGGAGCGTGTAGGTGCAGTAGCTTATAGACTCAAGTTACCCCCATCGGCCAAGGTGCATCCGGTTTTTCATGTGTCTTTACTCAAGAAGGCAGTGGGCAACTACAAGGTGGAGGAGCGGTTACCTCCTGGCATGGAAGGAGATTTCTCTGAGGTGGTAAAACCAGCTGCAGTGCTGGCAACTCGCTCCATTAATCAAAATAGGGAAAAGGTGACTTAGTTGCTTATCCAATGGCAAGGCAGACTTTCCGAAGAGGCAACTTGGGAAGATGAAATCACTATCATTAGTCAGTTTCCAGAACTTAGCCTTGGGGGCAAGGCTACTCTTGAAGGAGAGGGTATTGATAGGGCCCAAGGTGAAGTATCGGGTCTGCTAGACCAAGAGGTTAATGGGCCCAAGGAGTGGAAAGTCTATACTCGTAGGAACAAAAAGAATGTGAGAAAATAGTGTGCTGGCAGAGAGAGAGGGGAGTAACAGAATGGTGCGGTTATAATGAGCTGTGTAGGAAGGAGTGAGGGATCTTTTGAAATTAGAAAGTTTGTTAAGCTCTCTATAGGAGCCTTGCTCTGTGGCAGAGGAATATTCATTCCACTGTAATCTTTTCCCTTTCCAGCAAATAATACAAGATACATCTTCTATCTCTCTGTTACTTTCTTATGCTCTCTATTCTCTGTTACTGTTTCATTGAAATAATTTACTGGTTTGCATCAGTGTATATATAGCTATTACCTAATACTTTATACAGAATGGTAAAATTAAGAAACTCCTCTGTAAAGAGTTAATATTAATAAGTCCAGTTTGATTAAACTCAATTAATTAGCCACATGTAGACATGATTGCAGACAAAAGAGTCCGGATTCTAATTTAAGAAATCAAACCTCAGGATCAGTTGAGAGGAGACGCCAATATATGTATGCACGATCTCGCAAATCAGGATTGTCTGTCTCCACAGTGGCATTGTTCAAAACAACCTGTAAAGATGAGTTATAAAGTGAAACTTAGCATAGCAGATCTCAAGGATGTGCATGAAATTAAGAGATTAAAAAGAGAAATTGCTTATATATACCACTTGAACAAAGAGGGAAAGGAATGAATAGATTTGCACACTAATTAAAAGGGTTGTCCAACATGTTTTTGGTTGAGAAACTGAGAAAGATCAATACATCTGCCATGTTAAGTGTTAACCCTATCTATAATCCACAGATGGGAGTTTGAGTAGAGTCTAGGTAAACTGAGTACGTATGAAGGTGCTGTCTTGATAAAATTATATCATGAAATTTCACACGTGCTCTCCATATTTCATCTCATTTCCACTCTTACCAAGAACTCCCATTGGTCCATCAATAAGAGATTCATAACTCGGATTCAAGAGAAGACAATTGTGTATAACTATACAATAAACTAATAGAGTTTGAAGACAGACAAGGGCTAGTGAAGTTGATAAATGTAAAGGAAACAAGGTGGCAAGAAGTCACAGGTTTTGTTGTTGAAATTTTGTTGGCAGGAAGGAAAAAGAAATAGAACAAATAATCTTCAAAAATAACCATTTTGGTTCCTGTTGTGATGCAGAATTTACTTCTTTAAAGCTCCTTTTTCCTTGTTGTTGGCTGATTCCATGGGTGTTTGCTGCTCTAGGTGTTAGTTTCCTTTTAGATATTCTCTAATGTACCCAAAAAAAATGTTTTCTATGTAATATGTAGTCACATAACTAGCATGTGACCTTATAATGATATCTAGACCTAACGGCTAATTGGGTTGGGCTTTGAAAATTAGGGTGGGCTTAGTAATAATATGTTAATAACCCTAGTATAACTATTACTGGGAATTTGCACTAAGCATCTTTCAGCTGTGTAAGAATTTCACATCTGAGAGGTTTCTAAAACCCTATAACCCCTCTTATTATTGTTCCACTTCAATTTATCCAACTTCCCTTCCTGATTTCTATCGTTTAAACTGCTGTCTATCTTCTTCTGCTGCTAGAAGTACCCAAGCAAGTTATAACTGAAGGTCATGCAAACGACAATCAGCCAGGAAGTTGCAACAACAGAAACCGTTGCGAAGATATCCATTTGAATTTTGAAATGAGAAAACTATAAAACAAATCACAACTTGTGAACAAAACATGCATTATGAGACAGGACCTGAATCATCTGCTGTGGCCCCTCAGTTGGTTTCTTGAGGAAAAGTTTGACAGTGGCAGTCAGCAACTGTAGTTGGACTTGTGCAGGTTCTTCAGGGAAACTTTCCAAGAAACTTTCAAGAAGCTCATCAGCATTGTCAATTCTTTCCGCATATTCACCAATTATCCAGATCATTGACGCCTATCCAAATAGGAGCGGGGATGAAAAGATAAGCATGCATGCTACTGCATAATAACAATTCCAGAGGCACTCAAAGAAACTAATACCTTGGCTTCAGGCTCGTCCAAAGTGTCTAAGCTCTCACAAAGTGTTGCAATTATGGACTCATATCTGCAAAGTGGAACAACAAAGGTTCAATTAAAAATTGAAGTATAATAGTTATAGCTAACTTTGTTATCTTATGCCCCCCCTCCCAACAACAACAACAAAAAAGACAAGATGATAGTACGTGTTGGGGTATCTTCTAAATATATCTTTGATAACAATGATTGCCTCTTGAACCACATAATTTACTTTTATCTTGATCAACTCAAGCAAAACACTGATGCATCTTTCAGCTGCTCTCTCTAATTTTATGGCACAACGACCAATTGCACGAACAGCCTTTCTAACAAAATCTACATCAACTTCAGTAGCATATTCCTTAAATTCCAATAAAACCTGCCAATATTACAACCAAAAAGATCAAAGAAAATCAAAACTGCCCTAATGCTTGACAAATAGAGTGATGCTGCAGGGCCTAAAATTTTACAATAAAAAATGTTCTACTAAATTAAATGGCTATGATAAAATGGTATAAGTGCAATTCTGCACCAAATGAATGAAAGATGTGAGAGTCTCGTTGATGTAACAGGATAACTTGTTTTTTTATAGAAGAAATTTCATTAGAGAGTAGAGAGAAAGTACAAGGATAAAGTATCCTCCAAAATGACAAACTAAACAAGAAAAGAGCTAAGATGGCTCAAAAATGAGTTTCATCCATGGAACAGGATAGATGATTATCACATCTTCGATCAGAAACATTGTGTGCAGTGTTCACTAAAATCACTATAGAAATCACTATTTACCAAAGGAATAAATGGAGAGGGGGAGGGAAATATGTACTGAAAGCATTATAATGTAAAACTTACCTGGTCTATATTTCGGTCCGAAGCAAGTTTTATCATAATTTCTAACTTTTCCATTTTTACATAGATGGGATCATTGTACTTGCAGAAGAACACCTGCAGATAGAATAAAGTTCTTCACTAGAGCCCAAGTGTATTATTACTCATTGACGAGTTCACAAAATTAAATTTAGACAGCTACCTTAATTTCATGTGCAAGAATTGTTGGTCTTCTTTGTACTATAAGATTGATATTCCGCAGGGCAACATATTGTATCTCAGGTTCTGCAGAGAGTAATGTCACAAGAGGAGGAGCCATCTTTTTGCAAAGATTCCGAACCACGTCAGTACTGGTAATGAGCTCCATTTGTTGAAGGATCATCTACATGTCATTATACACTGCAGTTAGCAAGCCATTTAAAATGTGATCTCTGAAGGATCAACATTGACCCATGGTAACAAGTTACAGAAAGAAAAAAATCACCTTAACAGCTGATAGTACAACTGCACAATTGGCATGCTGTAACCGTGGGGTAACTCTTTCTACTATGTTTTCAGCCTCGCGAGCATCAGCTGCCTTGTATCTAGAAAGAGCATCCAATATAAAAACTTGACCCCATCTGGTACATGAAATAAAAGGAAGAAGTGTTAGATTAAATAAAACAATATGTGATGATGGACAAAGAAAAGGCCGATGACGACAACTTAAACTGTTGTAACGCCCACATTAAAATTACAAGACCTTGTAATTATTGTAGATTGTACAGTTATTACTTATTAGGGTATGTTATTTCTTACCTTATTTTTAGCTATATTTTAGACAAGCATTTATTTTCCTTAGTCTATATAACATTATAATGTAAATACTTGTGAAGTGTTATCTAATTTTGAGTCATAATAATATTCAGCCTTTTTTCCTTCAAGTTTGTATTAGAGTTCCCGGTCAAGGAGACTCTGCTTCCGCAATCAACCCTAACATGCCTTCATTGTAACTGTCATAGCAGCCACCTTCATTTCGGCTGGCCTTTTGCCTTTTGCGCCTCCATTGCTCAGGTTGCGCTCAGACCACCAAACTTGCCGCTGTCCACCACCGTCTGCTGCTGTTTCTCCAACCGGCGACCTCACCAAAGAAGGACGAGTCACTGCCCCCAGTCCAACCACCAAAGACCCACCCCCAAAGACCCACTCACGCACTCTCTGTTCCTCCGCACATCAGACCCGCTCGCCACCATTCAGGCAGCACATCCAGACGCCGTTCAGTTTGCCGTTTGTCCAACTCAACTTGCCTCCTCCTCCTCCTCTACCCGAATCTGCCCTCACCTGGGCCAAACAGCACCCTTCACCTAGCCAGAGGCCAACACACCTGGTCCACGGCATAACCAAACAGGCTCCTTTTTTCAAGTTGATCCATCTTCGCCATTGCAGGTGATCAGCCTTCATTGGTGATTTGTCTTTGCCACCGCAACAGCCACCTTCATCGCGTTCTTGGTTGCCACCGAGCCCAATCACCATGTCTAACATTGAGATTACCAACAACTCAGCCATCACCCACTACTCCAGTTTCTCAATTCCCAGTAAGACCTTTGGCACTTATTCTCATGTTGTAACTGGTAAGAGTTTATGTTCTCCATTTTTTAAACCTTCAAGTACTGCTTCTAATGAATCATGGGTTATTGTCTCTAGTTCTACCGACCATATGGCATTTCATTCTTCTCATTTTTAGTCTTATCAACCCTCTCCTAGTAATCACACTATAACGTAGCTGATGGATCTCATACCTCAGTTGTCGGTGGTGGAGACATTCAACTCTCACCATCCCTATACTTCAAAACCGCACTTCATGTTCCAAACCTTTCGACTAATCTTATTTGCATTCATAAACTTACCAAGGATTTAAATTGTCATAACCTTCTTTCAAACTCATTGTGTCTTTTAGGATCTTGCCACGGGGAAGACAATTGGAGTTTATAAGGAATAGGGAGCGTTGTAATATCTCCTCAATACACATGATGATGGTGGTCCAAGCAAAAAGTTGTTAGTATCATAATCGATCTTCTATTATCAAACGCCACTCTCTTTTTTCTTTCTAAAACCCTAAAGTTTCAACATGAACAATAGCAAATAAATTGCCCAATAAACTAGACAATATATAGTTTATGATACAAGTGACTCAACTCCCTCTAGACTTCCCTCAGACGGTTGCCCCATTCTCTCTTAATTGAGATATCTACAAACGAAAGTCTTTTAAGATATATTTCCCTAAGGGAAGCCGGGAAGGGAACAAAATCATAACTAAAATCAACTGCTATAGAATTAGAATCCACCATTGACAATTGCACCCTTTATCTTAGAGGGAGAGAAGTTGCACTAAAACTAAACTACTAAAGTCAAACAAATTTCAATTATGAATAACAAATACATAAAACAGGAACTTACTCTGTACATTCATTTAAAGCGGTAAGGAGCTTTGATAGAGTGTGACTAGTGATCTCAAAGATGGGTCTACTACTATTTTCCTGAATTTCAGCAAGCGCTGCCACAGCATTAGCTACAACCATTGGATTATTATCAGATATCAAATCCTTCAAAGATTCCAAAAAACCCCTGTCCTCAACTAACTCTGCATTTATGTCATAAAGCTTCGCCACACAAATGGCAGCTGTCTTACGAACATATGGATCATCATCCTGTCAATATATCATACACAATAAGGGTTACAAATGGGTGGCCCAATATAGACACATGCAAATGAGAACAGTGGAACTTTCAAACTTGATAATAGACACATGCAAATGATAACAGCAGCGTGTTACCTTTAGGCATCTTTGAAGGGGATCACATAGATACTCAGTAATTTTATCAACGCGAATGCAGCCCATTGTTCGCACAGCTAAGGCACGAATTAAAGGATTTGGATCTTGTGAATCCTGTGCAGCATTTTATAAAATGAAATGAGAATTAAATGCATCATGAACTTCAGATTAACTTTCATCAGGGAGAATAGGGGAAGAACAATCAATTAATGAGTATAGTAAGCTATGTTTCAGTTTTCAGATAAATATCTCTGTTGGAAAAAAAAAGCTCCCTGAACTAGATAGTGATAAAGATTTGGGATGAATTACCACAGGGTAAAATATAAGCTATAGTGTAAAAATGGTAGCACAAGAAGGGAAGGGAAAGGGAGATATGTCAAGATAATCCACAAAGCCAAGAAATTAGTGATAACAAAGAATAACACAGAATCAATGCACAAACACGGCAAGAGGAAGGAACACGAACAAACAAAGGAATGGCAATTCCATCTTTTACCTTCACAAATGTATTTACTGCAAGTATTGCAAGGTCAGGCTGGCTCTTTGCATAATTTATCAGATATAAGTAAACTAACTTTTTCAGCTCCAAATTTTCTGTTTGCATGCAATTCACCACATCCGTGAACAATGATGAGACATCCTTCCCAACAGTCATCGCGGCAATCACCTTCTTTACAGCATCTTTTCTTTTATCCTGAAAAACATGAAAAAGAGAAGTAAGGTTCACATGCCTTCTTAAATACAATTTTCAACTATGGCAACAAAAGAGGCTAAGCCACCAAAAAGGCAAGACAAAGACATCCATGTAAACCTGTCTAAAAATTTATATGATCAGTATTTAATCAAAACATCAACAAATTTCACCTACTAAATAGTAATAGTAATAGTAATAGTAATAGTAATGTAATGTAATACCCAAGTGCCTGTTTGCTGGCATTAGCTGATAAAATATTTAACTAAGAATTCAGAAAAAAAGTAAGGGAACATATAAAACTTAAAACGCAAATTAAGAGCAAAATTTCAATCAAAATTTGTATAAATCAGAATAATGTTACTTATTCGGTTTACTTATCTATTGGCTAATTCTATGATATTTAGAACAGAGAATCCAGCTCTTACAATCGACATCGTATTAACTTGAACCCTAATCATCCACAGACCAAATAAAAACACCAAGTAAAAACCGAAAGGAATGAAAATTGCAGTGTGAGAGGATCAGGAACTCGGATCCAGAGATGAAAGGAATATATGAAATTGAAGTAAAATCGAACGAGAAAACCTAGAGATCTGGCACGCATGGCAGGAAGAAGGAAATTAATTTCCAAAAATAGAAGGGATCGGAAATCCAAGAAATGTAGGAGTAGCTAACCTTGTACTGAGAATTGAGCTCCTCTTTGAGCTCAGGGATTTCACCTTTCTTGGTGGTGGAGAAGTACTTGGAATCGTTCCTACTCATCTTCTTCTTCTTCTTCTTCCTCCCTCGAATTCAATTTCCGTCGTCCTCTTCTCTTCTCTCCTCCCTAATGTCAGAATTGGCGATCAACAAAATGAAACCGGTCCGTTGGAACGGCATCGCCTATCACGTTGAGTCGTTGATGGCACCACACCAAACGGCGTCGTCCTACTCATTCTTCACAATTACGCCTAGTCGCCTACCATTAACAAATTGTTTGCGAGTAAATAGTCAATTTGATCCTTGAAAGTGTAAGTCGGTATCAACTTAATCCCTGAATTTAATGAAATAGAAAAAACGTCCCTGAAATTGTAAAACGTTAATCAACTTAGTCCCTTCATCAACCCCAGTTAGCTGATGTCGTTAACAGCGCTAATATGGCACGTTAAGTGCCTTGTTGATACCGTTGTCACTATTTAGGTGGTGTCCACGTGGTCGGGGACCAATTTGAAACTCTGAACCAGAGACTAAATTGATACTCGAATAGAATTTTTTTCTCAAATTCATTTTTTTACATTACTTTTCACCCCTTCAATATCACCTTTTCAGTTTCTCCCTCATTTTTCACTCTTACCCCCTTTCCCTTCTTCCCGCTCTTCTCCTCTTCCCTCCTCCATAGTTCATCGTCCTCTTCAACTGAAAATGGTGGCTCAGCAACGAGTGGACCTCCATGGAGCTCGTCGTCAAAGGTTTGTTTCTCTAGACTCGTGACATTTTGTTTTCATGTCAGTTGGTTCGTCATCTTCACTTCCATTTGCATGCTTTTGAGGGATTTTTTTCATACCCATTTTTGTTCGTCTTCTTCCCTTTGTTGGTAACCCTCATTCCCTGAGTTTTGTTTCACACCTTATTTCGCATTCACTTAGTTACTCACTATAAAGTTAGGGTTTTTGTATAGGGCTCTATTTTTTGTTTCGTAACAGAGGGATCGCGATTTTTCATTGTTTGTGCAGAATGAGTTCTTATGTAACTGCAATAGTATACCACAGAGGCATTCTAGCAAGGAATGATAGTGGAGTTCTAGAGTATGTTGGTGGTTAAATGGATGTCTAGGAATACTTATTTGACCTCCACTCAATTATGAAAGTTTGCAAAGGATATGATATGGTTGACAATTGATGTGGAGGGCCCCAAATTTGGACTGTTTTGGTACTAATATTATGATTTCCAACTTTTGCAGGGAAGAAGATATGGCATAAGAGGTCCTCTGATATCAAAGACAATGTCAATCAGACCCCTAGCAACTGAACCAGTCCAAGCCAACCACTTCCACAGCATACCATCAAACCCAATTCCACCAGCTCCACAGCCTATCTTGGTTCAAATTCCAGCCCACCAGATTCTATAGGATCCAGGGGAGGTGAACCACAGTTCATGTCTTTCATTCCAATTCCAGGGCTTCCACAGAATTGTCCAAGGCAACTTTGAGGATGTGACAATTTTAGGAGGTTATAAATGATGTAAATGCACATTTTAGGTGCTTGTTTTTTGGTTGTAAATGATGTGCATGCACTATGATTTTACATGTGCTTCTTTTGTGGATGTAATTGCACATTAAGTTACATGTGCTTCTTTTGTGTAAGACATATTTTGACACCTTTTTGGTGCTTAATTTAAGTTCAATTTTCTCTTAAGTTACATATGCTTAATTTAAGTTCAGCTTTCACTTAAGTTCATCACAACAAATAGTGAAGGAGGAGTGAAGGAACCCGTCTAGAACCATCCGTCTATAACCACCCGCAATCACTCGTCTATAGTGAAGGAACTTGTTTATAACCACCCGCCACCCGTCTATAGTGAAGGAACTCGTCTATAACCACCCGTTTATAACCACCCGCCACCCGTCTATAATTACTCGTCTTTAACCCATATAGTTAGTTTTATGTTATATTTAGTTGTAGTTAGCTATTTCTGTTATATCAATATCCATAAATAGAATCTTAAGCGCTTGCCTATATATAGATATTAGGTAGCTCTTTGTAAAGAGACAATATACATTCTTATTGATTAATGTGAAAGTTCAGATGAGAAATATTTCAACTATTATGAGTCTAGTTATTTTACACAAATTAAGTCAATATTGATGACCAAAATAGTGGACAAAAAACTGAAACTTCTCATTAATTACTTCAATGATAGCACATTACATTACATTAACTTAAACCATATTTTCACAACCACAACAGAACAAACAGGGACCAACTAAGACCTATGCACCCTGTCTACCAATCCACAATACAAAACAAAAACTTAGCAATACACATATTACTGCACCCCTAAATTTTAGCATTCTAGATCTGTCACTAAAGTATCAACCTTGCCCATTAGCTCCATCAACTCTGCCTTCAATATTTCTTCATTATCATTGACATTAGTTGCACATATTTCAGGAAGCCCATCAACCCAGAATTAATAGCCACAATTTCCCTCATCCTGTAACAGCAATTTGACAAACATAGTAAGGGGCAAAATGTTGAATGTCTCTGTAAATGAAATAAAAAATGCAAAGAGAATGACATTTGGCATTTAGTGGTACCTTTGGCAAAGGACATCCATAGAAGGCCCTACATGGGTTCCTAAGAGTCCTAGAAACTTGTAACACGGCTCTCCTGTCACAATTACAAACCAAAGCAAATGGTTTGTTGAGTTCTGCTCCATTAACCCTAGAGCTACCAGACCAAGAGGAACTTGTGGCTTTCTTAGCTTGTCTTGACTACGAAAATGACGAACCACCATCCATCATCATCACGTTTTTTGGACGAATGAAAGTTAGGGTTGGAGAAAGAGAGAGCGCGAGACAGAGGAGCAAAGAGAGAGAGGGGGAGCAGAGAGAGAAAGGGGAAATATAAAGAAGAAGAAGACCGTTGGGAGTTTAATCTATGCGACTATCAATTTAGTCTCTAGTTCAGAGTTTCAAATTGATCTCTGACCACGTGGACACCACTTAACCAGTGACAACGGTGCCAACAGGGCACTTAACGTGTCACATCAGCGCCGTTAATTGCGTCAGCTAACTGGGGTTAACGGAGGGACCAAGTTGATTAATGTTTTACAACTTCAGGGGCATTTTTGCTATTTCGTTAAATTCAGGGACTAAGTTGATACCGCCTTACACTTTCAGGGACCAAATTGGCTATTTACTCAATTGTTTGCACTAGATTGTTATTAATTATTAAATTATTAATTATTAATTATTAACTACTTACTTAAATATATAATTATTAAAGACTTAATTACACTTTTGGTCCCCCTGATATCACAATTGTACAATTTTAGTCTCTCAGGTACCAATTGTGCCAAATGGATCCCCATATATCACGATTGTGCAACTTCGGTCCTTGAGGTTCCAATTGTGTCAATTGGGTCCCCCAAGTATCTCATGTTACAATCAGGTCCCCCTGTCACTGTGTCATCCATTTTTTAACGGCAGTAACCTACCTGGCATACGTCAGACTGATTTAGCACTTTTAGTGAGGCTTACGTGACATCATTCACACCTCACACGCGTTAATGGTCAAATGTACATCACGTGAGTATAGGAGTCCAATGTTTCTCTACAGAGAACATTTCTTCAACCTGCATCTAGAGACGGATCGGACAACACAAATGCCCTCTATCGATAAACATTGGACCCTTATACTCACGTGATATACATATGATCATTAAAGTGTGTGACGAGTTGGCAATGAAGCTATATAGGAATGTCACGTAAGCTGCCAAGCTAACCTCACTAAGTATCAAATCAGTCTCAAGTGAGTCACATAGGTTATTGGTGTTAAAATTTACAAAATTGTGATACTTGAAGGATCAACATTGTATAATCGTGATACCCGGGAACCTAATTGACACAAAAGGAACTTGGGGATCAAAATTGCACAATTATGATATCTAGGAGATCCAATTAGCGCAATTGGAACCTTGAAGACCAAAATTGAACAATCTTGATACACTGAGGACCAAAAATGCAATTAGCCATTATTAAATTATTAAAAAATCTTTCAGTAATATTTATTAAGTATTACTGAGTTTAATCCTTAGCATAATTGCAACAAAAGACGCTACTCAACAATTATCTTAAAGTTTCCAACCTTTTTTGCTATATTATTATTAGATTATTTCAAGTAGATTATTATTATTATTATTGAATGGAATTGAGAGACTTCTTATAAATAATAATCATACTTTTTTTTTTTTTACAACAACAAACTTATTTCATTTCATTAAAAATACTAACTACAATACAATCAAGAATAATACTCTAAATAATAATCATACTCAGGAATGGTACTATAGATAATAATCTTACTTAAGTACATAAGTATATGCTAATGTCTTAGAAATCGCGAGAGAGAGAAAAAATATACAACAAAAGTTTGTTTAGATCAAATATTTTTTTTTTATAAAGCTCAAATATCTTTATCTTTTTAATTACCAACAAAATGTTTTTCTATGTTACAAATTATACTTTAATTTTTTTTGGGTTAAAGTATATTTTTTTAAAAAATAGTTGTTTATGTTGTATCCACTATGTTTAAGTAGTAACTCGATATTTTTTTTAATTCAAAATTTTAAGTATTTATTCTCACATGGTATTTAACCGATGATATTTTCTTATTGAGGGAGTATGTTTCTGGGAAGTCCTCTAATCTAATAACTTCAAGCAATAGTGTCATTGAAAAGGCCACGTATAACAAATCCAATGCTAAACTTGAATTCTTGTATGGTGTTATGTTGCATTGTTATATTATTATATGTGGAAAGGGTCCAAATAAAAGGAGGTACAGTGTGTGACGGGGATAGAGATGACAAAATTACTCATAGATGTGTATATCCGTGATACATTATGTATGGGTTTCATTCGAGTAGTTTAATGGGTATCCACGGATATAATAAACAATTTTTTTCTTTACCTGCTTAATGATAAGGGATGAGTATTAAGGTACCCATACTCGTAGGTATCCAGTATATGAAATTATTTAAATATCCCGTATCCTATATAAAGAAATGTCCCCCTACTTTTTTTTTAAAATCATTAGATATATAATATATAGTTACAACTAATCAAATAATTGAAAAATATTTATTTATTATATGGTAAGAAAATATTTTAATATTTTATTTTGTTTTAAGGAGGGCAACCCTGGTTGTGGCTAGGAGCCTAGGATTCCTTTTTTGCCATGGAGAGTGAGGCAGAGCCAGGCTGCCCCAAATATGTATATTTGTATACCCTTGTGCTTTTCCAGTGAGCAATAAGCTCAAGAAGAAACTATAGGGTTGCTGTAATACCTGGGGAAAAAAAATTAATAATTTGATTAAAGGTTTTAAATGATATTATCCAAATAGTTTAAAATTTTGTTTTGTATAAAGGTTCTACGCGGTAGATTTTTTTTTTCCTATGAAAGTTATATATATGTTAAAATTAATAAATTAATAAAGTATGCTATAATTTAAAAACATCTGGGGGCATCCTTTAATCATTTAAATAAGGATTTTAAGACTTGGATATGATAGTATATATTTGACACACCCTTACTAAGTGTATTAACTTAATTAATAATGACATATTGATTTTAATGAGTTTTTGGGCCTTCGCGCACCTTGTGGCCCAATATTAGATTAAGAAGAGGTCTCACCTCTTCCTCCCTCATTCCTCTTCCTGTTTTTTTGAAAACCCTACAGAGAGTTTAGAGTGAGAAAGTGTGAGAGAGCTTGGAGGAGAAGAAGCCATTGAAGATCTTGAAGCTTGGTGTTTCCAGCTATTTTCTTCGTTTTTGTTTTTAGCTGTGCAGGCTCTATATTCACAATCTAAGGTGAGGGATTTGGGTTTTTATGTATGATTTTGCTTTGGATATGGTATGGGTACACCTTGTTGCTTTTCTTTTTCTTTTTATGAATTTTGTTTGGAATATATCATATTGCTGAAATGTCCATAATTTTTAGTGTTTGGCTAATTTTTGTGTGAAATGCTTGTTGCTGCTCAGTCTTGCGTGATTTGATATGCATTTTGGAGAAATGAAGATTGTTACAATGTCCTATATTTTACGTGATTAGCTAGTTATTTTGAAGAAAATGAAAGTTGCTTCAATGTCCTATGCTTGCTATTTCAATTTATTTTTTTTGGCTCAGTAACGCATCGCCATTAGTGTCCATTTTTTTTTCTTGTGAAAAGCGTGAGTGGGTGCTGTAGTGAAGTGGTGTGGATGGTCTCTATATATTTATGAGTAATTGAACATTCATATGTTGTAGCTTTAGTAAACATAAATTGCTTTTAGCCTTTTGAGTTGAATAATCATGAAATGATATGATGAAGTGGTGCCTGGCAATCAACAACCCTTTTTGGGTTGGTAATATGAGAAATGGTGCCTCACATTATTAGAGATGAAGGTACAGAGAAAACAGAGTAATTGAAAAAAAAATACAATGCTTTGTTATATTTAAATATTATAATATAGGAAGTGTAATTAGGAACAAAAATGTATTATTTATATGAGTTAAATGTATAACGAATATTTTATTGATTATAATATAATTTATATTAAAGGAAGTTTGTAACCTAGTGTTGTAAATATATTTATGATATGTAACAATGAATTTTAATTTGATGATGTTATCTAGTGTCTTGAATATAAATGTTGAATAAAATTATGGATATGAGGATATTATGATAAGTGTTAGTCTTGTCTATTTTGATAATATATGTTTTATTGAGTATTGGTTTAAATATAACCTTAGTGAATTATTATTGACTATGGATTGCCTATAAGATGATTTGAGCTTGATTGATGAGAAATAATTGGTTTAGGTCGTCAAACCATATTACTTTAATGTCATTGATGAAAGTTAAATATGAAAGTATTGATTATAAATGATGTATGTGGCTGAAAACTTATGAACAGTACTTGATGAAATTGATTGCCAATGAAAGGTTATGAATCTTTGGGTAGGCCGATCGGGGAGCAGGAGGCTCCGGTATATAAATATCATCGCCGAGGACGAGGGGATCCCATTAGATATCCCGGGCGTAGGAGGGATGTTAGTGCTTGCCGGAGGGTGCGGTATCTCCGGGATAGGAAATCCAAACCGTTGTGACAGGGGGCACTAAGTGAACACACCTCCTAGGATATCCAAAGACTCAATGATATTATGATATATGACATGTATATATGAGAAATGTATTGGTTCCCTGTGAAGGACTTCTGATATGAAAAATAAATGAAGTGCAAGGCATTCCACAAGTACTCGACGAATGGACGAGATGTCCTCTTGAGTTATGTTTACTATATGAATGTTTCTATATGTTATTGTTGTGTTACTTCACTTGAGATGGTTTATGCATGGATGTGAATGAGTGAGTGCTTGTGTGATTGTGTGTTTCTGGCTTATTTCTCTTTTTGCATGCCTGCATGTGTTTAGGGGAAGCTCCCTCACTGAGTCAGTAGACTCGCCCCACGTTTACCATTTCAGGTAAAGGTATCTGCGAAGCTGCCAGAAGTCTTGGATGTCATGTGGGTAGTTTGAGGGGTTGTACCTTCGGTTTTATATTGTTTCTGGTTAAAGCAAGACTTTATAATTTTTCTTTGTGTTGTTCGTTACTCTGATGTAATTATATTCATTATATCATTGTAATTGATGAATGTAATCTTTTACTTTGGATGAGACGAATTCATATATGCTTATGAGGCTGTGAAGGGGAAATAAGAGACTTTTTCTTTCGGGCGGTCATGGCTATGAAATTCGGGTCATGGATATGGGAGCATGGGTTGATGTACAAATGACCAAACCAGAAGTTGCTCTTCAATCTGTGAGGAATTTGTGGATACTCGTGTATATTCATAAAATATGTTAAAACTTGACTAATGGATACCTATGTGGATATAAGGCTGGTACGGGACGACTTTTCATCTGGCGAAAGCGGGTGACGGTGGATTACTACTCGTGTCTGCCACACCTCATTGCCATCCCTAGACAGGGGAAAGCAAAGGTGTGATTTTGCGTTTTCAATTAACGGTTAAATTTATGCAGCAACAACTATGGGTTCCAATGGAGGCTCAATGATCCATATCAGGGGGTTTGACGGCTTAGATCATTAGGAGTTGGAGCTCTGATTTGGCCATTGAGGTTTTGGTTGTGTTAGCACAAAGGTTAGAATTTGGTTGCTACGGAGGCTCTGCAACCACTCGCACTATGTACAAGAAGACCCACGTAAGTTCCAGGATAAATTAAGGTGCCTCCACGTGGCTTCAGCACATACTGCCATGTGGATAACTTGTCACCTCATATGTCAAGTTTGAATCTCCATTACCATGTACTCTTGATTTAATTATATTATTAACGAAGTTGACAGAAAGAGTAAATTTGACAAACGTTTAAGACTTAAAAGACTAAAACGAAACCTTTTAAAGATAAAGGACCAAATCGAAACCAAAAAATAAGATAGATAACCAAAATTATATTTTAGCCTAAATTCAATAGTCTCATGACAGTATCCAAGCATACTTATCCGATCCACGTAATACAAGCATCATCATCATTCGCCATGTCATCATGTTAACCTAATCCATACATTGACTTCATATATACACCTTCGATAGGCATATTAACCAAAACTCAACCATAGAGGACATCAACACTATATTCAAGAACATTAACCAAAATGTCTTAGCATGGTCATAATTCCACAAATACGTTACTCGTAATCATGTTTCATCAACATTTATACTTACAGAATCTTAAACAATTACTCAATTAGGTTTACAACAATAGCAACACATAATAATCAATGACAGTCCAATATATATCTCACATTCCTTTAATAAAATCACAATATATACCCCAACATATTCCAACAAGGCATCATACTTATCATATTTCCTCAACACAGCTCATCATATAGCATCCTATTCATGGTACTTTGCATGGCATCCAATTATGGGCCTCAAACATGGGAAATATCACATTTCTTATTGTACAAAAGGGACAGGCCGCAACTATTCATGGCTAGGTAGCGACACGCCTGCCTCGTGAAGCTGCCCAGATACAGACAAATAATAGGCGTTGTGGTGCCTCCTTGTTTGCCACGAACGCAAAATGTTGCTTAGGCAGCGACAGTTGTAGTAGCTTCTAGTAGGGAACCTTTTCGTCTTTCTGCCTTAAAACCCATACAAATTCATGCCCCAAACAACTCAATACATGCATACAAACAAAACATATAAGAGATACTTCAACCATAATATCAATTCAATGAATTTCATGTGAATTATCAAACAAAACTTCACCCATGAACCCTACATATGGCAAAGATCATGCATTTTTGTATCAATCTCAAAGCCCCAACAAAACCCACAAAAATAGCACCAAAATCCCTCACCTTAGGTTGATGTTCTTGAGATCTAAAGGCCAAAAATGAATATTGAAGAAAAATGGGAAGGATAAACATCAATCAGGAGAGCAGCCTCCCTTGTCTTCTCCTCCTATAAAGTTCTCGTATCCTCTTAGTCTAAGGTTTTCTTATGGTGGAGAAAAATGAGGCTAAAGACGGTGAACACTCCTCTTATAACAATTTAAAGATTGGACCAAAATGCCCTCTACTATAAGGATATTATGGAAAAGACTCATAAGCTACCACTAATTCATTCATGAAACTAATTAATTTATTAACTGTGTGTCAAATTATGAACTACTATGTTTATGTCACAAATCATTATTTCAATTATTAATGCACTTGAAATTTTAAATTATTATATAATTAATTAATTAAAGACATTTTCATAATTATTAAAATTTACGAGTATAATAATTTATAGTTGCCAAAATCCTATCCATTCTAAAGTTAGAGCAAACCACCAATTTGAACAAGTCGTATACCAATAAGAGATCCAATGATTCCAACCTAAGTCATTGTTATCGTGAGCAAAATATAAACAATGTAAGTCATGTGATTATCGTGAGAGAAATATTTGATATATATTTTTCTTGTCATATGGTTATATAGAGGAGAAAAATAGGTGCAAAAATGATTTAAAATAAATTTTAGAAATCTTCAATTGAACTTATGGATAATTTTTTTTGTCTCTCTCTCTCTTCCACCTAACTACATCGCATAAAGAAAACAACTGATAAGATTTATTCTCTACAATATATATAATTAAAAGTTTAAGTTCTCAATATTGTTATTTTTTCAACAACACATGCACTTCTCTACAAAATTTAGTTTACTTATCAACTCCAATGTTAGAACCCAATTTGGGTAATTGGTTCTTAACTCCTTTTTAGTGAGCTATATAATGACACATAGAATTTAAGAACCCTCACTAGTTTTCACTCGAATGCTAGAACCCAACTTGGGTTTTTAACTTACTTTTAGTGAGTCTCACAATTAACTCTCTTTGCATTGATTCTAGTGTTGTCAATTTTTTTTGTAAGAACTGTTCTCTACCCTGGCATCTATGTCAGGACTCTTCAATAGTGCAAATTGTAAGAACTCACACAAGAACAAGCATTGGAGATGGTCTTAGAGCAACTCAAAGTTAAGCACATGTTCTTGGTTTGTTGCACTATTGGAGAGGAATGACTTGGATGCCAAGTGTAAGAACAGTTCTTATATTAGAACCAATTCTTAAATGTTAAAATATAATATTTCTTCTAGTTGTGGGGTCAATTATGGGACCCATTTTAATTTCTTAGTGGTTCTATCATTTGAGTGAAAACTTGTTAGAGTTCTTAAATGTTAGTGACATTATAGGACCCACTAAAAGTAAGTTAAGAACTCAAGTTGAGTTATATCACTCGAGATGCTCTTATTAATAATAATAATAATAATAATAATAATAATAATAATAATAATAATAATAAAAGTATATAACAAAAGCCACAATAATGCTGCGTAATTTTTAAACATGAATTAATTTAAGGAGAATGCTAACAAGTGTTTTGAGAACATCGATTAAGGAATCAAGAAAAGAAAATTTTATTGAAAATTGATGTATTAAACATTCGAAGAAATGATATATTTAATGAGTTTAATTGGTATATACTGTTAGTGTAAAGTTTTTTACACTGTCAACCAATAAAAAATCATGATATGAATGACTATTAAGATGGTTAGGATAAGAATCAAATATTTTAGTTTAAGTGACAATTTTTGATCGATGACAGTGTAAAAAATGTTTTCATTGACACTGTATCAATTAAATCCATGAGTCTGTTTGATAAAATTAGTTGTTAGTGGATAAGCCAGCTGATAGGGGATAGCTTATAGAGGATATCGGATGAGGTAGCTGATAGCGGATAACGGATAAGCTAGTTCATTTTCTGTGGAAGTGTTCGATAAAACTAACGGTTGAACTAGCTGAAAAATATAAAATGATATAAAAGGATATCTTCATTAATGATTTTACATAAAAGAGAGAGAAGAAGATAAAGATAGAATTAAATGAATATAATAAGGATAAAATTGGAAAGAAAAATGAAACGCTATAAGCTATAAGCTCAAACGCTACTTCAAGTAACGTCTGGAAAAAACGTTATAAGCTTATAAAAAAACGTTATAAATTCGTGATAGAGACGCTTATCAAACGAGACTATTTTCTCATCCGTTATAAATCAATACAAGTGACATGTTAAACAGGTTCATATTTAATTTTTGAATGACAACTCTTTTATAAGTTTTCCTAAACATTATGTTTAGAACACTAGTTCAAATCACCCTTACTTTAAAATTATTAAAAAGATGGTGGTACCGGTGCGTAGGTTTAGCTTTAGTTGTGTGTCAGTGAACACAACCGGAATTAGCGGAGTCCAGCTGGGACTGTAGGGATTCGAGGACGCAGCTACCGCCGCCGTTTCTGTCTCTTCTTAATATCCTTTTGTTTTTTTTAAAGAAAGAAGTTTTATATTAAAAATTAATATATTTAATATTTAAAAAAATAATATACTTAATTTTTCAATAAAAAGATATTTTTTTATTTTCTTAACGATAGCATTAGTGACAGATCCAAGATCCTGAATCAGTAAAGGCAATTTATTTCAAAAAAAAAATCTAATAATAATTATCATCATACATATAAAGATAAAGACATAAATATTAAAATTAGAAAATTTTAATAGAGAATTGATTGATTTACACCGGTATAAGTAATTTCTCACTTACACTCAATCTTAAGTGTTAATTTTTGAGTAAATACCAAATCTGATCCCTAAAATTATAGGTTTGTATCAACTTAATCTCTCGCATTATCAATATTCCAAAATGATCCCTGAAATTACATAAAATTAATCAGATTCGTCACTCCGTTGGTATTTGCATGAACTATAATGACATTAAGTTGGTAATAACAGAGATGCATTTGAAACTAAGTGAATAATGTTAGGGATGCATTTGCTAACAGATTCAAATGGAGGGACGAACCTGATTAACATTTTTTAATTCCAAGGATTACTTTGTAATATTGATAATGTGGGGGACTAAGTTGATACGATCCTATAATTTTAGGGACCAGATTAAGTATTTACTCGTTAATTTTATTTTGATCCAACAATTGATTTTAATATTTTATATTTTTAGATGGTAATAAAATTGATGATTAGAATTGAGTATAAGTAAAAAATAATTTACACCGATCATTCTCATTTTAATATATTTAATCAAATAAATAGATATCTTATAATTATTTTTTACATGATTACATGTTTTAAAATAATATTATTAAATATATTATTTTTAATATATTGAGTGAGTCGACAATGGATACAAATATGTAAAATTAAGGAATCAAAATATACCTAACCAATATATTAACAGTAATAAGTTTATAAAACTGAGTGAATGTATCTGTATATCCTCCATTTAATACGGGTCCGTCGTGGATAGCATGATCCTTCTTTTTTATTAAAGATGAATTTTTTGATATCTAAAAATAATTTTATTCTATTTAAATGATTTAATTAAATAATAAAAATCATTTAACAGAATATAATATCATAACATATTTAATTTAGATGATAGATTTTGATCGGATTAAATAATTTTTATCTTAAAATAATAAGGCTTAATTGCACTTTTGGTCTCCCAGATATTATGATTTGTGTAATTTTGGTCCCCCTGGTTTTAATTGCGCCAATTGGGTCCTCCAAGTATCACGATTGTGCAATTTTGGTCCCCCAAGTTTAAATTGCGCCAATTGAGTCCCCACGTATCATGATTGTGCAATTTTGGTCCTCCAAGTATCACGATTGTGCAATTTTTAACGTTAGTAGCCTACATAGGACACGTGAGACTGATTTGACACTTAGTAAAGTCAACTTGACAGTTTGCGGGACATTCTTATAAGATATCATTGACATCTCACACAATTTAATAGTCAAATGCACATCATTAAGTGTCACATAAGAATGACACGTAAGCTGCCAAACTAGTCTCATTAAGTGCCAAATCAGTCGCACATGTGCTTCGTAGGCTATTGACATTAAAAGTTGCACAATCGTGATGCTTGGAGGACCAAAATTGCACAATCATGATACTTGAGGGATCAAAATTACATAATCGTGATATGTGGAGGACCCAAGTTGTGCAATTGAAACTTGAGGGACCAAAATTCCACAATCGAGATACTTGAAGGACCCAATTGACGCAATTAAAATTTGAGGGACCAAAATTACACAATCATAATATCTGATGGATCAAAAATACAATTAAGTCAAATTATAATGAGCGTCTATTAAAAGACCGCAGGTGCCTCTGAGCTGAATATCATGTATCGTGACATCATGTTTTAAAAATATAATAATAAATCTCCTGTGCATGACACGAATGTGCAGAGAGACCCAAACACCCCAAAGTCGCATTGGATTTACAGTCGTGCCCTTTTATATTGTTTTTTTCCCTTCTTCTGAATGTTGGATGACAATCATTTTCCGTCCAGATCTTGGCATGCGTGTGTGGGATGTGCAAATCTTGTCGGGCTCTTCACTTGGGTGATGCGTTTCAAGTTATATTAAATTGTTATGAAATATTAATATGAGAATCAAATATTATTTTATGTTTGATTCAAGGTTTAAAAAAGCATTATACCCATGATTAGGCATGTCATATTTCGATTATGAATACGGGTGAGAATAAGCTACATGGAGTTAAGCTCTAATAGGTTTGAAGCTCTAATAGGTTTGAAGCCAGCTTATGTTTCAATCTTAAGATTTGAGTCTGATCTATTAATCTGATATAGATCAATTTTTAAGGTCTAATCTAACCTATTTCAAAATCTAATCTGAAAGCCTATTTAAAAGCTCATTTTTCAACAAGACCTTTAAATATATCTCCACCAATAAATAGATCATAGATTTTCACTTATAAATAGACTTATAAATCTCTAATAATAAATAGATTAATAGGCCTATACTAATAAATAGGCCGTTAGGCCTTCACCTAATTACAGAATTAATGATACTTTTATCGTCGGTGCAAAAATGTAATTTTCTTCATAATTATAATGTTAATTATTTACAAAAATCAATAAAATCTACAAAAAAAAAAATCATTAGAAGTATTAAAAGTTTTTATTTTATATTATAGATATGATAATTACCTTGATTTTATGATTTTATTCCATTTTATTAATTGTATGGAAAAAATTACATTTAAATAACATTTTCTATAGTAGAGTTTGAGAATGGGACATATATTCTCAAGAATATGTATCATGAATCAAATAAATTTATGAGATATTCTCACAATTTCAAAAAAATTCTCAAAAACTCTAAATGCTAACCAAATATTTTTTTTTTTAAAAATACTCAGTGATAATAATAGCATTTTTTTTGAAAGTGGTTCTCAAAAATATAATTCTAAATCTCGAAACAAACATCCTTTAGTGTCAGTTTGTTTTAGATTCTTCACCATATAATCATGTTTCAAAATCTCGTTGATCAAAAGCTCATCTCACATAGCTTTTGAAAAATGTGTCTTGAACTCGTTTTTCTCACTTTTGAGGTGAGAATAGTCTCAATCTAAGCTCTTAACAGGTAGGTATCAATTGAGTTCACAATCAAATTAGCATATTTGGAACTCTAGCGAAAACGAGTCTTAATTGCTTTTGAAGCTCAAAATCTAGTAATTTAGCTTCTCAAACGCATGTCCAGTGGGAATCCACCGCAGATCCAAACAAACGCTAACATGTTTGACAAATTTTTAGTAAATTCACACTTCACATTTTATAATTTGACTTTCTAATTATAATTAATTTTATTTATTTCTTTATATTTATAATTTGATACTGTTATTTTGTGCATAATTAAAGTGATGTGAACTTAAAAAATGTATATAAATTATAAAACAATTTCAGCTGAGGTATATTTAATAATTTTTTAAAATTTTCAAATCATAGTTTGTTGAAATGAAAAATAGTTATTTTTATGTTAGGTTGGAAACGTCAAAATACACTTTTTCAAATAAAAATATCTAATCATATTTACCTGTTATGTTCACATTTGATTTCAACGTAAATAATTCAAGTAGGTGATAGTTTTTTTTTATAAGCGATATATTTTTTTCATAGGTAGAAGTAGGTGATGCTTTTTTTTTGACTGAAAAATACATATCTCATTTCATTGAAAACTGTTTTTGCAATACAACTAGGAACATAATAATAAGTTTGTGAATGCAAAACAGTGAGAGGTCTTCTATCAAGAGTGTGAGCAGAGCCATATTGGCTTGTCTCTTTACAGAACAGACAGAAATTTTCATGATTAGCTAAGTACTTCTTGCAAGCCTCAATGATACAACCATTATCAGTATTATCACCCGCAAGTTTATCAGAAACAAGTTTTGAATCGATTTCAAACACAACCAGCTGATTGAGATTCAAAGAAATAATCCACTCAATTGCCTTCAATAACCCAAAAGCCCCCCCTTCAGGAATCTGCATCAGAACTGGGAGATTTGTTGTGCGGGCTTCAACAAAAAAGCATTGATCATTCCTCACACATCACCCAAATGCTGTCTTCAAATGAGTACTATCAAAGGCTGCATCAACATTTACTTTAAAGGAACCATTCGATGGTTTTTGCCAATGAATACTATGCTGCATAATTCGATCCTCCCTGTTGTTTTGAGAACAATTTCTGTTGGCCCAAAGCCACTCATTTAGAGTGCTAGTTGCTCTAAACAAAACCTGTTGGTTTGAGACATGCCTATCCTCCCAGATTATTTCATTTCTTCTCTCCCACGTACTCCACATAACCATGACAAACCTTTGTTGTTCTTCTGGACCCAATTGATTTAGGACATTAAAAAATATTTTAGTGAAGTTGTCACAAGTTAAAAGTAGAGGCTCTATTACATTCCACAATCCAGACAGCTCCCAGCAAGCAATATTTGATGGACATGTCAAAAACAAATGCCAATTATTTTCCTAATCACATTCACAGCTTGCACAAATACTGGATCACTGAACACCTTTGGCCTGCAATCTGATACGATTGGGAATACAATCTTGACATACTCTCCAAACAAAATTCCTGAACCGAGGTGGGACTTGCAGACTCCAAATTCCATTCCAATTCCCAGGCCTGCTCAAATTGTTCCTGTCAGTGAACAAATCACAGAACACTCTGTATCCGGATTTAACATTCTTTGTCCAAGACCAAATAATTCTATCATTTTGAGAGCAGTTCAGCAGAGGTACAGTAAGCACTCTTCTCACATCAGCTTGATCAAACACCATGTTCAGTAGCTGCATAATCCACATTCTAGAATTACTATCAATTAAATCTATTACTGTCGTAGTGATCAAATTCTGTGAAGGAAGTGTTTGAATTGTCTTGTGTCTCGAGTCCCTCAACCAAGGCTGAGTCCAAACATTAATACTGCTCCCATCTCCCATTCTCAATCTATAACCTTCCTTTAACAAAGCCCAGGAACACCAGATGCTTCTCCAACAATAGCTTGGATTATGCCCCAACTCGCCCCCCAAAAAATCCCCTCTTGGGAAATATTTAACTTTGAAAACTCTGCTAACTAAAGCCTCTAGGTTGGTAATAAATTTCCAACCTTGTTTCCCCAACAATGCTAAATTAAAGGCAGACAAATTTTGAAACCCCAAACCTCCTTCCTCCTTACTTACAGTTAGCCTGTCCCAAGACATCCAATTGATTCCTCTAGATTCTGTTCTAGACGAACCCCACCAAAACGAATTCATCATTTTTTGGATTTCGTTCCAGAGAGATTGAGGAAGTAGAAAAATGCTCATACAATAAGTTGGAATAGATTGTGAAACTGACTTAATAAGTACCTCACAACCCGCACGAGAAAGGGTTCTGCTACTCCAAGAATTGATCTTCCTCCAAACCTTATCCTTCACATAAGAGAAAATGGCCCTCTTACTTCTACCTATCATAGATGGTAATCTCAGATATTTTCCAACTCCAATAGACCTGCGCACCTGTAACAAGGAAGAAATATGCTCCCTTAAGTCAGTAGGAACATTCCTACTAAAAAACATTTCAGATTTCTGCATTTTAATTTGCTGCCCAGATGCATGGGCGTATGTGCTCAACAAAAGCCTCATGGTTTCAGCTTCTTGCTCAACTGCTCTAAAGAAAAGAAAATAGTCATCTTAAAACAACAAATGAGTGATAATGGGTGCCCCCGTACAAATTTTTATCCCATGAAGACTCCCCCTTCTATCCTCTTGTTTGATCAAACATGATAAACCTTCTGCACAGATCAAGAAAATATAAGGTGAAAGTGGGTCACCCTGACGAAGACCACGAGAGGGAATTATGGGACCAACTTTGTCAAAATTCACAAGCACAGAATAATTGACAGATTCCACACATAAACATTACCCAATCAATCCATTTGTGATCAAACCCCAACTTCATCATCATAAGTCTAAGAGAAGCCTAGTCCACTCTATCATATGCCTTACTAATGTCAATTTTCAAAGCAACATCACCTATCTTTCCTTTTGTTTTACATTTGATGTAATGAAGAACCTCAGAAGCAACCAAAACATTATCCAAAATAGACCTCCATTGAATAAAAGCAGATTGCTCAATAGAGATATATTTATTGAGAACCTTTTTAAGTCTATTAGCTAAGACCTTAGCCTGAATCTTATATACCACATTGCAAAGGGAAATAGGTCGAAGATCTTTTATAGACTCTGGCACATCACATTTAGGAATAAGAGCAATATTTGTATCATTTAAATGACAAGGGAAAATACCTTCACACAACCAAGACATAGCAGCTTCAAAGATGGTGATCACTACCACAAATGTCCCAAAACTTTTGATAGAAAGTCGGATTGAAACCATCCGGAGCTGGGGATTTATCTGGATGCATTTGAAAGATAGCTATGCGGAACTCCTCCACGTGAAAATGAGCTTTTAAAACAACATTATCCTCAGCTGTTAAAACTGTCTGCAGTGTGACTATTAAAAAGCTGCTGAAAATAACCATGAGCTAAATCACATAAACCATGTCGAGTTGAGACAACCCACCCCTGATCATCATGTAGCTCTTCGATAGTATTCCTTCTTTTCACTGTCGCTGAAGTATGGAAAATTTTCGTATTGTTGTCTCCCTCCTTCAACCAAAAAAACATTACAAAGCAAGTAAAGACGAGAACTGTTATAGACATATTTCCTAGTTTTGGAATCTAACTTCAACTTTCAATTCAACTAAGGTGAATATGAGCGAATACGGTGTGTTTTCTTTTAAATAAAATAAAACATGGAGAGTGTACCAAAAAAATGGAGAGTAATATCCAACATGACGCACCTTTTTCCACGTGATATTCTGCCCTTAAGAACAAAAATTGGAAAATAGAGAGTGACTGTAAAAGAAGAACAAAGCACACGTTAAAAGTTGTGGAGAATATTCTTTTAAAAGTAATTTTACATTTAATATAATGAATTTAATTGTTATATATTATGAATATAAATTTTTTTATTATAATATTAAATATCAACTAATCATAAATTATGATATGAGTGACTTTTAAAATACTTAGGATAAGAGTCAAATATTTTGATCGATATAACAATTTATAATTACTTGACATTACATACTAATTAAATCCTAATAAAATTAGATAAAGATAAATTAAAGATAAAAATATATTTATTTTTAACTTACTAAAGTTTAACAATATATATATATATATATATATTAGGTTTAATTAGTTTTTAGGTCCCTAAACTATTTGAGAATTTTTAAATAAGTTCTCAAACTAAAAAATTTGTAATTGAGTCTCTACACTTTAAAAGTTTATAATCGAATCCCTAAACTTGTAAATCATTTATAATTAAATCCCTGAGATAACATAATAACCTTATAATTAGAACACTTATAACTCTTTTTTTGGAATTCAAGTCTATCTTAGAGGTTATTAGAATCATTATAACACTCATAATAACAAAGGTTTTTAAAATGTCTCCTACATAAAGACGGAATTACAAATTTGTTACAAGTTCAGGGACCTGATTATAAACATTTAAAGTGTAAGGATCTAATTATAAAATATTTAGAAGTTCGAAAATCCAATTACAAATTTTTTAATTGAGAGACCTATTTAAAACTTTTCAAATAGTTTGGAAAACTTCAAAATAATTAAACCTATATTTTAATTAATTTAAAGAAAAATTTAATTTAGAATAACGTTATGTCATTATCTTCGACAGCCGTCTGTTTGGATAAATCCCATAATCATGTTTCTTGAATTTTGTCTACTAAATCCATTTTGAGTTCATAGATTTGATTTTAGGAGAATAAAAAAGTCTAACAGTTCTTTCTATAAAGTAGAAATGGTTATTGATGTGATATATTTTATATTTATATCTAAAAATTTATTATATTTTATCATTCAAATAAATTCAACTCTTATAAACTCATCTTTAAAAATATTATTAACAAATATATATCAATTTTTTTTAATCTAACCTTTTTCTAATTTAAAACAAAGGACCGAAAGTTATTAGAAATGGTAAAAAGATGTCGGCGAGAGAACCTTGAGCAAATCCGAAATTTCGCAACCTGTAGGGGGCACATATGTCTTCCAACGCTTCCATTTGCTTAAATAAATAGTGCAGAGCCGCCGTGTTTCTTTTCCTTTTCTTTCTTTTCACTTTGCCGGAAACTGTCTCCGGAGTCCCAGTCGCCGGAAAGTAAGGGTATCGGGGAAAGCCTGCCTACTTCGATTAGGTTGCGGATAGTGTGTTTTTAATAAACGAGTGCGTGCGTGCATGTCCAAACGGCGACGTTTCGTTGATCGGAGGGAAGTGGGGGAAGCGGCTTCGTAGGATGTAGTTTGGTTGGTTGATTGATTGGGGGTGGAATGGGGAGAGTGGTTGTTGGAGGGGCGGTGTGTGTGGCTGCGATGACGTGTGCGGTGGTGGGGCTAAGAGTGAGGAGGAGGAGGAAGTGGAAGAGAGTGGTTGGAGTGTTGAGGGAACTGGAGGAGGGATGTGAGACAAGGGTTGAGAGGCTGAGGCAGGTGGTGGATGCGATGGCTGTGGAGATGCACGCTGGTTTGGCATCCCAGGGAGGTTCCAAGCTCAAAATGCTTCTCACCTACGTTGATAATCTCCCTAATGGGTGGGTATTCACTATTCACTTCCACTTCAAAATCAAATCCTTCGCCTCTTTCGTGTCCTTAACTCATAACTGTGCCAATGCCACCCAATAATAATTATAATATTCTTTTATTGTTGATGGAATATTGCTATTTGATTGGAAAAGTGGAGGTCTAGAATGTTTCCCGTTTTCATTCGTTTATTATTTATTTTTTTTATGTGTATGGTTGTATGCTATAGTATAATTACTTCAACTTTTTTATTATTTATTGTTTTTGTTTACGCTCGTATATAACATATATTCCACTGTATACTGTTTTGAAATATTTACTTCTTTCAATTTGCTCCTTTGACTGTAAACTTGTAATTCTATTAGGCGCGATTTGGACTATGGCATTAGGCTTGGAATTCCAATTACTTTGTTAGGTGCCCTTTGGAGTCCAATTGGATGGAATTAAAAAAATAATTATTTTATATTATTTTCAATCCTTATCTTAGACCTCTAGAGCATCTCCTATTGGAGTTGCTTAAAATAAGAATATGTTTTTACACGGTAGCATCGTTTGAGCACCAGTAACATGACATCCAGCATATAAAAGCAATCGGTTCTTATAGAAACATTGTAACTTTAAAAGTTGCACCATTGGAGTGAAAAGTTACTTCAAGTAGTATAAAGTAAAAAATGGTGATGTGATATGATGGAATCCATAAAAAGAGGAGCTAAGCAAGTTACTGGCGGTATCTTTCGACCATCATTATTGGTGGTGTCTTCTTACCATGGTTGTTCTCCAACCACCGTCCTCGACAGCACCCTGCGACCACCGTCATCAATGATGTCCCCAAACCACCATCACTGGTAGCTCACTCACTCTGATTACCGTCATCGATGGTGCCCTCCAAAAACACAAAGGCACTCTTCGACCACCATTGTCGGTGGTCACCACCGACCATTGTTGTCCTTTGACTACCGTCGCTTGCAATGTCCTCTTACTATAGTTGCCAGTGTTGTCCTCCAACCACCATCACCTACCACGTCCACCGACCACCATTGCTGGCAATGCCTATCGACCACTTGTGCCAATGGCACTCTCCAACCACCATTGTCAATGGTGCCCTCTAACCATAGTTGTCCATAGCATCCGCGGATCGCTGTCAGTGATGATGTCCTCATATTTAATTACAATTCTATAACTCGATTTTTTATTTGCTTCAAACATAAAAATTAGAATTCATAGCAAATTCCATTTCTAACATAATTGCATCTGAAATTAGAATTTTATGTTCTAATTCTAATTGTAGCATCCAAATGGATATAGTTTTTCATGTATCCTTTCTTATTTGTGTAGGAATTTTCGTCTTTACTGTAACAGTTTTTTGTTTTTTTTTTTGCTCAATTTTTTGTTTTGTTTATTCCTTGAGAGCTCCTTCTCGTAGTTATAGATGATGTTCATGCATGACTTTTGGAATTGGTCAATTCACTCAATTGTTTGTTTTTTAATAATAAGAACCAAGGTTTTAAATCGGAGTCCGAATCCGCAATTGGGGCCGCAACGTTTTGGTTTTGGCAATGTCCCTCAAAAACCAAGGTTTTAATTATGTGGTTTTGTACATTAAGGTTTTGAGGATTTGACATGTGATGCCCGATCCATGTTAATAGTCAATACACCAGATAATTTTAAAATTTTAGGAATGGCTTATGGAATCCGTAAATCTTGTATAATTTCCTTTATAAATTGCACTTACACCAGATAATCTTGTTGTATAATTTCCTTTATTTTTCTTTAGACAATTTGTGAGCATTCACCCAATGGAGTGTGTAGATGGTATGAGCAAGCACATTGCACTTAGCACTAGCACTAGCATTTTCTTTAGTTAGAGATGTTTTGTTTACCTTTTATCAAATATCAACATGCTTGAGCATAACTTCTATTTGATTATGGAATCTAGTTGATAAATAGATTTGTTTGTATCCACATGTTTGATGATTGCATGGGTTAAATACAAAAGTGAAATATACATTTTTTTTCCTTTGGCCAGGTCTGAGAAAGGAACATATTATGCACTACATCTTGGGGGTACAAATTTAGGGTTTTGCGGGTTCATTTAGGTGCTGAACAATCTTCTGTCTTGGGACATGAAGTAGAGCAACAGCCCATTCCCCAACATCTAATGACCAGTACAAGTGAGGTGACGATTTCTCTACAATTTTGGTGTTCTCTAGCATTTTTTGTGTTCTTTTAAGAAAATAAAGTTTAATTGATTATCCTGCTTGCAGGGTCTCTTTGATTTCATTGCTTCTTCATTGAAGGAATTCATTGAGAAAGAAGATGGTGCCGAGCTTTCATTGGACAGAAGAGGGGAACTTGGGTTTACATTTTCTTTTCCTGTGAAACAAATGTCTGTTTCCTCAGGCATTTTAATAAAATGGGCAAAAGGGTTTTCCATTGTAGATATGGTTAGTCAGTTGAATTTCAAGTAGTTTCTACATGAAAAGCTTATAGTTATATTCATAGGGATCTTTGTGAAAGGCAGCAATTCTTGTTTCATTGTTCATCGTAGAACTTGATCACTAACTTTTGTGGCGGTTTGTGTTTTTTTTAAAGCATGATTGAACAGGGTAGATTTTGTTAAGTTTTTATACTTTTTTTAAAATTTATTTTTAAGGCTAAAATATTCAATTCGTTGAGTGGTGGCAATTAGTTATTGATTTTGGTTAACTGACCTGGTCCAACTAGTCTTTCAAAATGGTTGTTTGTGTACTTTCCCCTCCATATGTTACAAAATAGATACAAAAAACTATTCAACTTGTAGGTCTTTCAATAGTAGTGAAGTAGATATCAAAGTTATATATTCAGATGACACACAAATATTAAGTGCAAAACATGTTTGTTGTCAGGTAGGAAGAGATGTTCCTGCATGTTTGCAGGAAGCATTGACACGAAAAGGCCTAGTAGATATGCGGGTATCTGCCTTGGTAAGGAAGTGCTTTCTTTGTCATGAGGTTATGATTTTTCATTTGCATTTTACCTCCAAAAGTTATGTTTCTGTCTTTTCTTATCATTATTATGCAAGTGGGGCAAGGGGTCTCGCAAATTCTCAGATCACTAGAGCCCTTAATAAGTTAGATTGTTGTAGGATAAATTTTATGTGCTTATAGGATATTTGAATTTTGTGAACTGTTACATAGTGTTTATCTTCATGCTGCTGCTCTTCTGGAGTTTTTGCCAACTTATTCCTACATGTTTGGGGACTAGTTTTTTCATGTCTGGCAATTATATTGTAATAGCATTATTTGCATACCAATGTGGTTATTTTGTTTATGTGTAATCCTTTCTATAGTTGCATTTATTTTTATTTGGAATGAACCAAATCAATTTCAAAATGCTAAGTGCCTTGTTGAATTTAGGAGGAATATGTATGTCGCCCTTACTTTGTGAATCCTTAAATATGGATGTGCTGTCATGCAAAATAAACCTTTTTTGTTTCATTGTAATCAGGTTAATGACACTGTTGGAACATTGGCTCTCGGGCATTATCATGATACAGACACTGTTGCTGCTATAATAATTTGGCACTGGTACCAATGCCTGTTATTTAGAACGGATTGATGCTAAGTGTCAGGGTCTTCTTACAACATCAGGATACATGGTTTTGCTCTTTCTTTCTTTTTTCAATTTTTGTTTATTGTTTTGAACTTATTGCAACCCTTCTGTTTATTAGGTTGTGAATATGGAATGGGGAAACTTTTGGTCATCTCACTTACCAAGAACATTGTATGACATTGATTTAGATGCGGAGAGCCCTAATCCATATGATCAGGTTAGGTTCTGTTTCTCATGAATCCTGTTGCTTGATTTGACATGACTCCAATTTTGGTGATTTTGATGCAGGATTTCGAGAAAATGATATCAGGAATGTATCTTGGCGACATTGTGAGGAGAGTCATTCTCAGGATGTCACTAGTGTCAGATATTTTTGGACCTATTTCTTTCAAGCTTTCATTGCCTTTCATACTGAGGTATGTACTGTATCTCAGGCATGCATTGTATATATATATATAGACACACAGACTAACAACTGAGGATGAATGTATAATACTATTCAACATCGATATGGATATCCATCTATGTTTGGTCAATTATGTGCTGAAGATGCAAAAAGTCCTACTGTGATTTTCGTTTATAATTTATTTATGACCAATTATAGTGCCTTATACATGGTTGATCATTTTTTCTTTTCATTTCTTTCTTCTCCTAGTAATATTTTATTTTTTAATTATACAAAAAAAGATCCAAACTCCAAAGATTGCTCTAGGAAAGTGAAGTTTCTATAGATTAGGTGGGTGTGGAGGGATTTATTTGCCTAGGACTGCACGGTTATAGATTTTGATCAGTTTTCTTGGCTTGTATTTTCCTGTAATAATGAGGTAAAAGGGAAAATGCCCTTGATGAGAATACCTTGGCTTTGATTTACATGATATTTTCTTGGAGGTTGAAATTCCTACTAAGTTTTGGTTGCTTTTCTGGAATGGCGTGCATGTTTTAGTTCCATTTCTGGACTAATGTGCATATTGTCAAGTTTACAATATTGTTCTAAGGTAAATTGTTCTCGTCTAATTCTCTAATTTGACTTAGATTTCAACTATTTTTGTGATGCAATTTCAGCACTCCTTCGATGGCTGCCATGCATGAGGATGACTCTCCTGACTTGAAAGAGGTAGCAAGAATCCTTAAGGACAGCCTTGAGGTAAACAAGTCAGACACCATATCTTTTGTCCCTAAATGAGTGGAATGTCTGTCAAGTCTAATAATCATTCGTTATGGATGGGTTGGGCTGTCTCAGATTCCTGAGGTTCCTTTGAAGGTAAGAAAACTTGTGTGAAAGTGTGTGATGTTGTGACACGTAGAGCTGCTCGATTGGCTGCTGCTGGTATTGTTGGTATGAGCGGTGGCATCACAGGTGGACTGAGAAGTGATATGAAAATGAAAAGAACAGTTGTGGCAATTGAAGGAGGATTATATTGTAGCTATACATTGTTCAGGGAGTACTTGCATGAAGCTTTGAACGAAATATTGGGGGAAGATATTGCTAAACATGTAATTCTAAAGGTCACCGAAGATGGATCGGGCATTGGAGCAGCACTGCTTGCGGCCTCGCATTCATCCTATATAATGTGGATAGAGTACAGCTGTTATAAATATATATTTATATATATGCGTATAGCCCTGTAAATCAGTTTCTATTTTTTACCCTCTCTTATTTAATCTTCATCTGTGTATAAAGGAAGGTTCCGTCTATTCTTTGTTAAGTTATCTTCATTAATATTATTCTTGTCATTTTTTCTTTATTTCACTAATATTTTTTAGGGCATCCATCTGTTGTCATTTTAGATTGTTTGAATGTAACACAATAGTATTATTAGCCCATTAGGAATGCTTTATGACTTACAAGCTTGAAAGTGCATACGCTTTTTGTTTTCATAAAAAATATTATGTTGCGATGTGTATTTATTGTGTAAGGTTCTTCTAAAGTGAGTTTGTTTATAAATTGAGTAAGTAAGGATGTTTCTGTCCTTGATTTAATAAAGTGCATAAAGATTTTAATCTATTTTATTAAATCAAGGATGAAAATAATCTTACTTATAAATTTTAAAGACAATCTTCGAAGCTTTTTTCGTATTTATTATATGCTTTTATCTCGACTCCTCTTATTTTTGAGGAAAGTAATTTTTAAAATTATTAATTTGATAGTGGGAATATGAGATTAAGATACTAACAACTGCACCCTGAATGGCCATGTACTGTGCTCAGAGGCATATTACAATTCGCTCGGAGACTAGCAGTTCTTTATATTTTCTAATTTTAATTTAAAATTTGAATAATAATTCTATAATTGTAGTGTATTATAAAAAATAGATAAAAAAAAGTTTGAATTCAATGCAAGGAGCGATGAGTCTTTAACACTTAAAACATAACCATGGTAGAATATGTCCATTTAACCTTCTTATATACCTTTTTTTAATTATTAATAAATAAAATATTAAATAATTTTATATTCTCAAAACATTAGATGCATCTTTTTTGTCAACAACATATGATTGGTCAGAGTGGTAAGGGATTTAGACACTTTAATCAAGTGATCAGAGGTTCGAATCCTGGTTCATGTATAGAGAAAACCTGATTGCGAGGGAAGAGTCCACTAATCATTGCTAATGGTGATGGATATTTCATAGTTATATCATGGTTATCAAAAAACATTAGATATATTTTTTTTTTCATTTGATACTTTCTTTATTTAGTATTAAGAGAATTAATAGAAGGATTTTATAAGAGACTATATCAAAATTCCATCATAAAACCATGGTAAGCGATGCTCTCCCTGAAAAAAAACTTAAACAACATGTTCACATAAGTAAGAGTGAATATGCCCTATAGCTCAAATAGAAATTAAACTGGGATTTAGCTCTTTTAAAGAGAGCTTGTCTTGAAGGTGAGAAAGTAAGAGTGCAAATATCTTCAGATTGTTCAGTGGGTTGTAATCTCTATGCATTTTATTAAATTAAAAGTGGATGCATCCTTTCTTTCTTACTTTAGAGACAAACTTATTTTAGAGGAGTCAAATCCATTAAATTTTATGTTTTGTCTTATTATCTCGTACCCCAAAAATTCTTCTCTCTTTTTTTTATAGCAGCGGGAACTTTTGAAAATGCATTCCTTCAACGTTCCAAATTACTTTTCTTAATTATTATTTTGCCTTATTTATCTTTCCAAATTGACTGACAATATATTAACTTGCTTGAGTACTCATTTTGCTTGATCTAAAATCTTTAGATTTTGATTGGTACTTCATCTTGATTGAGTACTACATCATGCCTCTAAATCAAATAGGTTTTTGGCAACCTCTTTGTTAGAGCCGCTAGTTTTTGGTTTTTACATCGTAATGTGTAATTTGGCACTAGATTTTGTATTGCAGTTTCATGTATAGCACATTGATAATTCTAACTGCACATATTTCCTCTTATATCTACCTAATTTTTATGATTATATTTTTTCTTTCAGACTGCATTGAAAAGGAAAATGTTATCGAGTTTAATTTTTAAACACTGATAGTGTAAAACTTTTTTACAAAGACATCCAATTAAAAATTGTCACGTTTGTATATTTTTTTGACTCTTATCCTAACTACCTTAACAGTCATCCATATCATAATTGATGATTGATTAACAGTATAAAAAACAATTAAAATCAATGTTATTTGTACACTCCAAATATAATATCTGCATGGGACATATTGTGTAAAGTAAGTGCCATTGGATACTAACGTATACAGTATGCAAATACAGAATATATATGGAGTGTTACTTAGGCATCATATCTTGACGGTTTGAGATAACGCAAGTCTGTTGAGAAGTATGAGAAATTTTTCAAGCGGGACAGTTAAAATCACTATAGACTCGTTTGGTGGTCATGATAGGATAATGATGGATATGATATAAAAACTGAATAAGGATATAATAGGATAGGATCATGATAAGCTTTTATCCTATATGATGTTTGAAGCGCATCAGATAGTAATATG